>CAKAOJ020000397.1:0-501638 GCA_916701645.2 Sebastolobus alascanus
ATTTAAAATTTCATTTTTACGAATATTTTAATGACTTTTTTCATAAAATTTCGAAAATATTTGAAAAAAATTCTAGTATAGAATTCGAAATTTAATGAAAAACATAGTATAGTTTGATTCATTTTGAAAAAAATTTTAAATTTTGTCAATTTTCATAAAGTCAAGTATATATGACTTTTTTCATAAAATGTCAATTTAAATGATTTTTTTACAAAGAATAAGCTTACATGCCCTTTTTTTATAAAATTTTCGAATTCTAATATGCATTTTTAGAATATTTCGAATGACTTTTTTAAAAAATTTTCGAAATTTGTAAAAAAATGTCAAGTATAAATGTCGAAAATTTTTTTGAAAAAGGGATAGTATAGTTGCATTTTTTGGAAAAAAATTTTAAATTTTTCATTTTATGAAATCATAGTATATATGACTTTTTTCATGAAAATGTCGAAATTTTAAACTAGTTTTTTTTCACAATATGACAGACATATTCTTTTTTCATTAAATTTTCGAAATTCTATATATGACATTTTTAGAAATTTTGAAATTTTTAAAAAATTTTCGAAAAATTCGAAAAAAATGTCAAGTATAAATTCGAAAATTTTAAAGAAAAAGGCATAGTATAGTTGCATTTTTTTGGAAAAAAACTCAGTTTAAATTTTTGTCAATTTTCATGAAAGTCATAGTATATAAAAGTAGATATTTCGATTATTTGTGAAAAAAAATCGTAAATTTTCGTAAAAAAGTCATAGTATAGATGATTTTTTATGAAAAGCATTTAAACTGGTTTTTTCAAAAAACCAGTTAATTTTTTTCAAAATTTCGAATTTATATATGACTTTTTTTGAAATTTCAATTTTTTCATATTTTCAAAATATCGAAAAAATGCTTATAAATTCGAAATTTTAATGAAAAGTAGATATTTCGATTATTTGAAAAAAAATCGTAAATTTTTGTAAAAAGTCATAGTATAGTATGACTTTTTTCATGAAAATGTCGAAATTTTAAACTGAGTTTTTTTTCCACCAAATGAATCGACAGACTATACTATGCCTTTTTTCATTAAAATTTTCGACATTCTATACTATGACATTTTTTTACGAATATTTTCGACATGACTTTTTTCATAAAAATTTTCGAAAATATTCGTAAAAAAATGTCATAGTATAGAATGGCGAAAATTTTAATGAAAAAAGGCATAGTATAGTCTGTCAATTCATTTGGTGGAAAAAAAACTCAGTTTAAATTTTTGTCAATTTTCATGAAAGTCATAGTATAGTATGACTTTTTTCATGAAAATGTCAAAATTTTAAAATGAGTTTTTTTTCCACCAAATGAATCGACAGACTATACTATGCCTTTTTTCATTAAAATTTTCGACATTCTATACTATTACATTTTTTTACGAATATTTTCGACATGACTTTTTTCATAAAAATTTTCGAAAATATTCATAAAAAAATGTCATAGTATAGAATGTCGAAAATTTAAATGAAAAAAGGCATAGTATAGTCTGTCGATTCATTTGGTGGAAAAAAAACTCAGTTTAAATTTTCGTCAATTTTCATGAAAGTCATAGTATAGTATGACTTTTTTCATGAAAATGTCGAAATTTTAAACTGAGTTTTTTTTCCACCAAATGAATCGACAGACTATACTATGCCTTTTTTCATTAAAATTTTCGACATTCTATACTATGACATTTTTTTACGAATATTTTCGACATGACTTTTTTCATAAAAATTTTCGAAAATATTCGTAAAAAAATGTCATAGTATAGAATGGCGAAAATTTTAATGAAAAAAGGCATAGTATAGTCTGTCGATTCATTTGGTGGAAAAAAAACTCAGTTTAAATTTTTGTCAATTTTCATGAAAGTCATAGTATAGTATGACTTTTTTCATGAAAATGTCGAAATTTTAAACTGAGTTTTTTTTCCACCAAATGAATCGACAGACTATACTATGCCTTTTTTCATTAAAATTTTCGACATTCTATACTATTACATTTTTTTACGAATATTTTCGACATGACTTTTTTCATAAAAATTTTCGAAAATATTCGTAAAAAAATGTCATAGTATAGAATGTCGAAAATTTAAATGAAAAAAGGCATAATATAGTCTGTCGATTCATTTGGTGGAAAAAAAACTCAGTTTAAATTTTCGTCAATTTTCATGAAAGTCATAGTATAGTATGACTTTTTTCATGAAAATGTCGAAATTTTAAACTGAGTTTTTTTTCCACCAAATGAATCGACAGACTATACTATGCCTTTTTTCATTAAAATTTTCGACATTCTATACTATGACATTTTTTTACGAATATTTTCGACATGACTTTTTTCACAAAAATTTTCGAAAATATTCGTAAAAAAATGTCATAGTATAGAATGTCGAAAATTTTAATGAAAAAAGGCATAGTATAGTCTGTCGATTCATTTGGTGGAAAAAAAACTCAGTTTAAATTTTCGTCAATTTTCATGAAAGTCATAGTATAGTATGACTTTTTTCATGAAAATGTCGAAATTTTAAACTGAGGTTTTTTTCCACCAAATGAATCGACAGACTATACTATGCCTTTTTTCATTAAAATTTTCGCCATTCTATACTATGACATTTTTTTACGAATATTTTCGAAAATTTTTATGAAAAAAGTCATGTCGAAAAATATTCGTAAAAAAATGTCATAGTATAGAATGTCGAAAATTTTAATGAAAAAAGGCATAGTATGACTTTTTTCATGAAAATTTTCAAAATTTTAAACTGAGTTTTTTTTCCACCAAATTGATCGACAGACTATACTATGCTTTTTTTCATGAAAATTTTCGACATTCTATAGTATGACGTTTTTTTCATGAAAATTTTCGAAATTTTAAACTGAGTTTTTTTTTTCCATAAAATGAATCGACAGACTATACTATGCCTCTTTTGATATACATTTTCGACAATCCATACTTTGACATTTTTTCACGAAAATTTTCAACATACTATATTATGACTTTTTTTTTAATGAAAATTTTCGACATTCTAATACTATAGCATGTCGAAACTATTCGTAAAAAAATGTCATAGTATAGAATGTCGAAAATGTTCATAAAAAAAGGCATAGTATAGTCTGTCGATTCATTGGGTGGAAAAAAAACTCAGTTTAAATTTTCGTCAATTTTCATGAAAAGTCATACTATAGTATGACTTTTTTCATGAAAAATGACATGAAAAATTTCGAAATTTTAAACTGAGTTTTTTTTCCACCAAATTAATAGACAGACTATACTATGCCTTTTTTATGAACATTTTCGACATTCTATACTATGACATTTTTTTACGAATAGTTTCGACATGCTATAGTATGACTTTTTTCATGAAAATTTTCAAAATTTTAAACTGAGTTTTTTTTCCACCAAATTGATCGACAGACTATACTATGCTTTTTTTCATGAAAATTTTCGACATTCTATAGTATGACGTTTTTTTCAGGAAAATTTTCAACATACTATAGCATGACGTTTTTTTCATGAAAATTTTCGAAATTTTAAACTGAGTTTTTTTTTTCCATAAAATGAATCGACAGACTATACTATGCCTCTTTTGATATACATTTTCGACAATCCATACTTTGACATTTTTTCACGAAAATTTTCGACATACTATATTATGACTTTTTTTTTAATGAAAATTTTCGACATTCTAAACTATATTTTTTTTTTCCACAAAATGAATCGACCATCTATACTATGCCTTTTTTCATAAAAATTTTCGACATTCTATACAATGACATTTTTTCACGAATATTTTCGACATACTATAGTATGACGTTTTTTTCAGGAAAATTTTCGACATTCTAAACTATATGTTTTTACTCCACAAAATGAATCGACCGACTATACTATGCCTTTCTTCATAAAAAATAATATAGTATGTCGGAAAAAAGTCATAGTTTAGTATGTCGAAAAAAAGTCATAGTATAGTATGTCGAAACATTTTGTAAAAAAACGTCATAGTATAGTATGACGAAAAATATTGTAAAAAAAAGTTATAGTATAGTATGTCAAAAAAACTTCTGAAAAAAAGTCATAGTATAGTACGTCAAAAAATGTTTTAAAGAAACATCATAGTATAGTATGTTGAAAAATTTTGTAAAAAAAAGTCATAGTATAGTATGTCAATTTTGTAAAAAAGTCATACTATAGTATGTCGAAAAAAAAGTCATAGTATAGTATGTCGAAAAAAGTCATAGTATAGTATGTCGAAAGGTTTTGGAAAAAAAAGTAATACTATAGTATGTCGAAAAAAAGTCATAGTATAGTATGTTGAAAAAAAGTCATAGTATAGTATGTTGAAAAATTTTGTAAAGAAAAGTCAGTATAGTATGTCGAAAAAAAGTCACAGTAAAGTCATAATATAGTATGTCGAAAAATTTAGTAAAAAAAAGTCATAGTATAGTATGTCGAAAAATTTGGTAAAAAAAAGTCATAGTATAGTATTTCGAAAAAAAAGTCATAGTATAGTATGTCGAAAAAAAGTCATAGTATAGTATGTTGAAAAAAAGTCATAGTATAGTATGTTGAAAAATTTTGTAAAGAAAAGTCAGTATAGTATGTCGAAAAAAAGTCACAGAAAAGTCATAGTATAGTATGTTGAAAAATGTTGTAAAAAAAAGTCAAAGTATAGTATGATGAAATATTTTGTAAAAAAAGTCATAGTATAGTATGACGAAATATTTTGTAAAAAAAAGTCATAGTATAGTACATATATGACTTTTTTCATTTTTTCCACATACTATACTATGACTTTTTTTTCAACATACTATACTATTACATTTTTCAACATACTATACTATGACTTTTATTTTTTCGACATACTATACTATGACTTTTTTTTTTTTCAACATACTATACTATGACTTTTATTTTTTCGACATACTATAACTTTTTTCGACATACTTTACTATCACTTATTTTTTTCAACATACTATATTATGACTTTTTTTGACATACTTATTGGCATTGGAAACGTACATTTACATTACCAAGCAACTGTGAATTAAAAACAAAAATCTAATCCTCTCTCTAGGTTCCATGTCCAGGTGGTCATGTTGCTCTGGCTCTATCTATTTGGCGTGGAGAGGAGGTTGTGTTGCTCTGCATCTATCTATGTGGCGTGGAGAGGAGGTTGTTTTGCTCTGGCTCTATCTCTTTAGTGACGCCAGGAAGCTGCTTGACATGACATCCTCCTGGATCCACCTTCTCACATATGTTCACATTATATGTATAAATGTTTGTCATATGGATTGTCTATGTTATATTTTCTTTATGTTATTTCTCTATCTATTGCACGTCTGTCCATCTTAGAAGGGGGATCCCTCGTCTGTTACTCTTCCTGAGGTTTCATCTATTTTATCATTTTTCCCTGTTAAAAGTTTTTTTTTGTTGTTTTTTTTTGGGGGGGGGGGTTCCTGATCCGATAAGAGGGTCACACTGTAAAGGAAAGAGGGTATCATATCCTGTACATATTGTAAAGCCCCCTGAGTCAAATTTGTGATTTTTGATTTTGGGCTATACAAATAAAATTGACTTGACTTGGATTGACTACTATGCTATGACTTTTTTTATTTTATTTCGACATAGAATAACTTAATAGAATAGAATAACTTGGTATTACTTTTTTCGGCATATTATATTATTACTTTTTTCGACATGCGATACTATGACTTTTTTTTTTCTTTTTTTTTTTTTTTACATATGACTTTTTTCGACATGCCAAACTAAAACTTTTTTTCGACATACTCTACTATTCCACCATTGAACCTAAACATCTGGACTTAAACATCAGTACTTACTGGGTTGGTTACATACAGTTACTTGTGTTCTGTCATTTCAGTGAAATGCTTTAGAAACAAAGATAAATATGTAACATACCGTAGACGTCTGAAAAGCATGAAACTTCTTCAGCTAGATGATTGACCCTCACATCAATGGATGTATGCCATCCCAGCATAACGGGGACGGGCGGGGAGCCCCCCGGAAAGCCTGACCAGAGTTGAGGAAAAAAAAGATGAAAATGAAAGGCAATTAGCACCATGCTATGTTGTCAGTGTAATATCTGATGGTCTGCAGATGCCTTAACCGGTGGTTTTGCTGCAGCCCGCCTCTAAGCTTCAGAGCTGTCCAGGTGTCTTCTGTGGAACTTTGGGAGATATTGAATTTAATTTGCGCAGATGAAACCTCAACATTCTAATTAATTTGTCACTGGAACATACTGAATATTGCATCTTCAGCTATTATATATATATATTTGGAGATACTCTACTATGACTTTTTTTTCAACATAGTATATAGTGATATTTTTGACATACTATACTATGACTTTTTTTTCGACATACTATACTTTGACTTTTTTTTTTCGCTTTTGTCAACATACTATACCTTTTTTCAACATACTATACTATGACTTTTTTGTAACTTTTTTTGACATACTATATAGTATGACGTTTTCATTTTTCAGCATTCTATACTATGACTTTTTTGGACATACTATACTATGACTTTTCCTCAACATATATTACTATGACTTTTTATATATATATATATATATATGTATATATATATATATATACACACTATACTATAATTTTTTTCGACAAACCTTACGTTAACTTTTTTCGAAATATTATACTATGACTACATTTTTGATATACAATACTATGACTTCTTTGTGACTTTTGTGGATATACTATACTATAAGTTTTTCGACACACCTTACTTACTATATTATGAATTTTTTGTTATGGCATACAATACTATGACATTTTTTGTGACACTATACCAAGGGTTCTCAAAGCTTTGATGACCAAGTGAATTGAGAGCAAATTTAAGGAGCCAGCTTATGATTGAGGGCCACACAAGAAATGATCACACATTAAACAAAAAAAAAACTTTTCCATCTCTCTTCCACATTTATCTGCTGAGTTATCCACCGAAATCGCTAGCTTTGGCAAACAGCACTAGCATTGATGACTGAACGTAATTCCCGCGACGCTCGCAAGTTGCCACTAGTTGCCATGCAGCCAGTAGCCTTCTACAAGTTGTCATTCCTAACCTTGACGCTTGTTAGGGGGACACATTTTTAGGCAGTAGCCGAGTAGAGTATTAAATGTAAGCCATTGAAAGTGACAGCATTGAAATTAACTGTGGATGATTAAAATATAATGCATGTATTCCATGTCATATTCAAAAATGTTTCTGAGGGCCACCTTTTGCCAACAGGCCGCACTTCGAGAAACTATGAGCTTGAGCTTCGATGGTTGGAATGCCTGCTATAGAAAAAAATACTTGGACAGGCAACACAGTTATGCTTTAATGTTTATATTTTCAAACCGCATTCCTCACTTTTACAAGATATAAGGATTTGAGGAATAAACTTTAAGTTTAGGTAACGTAATGCTATCTAACACAAGTCTGGCTGGAGTAGCAAGAATTTACTTACCCAAATAAAATTTAAAAACTGGACAGAGCTATTGCTAATGTTACTCCAAACTCTGATGGTAGCATCTTGGCTCACATCAGGTGGATATTCCAGTCCTGAACAGGTGTTTTTCTAACTTATAAGCCCACAAAATAATATTGTAAGCTCATTATATACTCCTTGCCTTTGGAAGTAGTAAGCCAGTTGGCCCGACATGCAAACATTTGCATCTGTTCGAACAGATACAGATGCCTCCACATTTGTTTTAACCTTGTATGTCCCCAGCAGTGAGTAGCGTTCCCATTCTGGCCGCATGAAAATAATATAAGAACAATTCAACTAGAGTTATTCCGATACGGATACCAGTATCAGAAATGCGTCCGATGCTGCCGAAAATTTGGTATCGGGTATCGGCAAGTACGCCAGTCTATGCAACGATCCGATATCGTAATTTATTAACCCAGAAAAAAATCAACTTGTTAAACCAGAAATCAATTCTTCTTCACCACTCCAAAACACTAGCCTTCACTGTGCTGTCGCCCTCGATGTATCATGGCTGCCACTGGCAACTACTGTTTTAGAGCAGCGAAGAACAACTGATTGCAGGTAGTTTGTCACGTGACGATTGCAAACAACAACAGTGCGGTGCTAGTGGAGATTGTAACGGTAGTCAGAACGAGGAAAATGTCAGCCATTTGGCAATATTTCACAGTGGAAAATCCGACAAGTAAAACATGTATGTCCAGTATGTAAGGCTTCTGTTTTGAGGGGTGGCAGTACCCCGGTAGGGGGTGTGAATATTGCACCCTGCAGGACAAATTAGCACACAGGCCGCCCACTGAGGAGACAGCTAAGAGAATACAGAATTATTTATTCTTAGCTTCATTTATTTATGTTCTTTGTGACTGACAAACTGAATAATAAAAGAAAGTTCTACTGAATTCATTCTCTGTATGTATTTGTTCATGTTTTACAAAGGAATCAACCTGAGCCAGGCCATAAAACAAAGATAGTAACCATATCACATCCATACATGGTCAGCAGTAAACAGCTGTTAAATAATAATAATAATAAATATATATATATATTTTGTATCACGCTGGTATCGGATTGGTACTCGGTATCAGCCAATACCACAAGTTAAGGTATCGGGAAGGAAAAAATGGTATCGGAACATCTCTAAATTCAACACCCCATGAGAAACCAAAGGTCACAACGTGAACAGCTTATTTTGTTTAATTAATGTTAATCAATCATTGACCCTTCTGACTTGAATGCTGGTTCGTCAACATGCCCTTTCCTTTCTGCAAACAAATGGTGATTAATTTCACCTCTGACCACCTTGAAGAAGAAAAAAATGTGATAAAATATCAGCAAGAAATTGTCTTGCTTGGTAAAACTCCTCCTCAGCTAGGCGATATCGGTTATTAGTGATGAGGTATTTCATTTCCTGAAGAGTATCAGATACATTAGGGGCAAGTGAGTGATGACGGTAATTAGGATAGAGTTGTCCTTTCTCAACCCCTGCTCTTCAACCTTCTCCAGACCTTTAAGGACTTTATCCTTTTCTGTCTCAGGCCGGCTCTGAATGAAAGATTAATAACATCCATCAGAAGGTTGTGATAATGAACTTGTATGGACTGTCATCCTGGAGGAGAAGCCAGTGATGTTTTTTATAATTCACCTATACAACGATGTTTACAGCGAATATGCCTTTCATCTACAAAGAGATGCGAATATGATAAGCAATTTTGCATGATAGTCAGCCTGTAATTATCCTGAATCTGATTATTTTCCATCCAGCATGGCCCGACTCCCCACAGATAGTTCATAGATACAGATACCCAGGATCCGATTGGATTCTAGTGGTTCAAACACGGCTCTATTATATTTCCTACAGTTTTCCATTTATTCATTGTGTGCTTCGCCTGCTGCTTGCTAAGATTTGCAAGGCGGTAGAATTTGATCCCTCCCAGAACAAATTGAGATGTACTGTACTTGCAGCGCTCAGCAGTGGGGCTATCCAGCAGCTCGGAGAAGCCATGTTGTGCTGACTAGACTTGAGCGCTTACCTCACCTCACACACCTACACAATGGACCTTTATTCCCATGCGCTGCAGAGAAAACCAAAAAGTGTGCATGTGCGTGCTTCTGGGAGTGCGTTCTGAGCATGTGCTGATGTGCTTTGGGGTTTAAAGGGTAGATAAAAATCCACTGGATGAAAGTGTGGGTCTGCGTGAGTACACCTTTTGTAGATGTACTAAATATATGTGGGTACTATATGCAAAAATGAAGACGCCCATATTGCAATGCTGAAACAGAGGAGAGGTTTAAGAGTGGGCTGAGAAAAAGCAACATCTCTTACAGTTTTTCCTCTCAGACAGTGAGAGCAATGGACAGGATGATTTTGGGTTTTAGACACATAAACACCTCTGAGAGCCAGGCAGGGGCCTCTGAGTTCATAGGATTGATGTAGCAAAGCCCTAGCTCCCACTCCCTCTCTCTCATGCACAGACGCACACATACATAGAAAGGCTCTTTCCCTGCCTCCCTCCGTCTCTTTCTCTCTCCTGCCCTCCCCGCTCACCTTTTCTCATGATTAGATTGACTGGCTTTGTTTTGGACCCAGCAGCTCAGGGCTAGAGAACCACTATGAAGGGGAATTGCCTTTAACCGAGATGAGGCTGCTGTCGGCTCCTGTTTTAAGCCACAGGGTATTCAGCGTGCATTGCAGCCTGTATGTGTTATCCTTGGCCATGCAGGCGAGGCATATTGCTTCTATCTGGTTGACTCTATTCACTTTTATTTGTATTGCATACCCCTTTTTAAATCCACTATGGAAACCGGAGCTTGGAGAAGCAACCCTGCATCTGCCACTGAGCTGAAATAAAGATGCTACGATCATTTTGATGGGAATTTATATTGATGGTGAATTCAAAATCAAAGATGATCCACAGCATCCGATGCTGGCGTGACATTGGGATGCCCTAGAGTTTCTTCCCGTTACGTGCATCATAATGAGGAATGGATGCGCTTACAGAACGAACACCACAGCAGTACATCAGTGGATTTATGCTTACAGTTGCCTTGCAGACAGGTGCCGCTACCTTTCCCCCCCCCCCCTCGCTTTTTTTTCTCTGGATTCATATCAATTTGTCCTCATTTTGCCTCATTCCTGTGGTTGTGGTGTGAAAGCTGAGATGCAGACAAGGGAAGAAAATGTGTACATACCTGTGTGTTTGTTTGTTTCTGTCAGACAAAGTGAGAGAGAGAAAGAAAGTGAGGAGAAAGAAAAGAGAAATAGTGGAGAGGATGGCAGGTGGAGGGGGGGGGGATAGTCTGGGTTTCTTTCCGTGTCACAGGAAGAGTGTCTAGCCCGTAACGAAATGCCAACCAAATGAGGACGGATCAGGGGGCCGAGCGTAAGCCACCCTGAGCCCCCATTACTGAGCACAGAAGATGGATGGGACTGCTCATCCTGAGAGAGAGAGAGAGAGAGAAGAGAAACACACCCACACATTAATACACACCCTCACATTTACACCCAGGTCCTCAGGCCTCAAGGACACAGCCGTACACACAAATACACACATACAGTATATATACAAAGGCACAGAGATGAGAAGAAAGAGGTGAGTAGATAGAGTAACACACTCCTTAGAGAGGATACACATGTGTATATGCTCCATTCATACTGACTGAGGCTGCATTCAGAGTTAAACTCTCCATTGAGGATGCAAATCCAAAGATATCAGGTAGCAAATAAAAGCTCAGACACTGACTCACTGACATACTTTACACAGCAAATGTCTCACTGCTTACGCAAGCTGGCTATGCTAATTTGCAGATGGCAAATCATCAGCCATGCAGTCAGTACTGTATCCAATCATGTTGAATAATGCTAAAGATGTGATCAATTTGTATCTTAAAAAAATTTCAAATATATATTTTGGCATCTCAGAACACTTAGGAACGCAAATTGTTTGCTTGTCTTGCTGTCTTTCATCAGACTACTGTGTTGTCTTGGAAAGAATTCACATCAAAAACACGACAAATGATTTCCTCCCAGTGTTCTCTAACGACTGCAAAGTGTAACTTTATGGGGCGTGACTAAAGCACTTCTTCTTATTAATGCTTCTGGTCAATGGCTTCCATCAAAAGAGAGAAGAGAGGAGCAGAGGAGCAGAAGCAGCTGAACGAGGGAGATTTATGGAGCAACCCTGGCGGTAGTAGACCCATATTAAACGGCACGACAGCAATCAAGGCTTTTACAATGGCTGAGCATCAGGCAGTTCTCGCAGTGTAATACAATACTAATATCACCCCTGCTGAGGGGAAAGGAGGTCGGAGGGGTTTCAACTTATTCAGTGACTGTTCAAGAGCACTTACACCAACTGCTGTTTATATCAAGTTTTTAATGGATGTGGGCGATGGGCGTTTAATGGACCCACACAAAGCCTTATATCAACTCAAGTCAGTGAGGTGCTATTCTGTACAAAATTGTTACATGCTGTTTCTTTGTTACTACATGCAAATTATTTCGAAGTGGTTTATCATGATGATTATGGAATCTGGCTGTTGAAATGCAAATTAGTAGAATAAGTATAAATACAACTTCCTAACTAATGCCGAGTACACACACTACACGAGAATCAAGCCAATTTTGGGGCCGATTCCCCCCCCCCCGACAATCGTCAGCAAAGCCCCGATTTTTTAATGGTTCAAAAGATTATCTTTCCAGATATTCCTGTGGTGTGAGGTATGTTAAGAGTGTTTTTTACATCCCCGATCGGCTCGGAAATCCATCCTGGCTGCACTGATTTCAAATCGTATTGAGAACCAAGCTGCGGTGGTTGTCATTCTGCTAATGTATGAGCTAATACAAAACGCAAAGCATAAAGTAGTAGTAAGATGGACCTCAGAAATGAGAGACCAACTTGTTAATTTGTGGCAACAACGCTTGTGTTTATTTAACATGACTTCATCCATCCATCCTTCATGAATTTTCCGTGCAAAGTGCAAAAACTAACATACAATGGTACATGTCCACAGCCTCCGTCCTTTCCACGCTTCCCATTCATTATCTATGTAAGCAGTCGTGCAATGCATTCTGGTAGTAAAAATAAAGTATGGCTTTTTTCTCGCATAAAATGTCAGAAACACATTTCAGTGAACTATTTTTGTGATGAAAAATCCTTTAGTGTGGGCCAGCCCCTAAATCTGAACTACTGCATATTAACTTATGATTTAATTAACCCATCTCCCATCATGAAGATTAAGGCCATGCTAATTGACTAAGCCCCCTGCTAAGCAAATGTAACGAGGCACGGCGGGTCAAGCTTTCGATTACTACACATGTTGAAGCAATGTGCATGAGGCTGTAGTAAGAGCGATACCCCGTACATAAGAGTTCGGAAGGTGGTGTCTTTTTATTAGCATTTCCAAAACCAAATACAACAGCAAAATTGTAAGGAATAGATTAAACTGTGTGTTTGTCTGTTCCAACGTCACCTGCAGCATGGTCTCTCTAACTAGCTTATACACTAGTAACTCACTTTCAACTCTACGTCTGATAATTTTTTTTAAGTGCCTCTGTAAACCAGGCAACAATTTCATGATGAGATTATTCCCATAATTCAAAAACAAATCGGCTTTGCTTAGAGGCAAATACACCCCGCAACTCTATTATCCCTGTTAAGGTCAGGCATGCTATATGAAACACAGAGATAAATAAACATACTGGCATTGAAGTCAGCCAAAGCAAGCAGAGCACGCTGTATTAGTATGACCAATTAGTATGGATGACTATGCGTGTGAGTTGTTTTGTTCCTCCACCTTTGATGAGAGTGTATTAGGGCGGGATAGCCAAACCAAAGATAGCAATAAAGCGAGACAGAGTGGGAGGTGAAGTGTGCGTGAAGCTTTGTAACCCTTGTTATTTCCACTCTCCTCCCAGGAGGCTCGGTTCCTGTTTCAATTAATCCCTAATCAAACTGGGAGCGGCAAACATGATCTGATTTGGCCTCTTCACATAGGGACGCTCTAATCAGTTTCCCCATCCAAACAGGATTTGGAGGCCAGAGGACGCACACCTCCTCTGCTGTTGAGATTGTCCTCTGAGATATTATCAAACACTGTGACATGTCCTACCCAGCAACTCCCAGTGTGTCTTGCAGAGGGCGGTGTCGCCACCACGCATAGTTAGGCAACTGTAAACTCGAATGCAAGGTGATAGAGAGCACCGGCAGTATTCTGGCAGTGTTATCTGTCCTCGGGTGAGTTGGTGGCTCTCGAGTTTGTACAGCGCCAGATAGTGGAAGTCTGGTGCCGACTGCATAATATCTGACGAGAGAGGAGGCCGTAAACAAAATCTGATATATTATTCACACCGTGGCAAAAAGGTGCCCACTGGTACCTGATGCTGTGATATGCGGTGACACCTCACATCTGCTAGCTAATGAGTCTGACTGCAACGGTGCCGTCTCATCAAGGGCATCAGTCGTTGCCCCACTGTGGGATAAGAGAAGGAACTACATCGCCTTAAGGCCAAAGCTTCTGCTGCATAAAGAACAACAAGCAGCTGCAAAGCACCGGGAGAGCACTTAGATCAATCCATTAAGAGGCTGAGACGCAGCACGGGTGAGGAAATAAACACAGTGTACAGAGAAAAGTGGAGTACAAGACGGAATTAAAAGTAAACTGAAAGAGACACGCAGGAGGCGATGACGAACACAAGCCTATGGGCAAAACAAGAGCTAAAAGAAGATTTGGCCAAAAATGCCCGGCATGTTGATTGACTCCCACTCACACAAAGTTTTAAAAGCAGCAGTATTTTCAACTAACATTCCCTGCAAGGACACGGAGAGGACATGGTAAGTAATTCCAATTGTAGCAGGACTCACACCAGAAAATATGAATAAATGCAACCTTGGTGAGATGAGCGTTGAAATGACAAGAGAGTGTCTGGAATGTGTGCACCCTGTCTGGTAAATTATGATGACCTGAGGTTAATTTGGTAGTTCAGTGCCCTCTGGAGATTACCGCATTTCAGCTGTTTAATAACCCAGGCTTTGCATCCACATTTCTACCGTATTAATTACTTTGTCATTTATGGGAAGATACATTTTGACATACAACTGACCCAATCTTAGTGCACCAAATATCTCTCAACCTCTATTGCAACATTAAAGGTTCTCTATTCGACATTCAGAGTATTAATATAGCAGCAAACAACTATTTGCTATTTAAGGACATAGAGGCGTAAAGTCTATCTGAGCAGAGAATGAAGTCGCTCTCCCTCTGTGCGTGTTGTAATCCAAGCTTCTCCTTCTCCTTGCTTTTTTACATAGCAGGGCCGGTCGCGATATAACGAATCACTATATTACGATCACTATAGCGAAGACATGACCCGCCCTACTCTGCCTCTGATTGGCTTACCATGATATTCTTACCCTAACCCTAACCAATCACACTCCTCATGCCTAAACCTAACTAATCCAACCAATGAAGGCAGCGATTACTAGCCAGAGTAGGGCGGGCCATGACAGATATGTAATTTAGCGGACCGGCCGCCCGTGCCTTTTAGCATGTTTGTGCATGTGAGAATGAGCCCACTGGCTAGCTCATTGCCGCCACTCTTCACTCATACAGCGTTCTGACGGACGGCATCTTTCCCCCCCAGGTTAACACTGTTAGCTCTGTCAACGCTGTTGTCGGCGTTGTTAGCACCGTTAGCTGCGCGCTGCAGGCTCAACCGTTTATGTTGAGAGCCGTTAAGAGGCAATAGATATCCTCTCAATTTTGCATTAAGCAGCTTTGAAGCCCTTACAACACGGTTCCAAATCTTAAATATTTGTTTATAACATTTAATATTCAAAAATCAAATTTAAAGTTTTGGAGAAAAAAAACCATTGTAGGTATTATCAAAAGTTTATGATTCAAAACCTCAGCTACTTCATCAGGACTGTGTGGTTTGATCAGATTTTATTAGCTGTCAACGTAAGCAAACAACCCTGCTGTCATCGCATTTGAATTTTGCTAAATCTTGATTGGTGCACAGAAGTAAATGACATGACCAAAACTGTTCAACCATTGTGTGTTCATGTAGGACCCTTTACTCACAGCAGGAAGCTGATTGAGATAGTAGGTTGTCAGGCCCTTTAAGTTTTGATTTCCTACATTTCCAAGAGTGCAACATAATGCACCCCATAAGACAGGCATGAAACTGTTGGCAAAGAGTATAGAAGCAAAGAGACGAAACTCTGGTGTTTATTTGACAAAAAAACACTGCTGCCAGTTTTGACTGAAAGAGCTTATTATATTTATGATATTTTATTGTTCAACACAGGCCATTTTGGTAGAATATGACAATAGATAAAAATAAATTGTTTTACTTTTGTGTGGCACTTTTTGGGCCGATTTTCTACTGGTGTCCGGTAGTCGCTTTCAGTCCAAAATGATGGAAGCGTAGCTTTGCTGCTGGGCGCTGATCTTGCAATGGAACGAACAATTGACTTTCACTTTGTGGCAACATTCATTCTTTGCTGTTGGTTTGCGATGTAGGTCAGTTATGAAATCTGAAAGCTATGGGCAGCATTGCATTCCAAGGCTTGTTGGTGACGGAGAAACTGTTATCCCTGCCTTTTTTTTTTGATGGACTTGTCCTTGTATGATTGCTGAATGTAAGTGCAAAAGGTTGAGCCTTGAAAGCACTACCACCACTGGTGCTTTATATAACCGGGAAATATTCTGCAATCGAACTTTGATTATCTTATATTGTGTACATCTGACCCCCTTAAGATCAATATACAGGACGAATAACTAAATAGGCCGCGAAATGCAAAAGGTATTTGCAAGTAGCCTTAAGTGTTAAATCATTTCAAGGTGATTTTCTTTAAGTATCGAGAGATCACAAACAAACAAGCGTTGTTCATCCTGCGGTTCTTATGAGTGGTCGTGTGCATCAAAGCGTACTTCGCCTTTCACAAAGTGCTATGGAAAACAAACACCCACTTCACTCAACTCTCAAAACATGAAGCATGGAGGGAGCGCAAGTAAAGTGAGCACCTCATTTATCAAACCCCAGTTGGCCAACGGTGGGTGGGCATCACTGTCAAAAGGCCAATTAACAAGAAGCCCATTGTGAGCACCACGGCGCGGCACAGGAGAGACTAACCATTAGCAGAAATTCATCATTAGGAAATAATGGGTCCAGAACAGGAAACGCATCCTCAGCTTCAAATACTGTCAGACATGAAGGCTATTTCTAGCTGGAGATCTCACCCTTGTGATGATTTTATTGCTTCTTTATTTATAATTCAGTTTTGTAGCTCTATGTGCAGGCATTACCTCCAAAAACATCTCAATTAACACCATTCAGAAATCAGCCAGAGCACCTGCTTGAGCTCAACGTGGAGCCGGAGCTGAGGCGTGTCCACCATTTGCTCCTTGTCTTCAGCTAAACATGTCAACTGTGAAGAAAGATCTCCGAGCACAGATATGAAAGCAGAAGAAGGAGGAGGAGAAGCAGGGATATTTCCTGCAGCAAGCGATCAATACAGCACAGAGAATATCTGAAGAGAACAGAGATGATGTTCAGGAGCAGGCAGGGATTTTTAGAGTTATGGGAGACAGTTTGTTTCATGCAATGTGTTTTTGTAAGATTATTTTGTTCAATGTAGACAAACACCATAGGCAGAGGTGGAGGATTTTGTGTGTATAGTTTAGTAACGTTACTGTATGTGCTTTCAGATGTCTGGAAAAATAGTTTGTGAACTTATTCACACTTGATGGGTTCAAATTCAGAGGTGATGAAGCGCCATATTTATTCAAATACTCTTAATAATTCATTCAAGTAAAAGCTCAAAGTAAATGTCAACCACCTGACCCGCAGCCCTGAACAGAAGGACAAAAAAGCAGCGTCCTTCCCAACTTTCTGTTCTCACCTTGACTCAATTCACTTGCTTTTCTTTAGGTGCACTTAGAAAATTAGCTTTTCAGTTCTGTGTGTGTCCGTGTGTTTGTGTTGCTGTGGCTTTGATGGCGCTCCGGGTCGAGGTTGCATGTTTTGTCCCCTCGAGACGAAGGCTGATTAAGAGGCTCTGTAGTGTTTTAATGGCTCTGTGGGCCGGCGGTTCCACATCGGCTATTCAACCAAGTGACCACAGATGTCCCATTCTCCTCTGAAGAGACCCACTCCTGGACCAGCACACACCAGCCAATGCACTCGTTACATTGCAAACTCAATGTCTCGCTTTTTTATCTCTGCCTCGGTCTCCTCTTCTTTTGCACTCTTGTTGTGTTTGCTCCTCTTTCAGTCTCTCACACTTTTGCTTCACGCTCCCCGTCTGCCTCTCTTTCTGTTTTCCGTTACTTCTGCCTGTTTCTCAGTGGTTGTATCCATCTCTATTATACACATACACACTGCTTTCTCCCTCTCTCTCTGTCTCTGTCAGCAAAATAACCTACCAAGGTCAGTCACAGTGATCAGCTGTCAATCAACCTGGCATTTGCAGGGCAGCCTGCATGCAGCGAATGTAGTGAATGATGGGGTGTGTGCATAAATGTGTGGTGTAAGGGAGGGAGGTTTTGTGGGGTCTGCCTGGTGGGGCCTAAAAAGAGAAATAAAAGGTATGGTGGTGCTGTTAGGGGTGACCTTGCTACACGGCAGCAACATCTGAGCGGCTCTGAAGTTGAAAAAAAGGAACATGATGAGACAAAAAGTGAGCACAGAAGTTTGTGACGGGTGTAATAAAAAAAAAAAAAAGAACGCAGCTGAAAGTATGTTTGGGGAAAGTTTGGGAACATTTCAGGCACAACTCCCATGTGTAAAATGTGAAGACGATAACACTATAAATACACGTCCCTTGACACAAACGAACATATCGGTGTCATCATGCAAACATCTTTGCAGTTCTACCACCTTAAAAACCAGCTCAGTAAACTCAACAATATAATATTATTCTCAGGGTTAAACTTCTTAATAAAAAGCTGAACTTTTCCGGACGTAATGCTGTCTTTTTTGGGCATGAGCCCGAGTGTAAAATAAAACGGGACCTCCAAACCTCAATTACCGGTTAGTTTGCAGTACTGCTCATTGTTTTGCCCACACTCTCTTTTAATTGAAAGGAGGTTCATAGCTTTTCATGCTATATAGTTCCGATGCAATGGAGTTTAAAATGAAGTCATCGAGTGCTCAAGAGGTGCAAATTAGCCTCTCTCTCTCGCAGATACACACATCCACAGTGTCACCTCATTACTGTTTGTTTGTCTTTATTGCATTCTGGCCTCTATGGGATATATACACTGTGTTAGGCAACGAGGGAAGAAACCTCTTTATCTCCTCTCTCTCCTTCACACACATACACACATAAATACACACACAAAGAGAAATCAGCCTTCAAGGGGCGTTGCAGTGGATATCAGTGTTAACACAAGTAATTGCCTCCCTGCTTGGGAGCTTGTGAGTGTTAATCCAGCTTGACAAAGTTTGCTCTTCAGTGCGTGACACAGAGCATGGTGATTTATCTGCACTCTTGGTTCTGCTTCTGCCAGGACTACATCGATGGCTTGTGCTGCACTTGTCTCGGGACGACGGAGGGCGACTCACTCTGAAAATGAAGTGAATTTATCATCTTTGGGAACAGAGAAATAAGGAGTCCCATAAGAGCTAATATTGAGAGAAATTCTTCCTGTATAGTGAGTGAGATAAGGAGGAGTATAGTGAACCTTTTTAAAAACCCAAATCTCATCAAATAAATACATTATCACATTGCTCTGTTAGAAGCAGACAGTGCTGGCATTACTATGCCTACAGCAGCTGCAGGGTTTCTTATCGTGTATCCTCATGATAAGATAAAACATTTTCTCATTTCCTTTGTTTTACATTTCACACATCGGAGACAAGGTGATCTCTCCTGGAGGTGTGAGTTCCCATGTTAAGCAGCCTGCTACTGACAGGAAAGATGTCATTCATTATGAAAAATGCTTAATGAGATCCTCCCAGATACCACCTTGTGATTTGAAACTCGACTATCGCCTCTGAATTTTTAATGCCAATATTAAATATTTAAGATATGAATAAAGACTGAGTTGACAAAGCAATTAGATATTGACTGACCTTTTCAGAGTGTTTAGTATTCTGTATCCCTCACTCAAGTTTCATTTTACTGCCCCACTGAGCGGTAAGGAGAGGAAGCGGTGGTAAAAGTGCCACAGATCTATTCCAATCAATCAGCGCCTGAGGAGTCTGGGGGACAATCTCAAAGTTTTTCATGTGTTAGGCAAAGCTTATGCAACAAGGCACGGCGATACGAGATGGAGCTGTGCTACCTATGAGAAGTAATAGAAGGGCAATTTCTGCACCGCTGAAGTGGAAAGGATGGCGCCAGGTAATTTTGATCAAGAACACTCTCGACATAAATTTCAAAGCGCCTCAGTGTGGGAGGCTAGAGGGAAAATGCCAGACTCATTATTTCACGTGTCGTCATCATGCCATACTTCCTAAGACAATCACAATGGTGTGAATTTCATCACGTTCTAGCTTCGTGCTGAAAAGGTTGCAGTGCCAGAGATGTGGAAATGGTACATCCATGCATGTAAAAAAACTTTTATGACTTTATACCAAAGTAGTGAAATAAAATAGCAATAAAACCCGGCTATATATTGTCTGCCATCTGAAGTATAATTCCCACTGATTTACTGCAGTCCTCTATAATACACGGTGGGAAATGGGCACAAAGAGCATTTCTCATTCTGGGATGTTCCATATCCTCTTTGTTCGGGTGCTAGCAGCATTATTTTCACTTACAGATAATGTAATAGACAAACCTTGTAGCCAATCAAAGGTGAACCATGTTCATCCCGCTCAATGCTATTGAGAGCCCTTCCAGCCATTGATTGATGTGCTTGCCAACATGGGAAGCAACTGGATTGGCAGCTCTCCAATGTTCAGTTCTATAGCAATTATAGTAAAGTCCCATCATCTCCTCCGCCCTCTAGATAAGGAGCTGAAGGGGAGAACATAGCGAAGCCAGAGTGATGTCTGAAGGTCCTTACAAACTAGCTGGTTCCATAGGGAGACGACCAATACTGCAATACTTGACCTGGGCTCGAGATGGGATCAGTTAGATAAGGGAGCAGGGGGCAGACCTATTATCACCGACATGAAGTAGTCGGGCCTGTGGATCTGCCTATGACGCTAAAGCTGAAGTTCCTCACACTGTAGTCCCGTTTCCACCGCAGGAACTTTCCCCTGGAACTAGGAACCTTTTGAGGAACTCATTGCGTTTTGACCGCAGGGACAAGGGTCTAAATTAAATTTTACCCATTTCTGGGGCATTTTTACCCCCAGAAAAGGCCCCGGTCGTGGGGTAGTACTTTCTGAAAGTACCAGAACTTTCTGGGTGGAGTTTGCAGGGATGACCGTCGCCGATTGGTAAAACACACACACACAACACCGCTGCTTCAACGGCTAAGTAATTAGTATTGATTTAGGACCATTTTAAGACAAAGGGAGAACATTTTTCTTTGTTTGGTAACATTCAAAGTGAAGTTAGGCTCTGCTGTCGGCCTTTTTTAAAAAAAAAAAAAGACAGAGAGAAAAAGAGAGAGAGAGATTGTGAGGGCGAGCGGTAACATTAGAAGAGACAGACAGCGTGGTGGTGCAGTGAAAATGAGAGAGAAAAAAGTTATTTTCTGATTGTTTCACGGCAGTTGTGTTCTAAAGCACAAATAAATAACCATCAAACACTTAACAGATGATTAACTGTGGAGACAGACACTCTTAGTTACATTTTCCTCCTCTGCATTTCATTCATTACATCCAACGTGCATCAGTAAATACTATGCAGCAGACAACACATTTTCAACATGTTTTTTAGATGAAATGGGCGGACACTGAACTGCAGGCCGCAGGGTGTGTTTACCGCTGTGACCACCAGCGGCACTCGTCCCATATTGTCATGCTTTTTCATACGTCAGCGGACTAATTTGCCTAATCTTCCCAGGTCTTTAGACCGCGGCAGAAATGCAGATAACAGGGGGCTGAAGGAACCTGTAGTTCCTGGGACCAAAAGTCCCGGGAACTTTTGGTGGAAACCCGGCGACACCAGTATGTGTCAATTTGGCACTATATATCGGTGCAGCAGCATCGACTGTGACGCACCACCAGCATATAGGCCTGCGAAATGCCCTCACATACCAAATGGGCAAGTCCACGCTATCGGCCTAACAGACAAACTGTTGCATGCGTTTCTCCCTAGTGAGGCGGAGGAAAAAAGCGTTCGTCCTCAAACCTAAAAGAGCTCCAAATGCCTTAGGGGTCCACATCCGAGCATACCGTTTGGATGATGACCCAAGAGAGCACAAAGGTCGCTCAGCCTCTTGGCTGACGTTAAGGCGAGCAGTGTGGCGATGTCTTCATAGACAACAGCTTGAGGGGGATTCGGTCGATGGGTCGGAAAGGCTCCCCAGAGGGAGCCTCAAGGACCACAAGTAGCTCCCACTGATTGGCGGCTGTATGTGTCCCTGATCCTCACCACCTGAACCCTGGCAGGAAGAGTTTCAGGAGGGGATGGCTGAAGACTCTCTGCTCTCCAAAACCCAAAAAGAAATGTCTGAAGCAACACCTTCCATGTTGCTGTACAACATGAATTTCACACATCTTCCTTCATTGGCACAGAATTGATTTGTTAAAGACCAGCTCTGGCATCGCAGTAACAGTGCATAAATGATGTGGGTGCTAGCACTGGAAGCAAGCCTGCCTCTTACAGACCTTTTACAGTGTGTCATGGTGGGAAAAGGGGGGAAAAGGGGCAATAAATGGAGATGTGTGGCAGAATGTGAGACATGCTGTGGACCTGAGGAATTCATGTTGCTATGTGGTGCTGTTAACTGTGAATAAGGCATTTTTGCATTATTAGATGCTCTTTATAAACGCAAACAAACAGGTACGAGGTTGGACTTTTTCTTTGTTAAATTGATGACAGAAAATGCATACCTGCTGAAAGGATGTCGGCGAGACTCTTTGTTTCCTCCTCTGTCTCTATCACACACACGTGCACACTCCCACACACATGCTATGGCATGTGAAAGTAGAAAGGCCAGTGATACCGGTGGCTAATTAGTGACTTGCCTCATTAGTCGCCTAGTCTCCTTCTCTGGCCCCAGCAATTATCCCTCTCAGGACCACACCAAGGTTGAGCCTCCCTGTCTTCATCTCTCTCGTGCACACCCCCCCTCACACACTCTCTCTCTCCAGTGAAGACAGGAATGTGTGTGGGGAGGTAAGATGTCAAGGTTGTGATATATTTAGATTTTCTTGAACCATTATATTTTTTTTAAATGATTACAATATTTGTTTAATTGCAAATAGACTTTAGAACAATCTTTTAAACGTTTGGGTAGAATTTGGGAATAAGGTTTATGTATTTGCAGCATTGTCATAAAAGGCCTATCATGTTTTATTATTATTTTGATAATCAGGTTATCTGTAACCGCTTATCATATTCAGGGTCGCGGGGGGGCTGGAGCCGATCCCAGCTGACATCGGGCGAAGGCAGGGTATACCCTGGACAGGTCGCCAGACCATCACAGGGCTGAGAACATGCAAACTCCACACAGAAGGGCCCCACCATACGGACAGTAGTCAGGACAGATTGTGTTAAAATGTTAATTAATTATACGTTTTTAGCCATGCTAGTGGCTGACTTTTCATCTTGCGCCATCATCTGGTCAAAATTTGTATTTGTCCAATACTTGCAATGACTTTCCCCATCATCCCAGCCCGTTCTCAATCCCAGGGTGTCAAATACCGACGCTTTGTCACGGCCATCGGCGTTTGATATCGCCGAGACGTAGTATAAAGACCGAAAAGACACACACAGGGTGGGTGGGAGGGAGGGAGGGAGGGAGGGAGGGAGGAAGGGGAGGTGGATGGACCGAACAAACTCAGGGCTTTAATCCAGGAGACCGCTGTTTGTGTCCCGTGCGTTAAGTTTCACTTTCACATTAAAATCAGCTGTTTGTTCGTGTCCCGCGTTCACGACGTCAAGTCACATTTTCACTATACAAATGTAGTAGTTTTAAGCCCAACCATGTGATTTTTTCGTAAACCTAACTAAGTGACGCCAATAAGGTGCGTGACAAAGCAGCAGTATGTGAAGAGTTGGGATGAGAACATGTTGATCATCCACAGCCAAAGTTAACTCGCATAAACTTCACACTGACACACTCTTGGTTATATCTGCCTCCATGAAACTGTCAGAGAAACAGCAAAAAAAGAAAATCCATTTACAAATTGTGATAACATTTTAAAGATGAGGACTGGGTCCTGTGGGGTAAGAGTGACCCACTTAAATTGCGAATATTAGCCAAACTAGCTTTGTGCTACAATTAGCTCTGTGCACTCGCAATTATTACTCCTATAACACATCTGCACCTATTTATTCAGTATTTAAAATAATGATTGTATGAATATGACGGAGTAGGAAAAACTCACAGCAATATCTCTATAAATAAGACTCGGATTGGGAATATGTCATTGCTTTAAAATTAATAAATTACAGAATATTCTCACGCAACTCCACCAGTTTCCTTAACCTTTGCATTCAGCAGACCGAAACATGTTGACAAGGGTAAGTCTAGGTTACTTCAGGTGGGCTGCTAGAGGTCTTTGGGTGCAGATAAAATACCGAGCATACGCTGGAATATTGCCAAAATATTATACCACATTATGCAGCAGGGCACAAACGATCGTTAGGCATAATTGCAAACATGAAACCCTTATTATTATTATATTCATTCCCTCTCCTGTGAATCTTTGATTCTTCATTAAAACTCGCAGTCCAATTTTCACCCATTTTTGTCAGTCTGGAAGCGAAGGAAGAATATTTATAGTTTCCGCTGTCTGTTGCCCTCTTTTCCCCCATGACCAAAGTAAAGTTGAATTTAAAACTAGACTATTAAATAGGCTGCTGGGTTGGTCCAAGTTTCAGGTATTTGAGTGGCATATTATTTGGATATCACTGTATGCATATCTGTCCTCCCATCTCATCGCCTTCGCCACTCGGAGGAATACATAATTAGCTGCCTCTGCTCTGCATGCTTCATGGTGTAACAGGAGCAACTCACACATGGTTAGATTAGGTGTATCTGTTCAGGCCAGGTCGGAGCCCAGGGTAACTAATAACACAGAGCTCCCCCTCGGCGTTACACGCTGAGCAGCACAATCGTAGTAGTATTCTACCCAACCTCTCCCTCCTGATGCTCGACTGGTTCACTTATCAAGTTGTAGCTAACCGGTAAAGCTTTTGCAAATACACCACCTTCTTCAATTCATCTTCTGGCAGCTTGCAAGTTTACTTATTCTAAGCGCAAGACATTCGTCTAAAGTTACTGTCGGTGCTCTCAAACTAAAAAGAAAACTCTCATGACAAACATGGATGAGAGTTTGCAGAAGGAAAGCAGAAGACAGGCATCAAACCTCCAGGTGTATGCGAGTCAAATCAAGAAATGAGACGTGCTGCTGGCTCATGGCATGCAGAGTCAGGTGCAGCAATTTTCCCCCGCTGACTTTTACATGTGATTTCCAGAGTTTTTCGCTTTGACGCATAATCTTGATCTTAGATTGCATGCTTTGAAACCGACTTAAGAGATGAACAAGTGGGCAGAGCAACTGCCTCTTATCTAAAATATGTGCTCTGATGTGATTGATGAGTGCCTGGACCCTTTCACAAGCTGCTGCTCCTTCAAGCAACATAGGAAATATTGAAAGGGCAAGGGCTGCATGCAATACCAGGATCACGGACTCTGTAATTTATGTAGCTATACATTAAATGATAGACTAAAAAGAACCATGACGTGTGTGTGTGTGTGTGTGTAGTTCTCGGGAAGTCAGCAAGTCTTGAGAATGACTGTAGCAGTCGTGTTTCCATTCAAATGTCTAGAAAATTTTAAGCAAATTTTGATGAGAATACCTTGGTCTCCTCATCGGTCCACGTATAGGCTACCTGTTGTTGCTACTACAAGCCATGTTTTTGTGCGTTATGGGAATATCCGTAGCGACACCGACAGCGGAAACAGCTGATCAGTCATGTGAGTTAAATGTTCGCTACATCAGAACTTATTCGGCAAAGGTGTTTCCATATCCCATTTAGCGCCTCAACTCTCTTTCAAAAAAGGTAAAAACCACCTCAACTGAGCGTAAAAACAAGTTTGCCCAATTGAGGACGAAAAAATGCGCATAAAAATATATTTATGGAAACAATTTTTCTTAAAAGGTGCAATGTGTAATGCCTGGCCACCTGCTCTAAACAAATAGGGGGCAGCACTTCACCTCTACTACTGGGTTCATGCAATCTAAATTTCATCAGAACTACTAACTAACAGCAGGGTAAGAATACGCAAAATTCGTCCAAACTTCTGAAAATCTGAGCGCTGGTAAAATAACACTGCTATCTTATAATCTTCACGTGCCATCACAGCCATCTTTGTGTTTACTGTGCCACTAACCGGGGGCTGGACTATACGGTCCGTGTACGGTCCGATAGTTTGTTTATTGGATTAAATCCAAAGTGGCAGAAACAAGAAAACAACCCGTACTGTAGTTTCGTCCTCACCGCCAACAGGAGACTACTTCGCCAGGAGGAGAATGTGCGGCAGTTCCGGGACACAGACCCTCAGGTAGCGGCTGTACCTATACCCGTAACTAATTCAGCCAGCGCAAACCCTAGAGCATCGGGGGTCGGCCAGTGTCTAGTGGGGCAGACTGGACGCTACAGTGACTCACTGTCGCCTCTCGAGATACAAGTGGTATTACAGCCTGGGCTAGCTGGTTAGCATGCTCATTTCAGTAGATATCTCTGCAACACAATACATAAACTGTAACTTCTTCACATTCTGTTGATAATGTTCTTTTTTTTATGTTTAACACTAAAATTGTGGCCAGATCCTACACATTGCACCTTTAAAACAGGAGATACCGTGGAGGAAACAAACCTGATTTTTCTCCAGCACTGCTTGCAGTATAGGACATGCTCCTCTCTCTCTCTCTCTCTCTCTCTCTCTCCTCAAAGTTTGCTTTCCAAGACACAACAATTGCATTATACAATCCCAATTAAACAGAAACAACCTGAGGGACGCTGTGAACATCAGGGAGGACAAGAAGCTGAATGTACTACTCTCTAATTAAAACTGGAACAAAGAGAAAGTCAAGACCTTGATAAGGGATGTTCTTTGTCTTTATCTTGTACTGCTTTAAAGTGCAATCCTTTGCATTTTCATATGATGACGGCTACAAGGTGGTTTGTTTTATTAATCTCCATAATTAATATGCGAATATATTCCCATAGTACTGCTGTGACACCTCTGGTTCTTTGGTTTGATCAGAATAATAATAATACTATAAAGTTTCAACAATTTAAGCAGCACCTCATCTTGTCTTAAACCAGAGCATTCAGCAACACATACTTATTTCTTATACTTTTTTGATTTAAGTTTGCAGGTAGATTTGTTATCTAACCCCAGACTATACCCTTTAACAACACAATTCGAGTCTACTTCGACTTTTAGATTGTTGCCCCGACTCCTCTGAGGTTTTATGGAAAATATTCTCAGCACTCTAATGTCTCACTCAGTCCCTCCTCCTCTCAGGGCGAGGTTCATGAGCTCGCATGAAACCCAGAGATATCCGTCAGAGACCGCTAGTCTGCAAATAAATGGCAAAATTTAGGCTTCAGCAGTTGTCTCGAGGTAGGTGTGTGTGTGTGTGTGTGTGTGTGTGTGTGTGTGTGTGTGTGTGTGTGTGTGTGTGTGTGTGTGTGTGTGTGTGTTTGTGTGTGTGTGTTTGTGTGTGTGTGTGAGTGCGTGGCATGTAAACACGCATACATAAGCATGCAACTCTTGAGGGAAATATATTGTAGACTCATACAGCAGATGACTTTTCATTATTGTGATTTTTTTTTTAAAGGATGGCAGGCCAATATCAATTTATTAGTTTTATGATATGCTGTACAGTGAAGAGAAGCGAGACCGGAGCCGTGACCTTGGATTGTGGTCCTCGAGGCCCAGAGCCTGCTGGTTTTTATCATATCCACCCAATCAGGGACTGATTTACACCTGGAGACACAGGTGATCACAATTAACTGCTATTAACTAGCTGATGAGAAGGAAAATCAGCAGTACAGCGAGTGCTGTGGGATGGAGAAGCAGGATTTAACTGCACCGGACAAAAGAAGTACGAATCGTAATAGTGTCATGATAGTATATTGCTGAACACAGAACTCAACATGAGCAAGTGGACTGAGAGTAAAGCCACACCAGAAGTGATATATTTGTGCGGAGTTGTGGCTGCCCCTTTAAATTGGTTGCTTCTGGGCATGTTGACTAGAGAAATCAGTGTTGACTAGAGAGATCAATCATCCTGATGGGCTGGATATTGCAGCTTGTATGTTGTTGCATTCAAGTATGACCCAAATATATCATCACTTACTACACTGGCGATGAAAATCTGGTGTTAGTTCGGTTACACCTGCACGTTTGTTATCCTAATTAGTACTCGAGTAATAAGCCTTTTTCACGGAAGACATTTTTGACATGTCACAGTAGGGAAGGCACAGATGTAAATAACAAAATTAATGATGGCTGAATTCCATTTAGCGTCCTGGTTTTGTGCATGCTGGCTCACTATCACACTGTCATGGCTCACTGGTACGCTTGAATAAAACGGAGCCATCGTTAATGTTATTAGTAATACCTGTGCTTTTAAGTACAAGTCATACGTCTATATTCAAAACCGCATACTAGTAGTGCGTACTGATTTGGCCAATAAGTAGCATGTAATATGCAGTATGCAAACAAGAGCAAAATCTACAGTATGCCAAAAATACCCAGATTTCATACTGATTTGGAAAAATTATCCACAATTGTATCCCACAATGCAAAGCACTGGAACAGTACAGGCTATGGTCACAACAAAAGCAGCCAAAAACGACATGTTTTTTACATTTTTTGTAGCTATTTCATCACTAAATTCACTTCTGAAAATTTATGAGGCAAAAAATCAACTGTGTAGATTTTGAATATTGTCAGTTTTACGATATTAGATTGCGAATCAAACATTTTCTCCAACATTTTCGGAGTTTAGAAGCTCTAGTTTCTTTCTCCGCCGGGCAGTCACGCTCACAGACCGCTATGAGCTGACTGGACCTCTCTCAAGAGACCGGTCTCATTGACATGAGGCTTTTATTTCATTGTTAAAGGATGGTTTGTTGAAATATCACAAGACAAATGTCCATTATAAAATTAACAGGAACCTGTGATTATCTGCCTTTTTGGAGTTGAAAAGCTCCACGATCTGTATTTGAAACCACCTACATAGTAGTGAAAAAGGCCTATAAGGCAGCATGGACAAAGATGGCAACCAGGCGAGGAATATTTCCGCTTGCCATCTTTGCTTTCAGTCAAAAAATGAGATTACTTTAAAAAATGTGGTAAAATTCAACACACTATACTCATAATTTTATACATATTTTTTGTGGCATTAGCAAGGCAACGTTTTTAAGTATTAAGGACAAGACTTCAAAAACATTTTGTTTTGTTAAACAAGCTATTATTTTTTTTACACTTCACTTTTTATTTTCGCAGCTTAATCATCAATGCAGAAGTTTGAAATGCCTGAACAATGAGGTGTTATGAGGGAATAAATTAATTATTCCGAACTTGTATTGCAACTTTCCTCGTGCTAATTTGTTGAACAGTTTTTTCTCATGCACATAAACCTTTGTGACAGTTTTTCTCACTCTGCCTTTAACAATATTCATAGCACATTGTGCAATGTGAGATGCAATTAAAATTTAAAATGAGAAAATATTCTGTGAAGTTAACTTACTCATCGTAATTGCATGCATCAAGTAAAAAAAAATATAACTTTCTTTTGTATGCTAATTGTTTGGGGCATTAAATTCAGCAGATTATTAATAATATTCTACAGCGGCTATATGAGCAAGGCCTCTTATGGTGTTTCCCAATGTGAGGGTGTCCCGTAGTTTACCCATTTAATTATACCCTTTGATAACATCCTCCAGAGCTACACGTGTACTTAATGTGGACTGACACTCTTCACTGAAGTGCAGCTATACTGTGGAGGTGCCTGTTAGAAAAGCGTCCTTCCCGTTCTCTTCGAACATTCGGCCGTCAAAATGACATCACACATGCGTGTCGAGCTGTTGCCACTACTTTTTAAACTAATATCTATTGACTGCACATTTTAAAGCTCTCTCTAATAGTATTAGTGCAATGATGAAAAGATTGGTTGCCGTACCAGTTACTTAGCAACAGCGGTGGCAGTGTATTGTAGCACCAACATGGCGCCAAAAGAAACTGCCATGTGTAGCTACGTTCGTTTTAGTCACTGGCTCTGGATCAAACTCCACTGTAATGCTTATCTGGAAAAAATGAGATCCTTAACTGAGTGTGTGGGTGTGCAATTGTTCGGTCCTTAGATGTGATGCATTCTGTAATATGATGCTCAAATGGTTTTTCTCATAGTGTGGCTCTCAGAGAGAAGGTGCTCACTTGGTCAATCTGGAAAGTGTACCTGGGTTGGGAAGAGTTGCAATTTTATGTAGTGTATGTATTCCTGTGTTAATGTCCTTACTAATCTCTATAGACAGATTCTGCACATGTAGGCAACAGGACAAGATAGAAGTAGATAGAGGTAGAACGCATCGGCAGAAATGCTGTCTCGTAACCCGCCGGCTATCGTCTGACGATGATTTAGCATTTTATTGGTTTAAAATTAGCTCCTAAACTGGCTACTTGTGAAACAATCCAGTCGTACACGTCTCTCAACTCAAACTCCAGTCTCGCATCTCAAGTCATCATCATCATCATCATCATCATCATCATCATCATCATCATAGGTAATGTTACAGGCACCTGACATGTATACTTGAATACTGTTGGCTACATATCCACCTAAGGCAACCTTGTTGTTGTTCCTTGTAATATTCTTTTTATATGGTATTAGTTTATCTTCTTTCTTGACTCTTGTTCAGCTTTGTTGACCTTGTTTTTAGCTGCATTTCTATTTCCGTGTGTACAATGAGAGCAAAATAACATATTCCTGGTAGCCTATGTGTGTGTAGGCCTACTCATAACCGGCCAATCAAGCGGATTCTGATTCAGATCCAACAAGACAAACATTAACAGCATGACATATAGCCTGGCACAGCGGCCACATATTCACACAGCTGACAGACGGAGCATCATTAATCAAGCGTATGGATAGAGCACCTGCATTAACATGAAAGAATACAGTTAAACATAGCCTGGCACGGCGGCCACATATTCACACACACAGCTGGAAGCAACATCAGCATAAAATCCAATTGTACACCGAACAAAAAGTACACCCAATAAACAATAATATTGAAATTGTAAATTAGCTTACTTTTGATGATCACAGCAGGAGACGACGGGGCTTGGTGTTGAACACTGGAATGATGTCATCATAGTCTGGTTCAAAGGAGAGCAGAGACAAAGATTTCAGTCTGTATGATGCCCTGATGTCAGTTAGTTATGGGTATGGTGACGAGGGGCCGCATAACGTTACCTTTCGTTGGCACTTGTTGAGGAGAAACTGGTGCAGGAGTAGGTCTTTGGTTGAGATGATGGCTGAACTTCTTCCTTCTGCTCTTCGGGCTTCTGTTCCTCAAGGCACAGGTGTTTCGGTTTAACGAGCGATCGTGTTATCTGGTGACTTTCAGCCGAATGCATACATGTGCTAGTAGCAGCCTAATGTTTATGTAACTGGTTGACGTAGATTATAAACACAGAGGAGTATTTATTTAAAAGTGATTAAGTAAAATTCAAGGCTTTCTTGGTTGGCGTTTTCAACAACTGCCTCACTAAGAGCAATCACGGCGATTTGGGCCGAGAGACACCGGCTGTACACTGATTCAAAGAGGAGGGGCTGCTCGCAATCTGGCATTTGCAAAATGCACTGCCACTCCAAAAATCTGACCTATCACGCAGCCTAAACAAGAAGCAAAAAACAAGAAATGTTTTATGGCCGTAGTCAGATAATTGAAGCACTGACTGCTAGGATGATCCAGCAAAAAAAGGAAGCCTTCCGATTGGGCTGAACGGCTGCCGTCGTTCCGAGATTATGTCCTTGCCTACTTGAAATAGTGTATCAAGAGGGTTGGGTTTAGTTTATATGCTAATCCAAAATTAGAAAGAAATTTGCTCAAGGTGTTCCTGAGATATCACGAGAATGGGACGGACGTGAGGTCACAGTGACCTTGACCTTTGACATTTGATCACCAAAATCAGTTCATCTTTGGGTCCAAGTGGACTTGTGCCAAATGTGGCGTTCCTGAGATATCGCGTTAACAAGAATGGACCGGACGGACGTAAGGACAGACGGACAACCCGAAAACATGAGCCTCCAGCCACGGCTGGCGCTGGCGCTGAGGCATAAAATCTGCAAGTTGTGGTTTTACGGAGGACTATGTATCAGACTATTCTTGGCCGACAGCAGTAACTTCCTGAAGTCTATATCAATTAATATCAATTAACCGGACTCTCAAACTAGCAAACTGTATCCAAGCTGTTTAAAACTATTTTCAGGTGGACTAAAAGTCTGTTTTTTTAGTACTTTTTTTGTTTGTTTTCCCAGTGGTGTTCTGCAGTTTTTAATCTCCACTTTTAATACACGTGTATATCTCTGTATATCAAATTCATTTAATGCCCAATCTCTCAAATGAACAGAAAACATAATTCCTGTGGTGATGCACTGATAACTCTGATATACCGCAATACAAACAGTAGTTTATACTGTAACCTGTAATTGTTCTTCGCACATATAGATTTTTCAATAAAACAGTAATTACTGAGCGAAATCCCAGTTGTCCCATTACATGCACAAGAGTTGTCACGTTATGAGAAGATGATTAATCACACAAACAGTTGCTCATTTTAAATACATCCTTAATGCTTTAGCTTTCCTCGGGGGCTATACATCACCTCTTTTCCACATTCTGTGTTTGACGAAGGTATAAACTTTCATTGCTCTTGGACTCTGGTTACGCAAGAGAACCAAAAGTGTGTGTGTGTGTGTTGTGGGGTGACTCTGAGGCCATCTCTACAGGAGTCAAACCTGAAATAGGGTCAGGTGATGTTGTAACTCACCCTGGTTCACCTCCCACCACACAGAAAGCACAGTAATAAATTCAGAGTCAGGGACCTCTTACATCCTGCTGTTGCTCTCCTGCCTGTACCTGTTGTCAGTCACTATTTTATCCTCTCCAACCCTTATCCCTTCATCCCGCTCTCCTCAGAGGAAAATTGTTTTCGTATGCCTCTCTCAATCTCTGCTCCCTCTCTATATTTTACCCAATTTCCAGGCACTAACAGTCAATCTTTCCCTCTTTACAATGTCATTCTACTTTCTGCCTCCCTTTGTTCATCTCTTTCACAGCATGGTGAGGGGAGTACAGCTGGACATTAATCTGCCACTGATGAGCTCCACTCACCAGACAGCTCACGGCTGCTTATCAGGCATTGGGTACGATTAGGACAGTCACTGGTGCCGCCGTGGAGTTTCAGCAAGAAGAGGACGATGAAAAGTCTTTGGGTAAAAACACTGTCATTACTTTCACATGCCTCTGTGAAGACTAGAAGCCCGTTCACATTGAAAACAATGACTTTGTGCTCACAAGGATACCGTTGATAAATTCCTCAAAAATGAAGCATCACCACGGTGACCCTCTGAATCCCCTGGTCGTTTCTTAGAGCTTTATTAGGGCCCGAGCATGACAGTTTTTGTAGCGATTATTATTCTGCTGCGCAATCACCTTTTTGAGGGGTTTGGGATACTCGAAAAATCACAAAAATTGGCACACACTCCAGAACTGGCAAAAATTGCAAAGTTCTGCAGTGATTGGGCTCGGGCGTGGCCAGCGCGCTCCATAGAAGCCCTCTAATGCATGGAAGGCCTTAGTTGGGATATAGTTGCTCTGATATTCAGAAAATTTGGTACCCTCATTGCTCTCATCATTCCAGACATATTTCACATTGGCTTTCATTAGCTCCGCCCGACCGGAAGTCAGCCATTTAAAAGTTTGTTTGTAAAATTTGTATTTTATTTGGGCTGTCAATTGATTAAAATATTTAATCGCGATTAATCACATGATTACCCATAGTTAATCGCTATTAATCGCAAATTAATCGCACATTTTTTATCTTTTCAAAATGTACCTTAAAGGGAGATTTGTCAAGTATTTAATTCTCTTATCAACATGGGAGTGAGCTGCTTTATGCAAATGTATGTATATAGATATTACTGGAAATCAATTACCAACACAAAACAATGACAAATATTGTTCAGAAACACTCACAGGTACTGCATTTAGCATAAAAAATATGCTCAAATCATAACATGGCAAACTGCAGCCCAACAGGCAACAACAGCTGTCAGTGTGTCAGTGTGCTGACTTGACTATGACTTGCCCCAAACTGCATGTGATTATCATAAAGTGGGCATGTCTGTAAAGGGGAGACTCGTGGATACCCATAGAACCCATTTTCAGGTCGAGGGACCGCTTTAAAAATGGCCATGCCAGTTTTTCCTCGCCAAAATTTAGCATTAAGTTTGGAGTGTTATTTAACCTCCTTCACGACAAGCTAGTATGACATGGTTTAGGTTGTCTAGTTTAAGATGATACCAGTATCTTCGCTCTAGCTTTAAAACTGAGCCCGCTACAATTAAAAAAATTGCAAGTTGTGTTAACGCGTTAAAGAAATTAATGGCGTTAAAGCGAATTTGCGTTAACACATTATTATTGCGTTAACTTTGACAGCCCTAGAATTTATGCAAACTGAGAGGGTTTATCGGTGATGTCATAGGTCACGTGACAATACACCATTCAAGGACTATCTGTTTTCGTGGAACGGCGTTGCCATTGCGAGGCGGGCAATTTGCATTTTCCGCCATGACATAGGAAGCTGGACTTTACGTTGTCCAATCTGCCCCAAATTCTCCATGCTGGATAAAAGTCCAAGCCTGAAGACATCTACGCACCTATATTGAGTCATAGTCATAGCGCCACCTACTGACAACAGGAAGTCAGCCTTACCTGACAAAGATCATCTGATTTATCGGAAATTTACACAGCGTGGTCTACACAATATACAGCAACATGACGTGAACTCTAGCGCCACATAGTGGACACAGGAGATGGTACAAAATTGCCAAAAAAGTCATTTCTAGCGCCATGCACCCCACGCAAGAAATAACTCACGCGTGCGTGCAGTGTCCGATGGACACAGAACTGCACAGCCACGTCAACCGGGATCCCGTGAGTATCTCTGACGTGCATAAGGGGCGAGGGCCTCTTCATCGCTGCTTGCAGCTTTATTTTTAATCTTTTTTTTTTGTCATTTAATATCACTGTGAGATCAAACTAAATATAAAGTGCGAGTTCACACCCACATCCTTTTTATATTCACCTTCACGGTTATTGTTCAGATGCGCAATGATAGACAAAGCATATGGAGAATCTGTTTCATTTTCACATTAACCTCTTCATATGCATTTATAGATACCTTTCTACCAGAGTAGGACTCACTGATTGAGCTCCATGGTAACACAGGTTCAGCATATCCCACACAACAAATAAGTCAAGTTCACACAGCTTATCCTTCCATATATCCTTAGTTTGTATATGCATCCTTTCTTTTTTTTGCTGAACAAACTCATCCCAGCACTTAACCTCCAATTTGCATAAGTCATTATGGGCTGAGGACTGAGGAGGCTATAAATTCTGCTAAGTGTTCATCCATCGTTGTAAGTTTAAAAAAGCCCAACCAATTTTTACATTTCTTTGACTAATGGAGACAGAAAGAGCATCCATCGCTGAAACATCATTAATACATTTGATGAGCCAAGCAGTTTCTACTTAATTCATTTGGACAAACAGTACCTGACTGGTGTGGGGAATCTGTCTTAATGTCAGTGATTATACATTTATTCTGATCATTTTCACACTATTCATTCCTTGGCCAGTTTAATCTAATACAATACAGACATGTTTCTTGAAACCCTCGGGGAAAACAATACTTTCTTATTGAATACTTTCTCCTCCTGCCAGCATCAATTACAGCGAATGTTTGTTCTGCCGAATGGGAAGCAGGGATATCTCTCCAGCTCCATCAATAAACAGAGACCTGAACAACACTGGTATCTCACAGTGAAAACAGGAAACTCAATAGAAGTGCTGCAGCCTTTTTAGAAAAACATAGATTTTCCTCCAGCACTCCTGACAGATGCTGAAGTTAAAGTGTTTGTGCACAGCTGGGACTCCGGAGAGCAGGCCGACTGCGGCTCTCAGTGTGTGTCTGTGTATGTGTGTGTGCTAGCAGGCCTGTCATCAATGCCACATCAAAGAGCTGAGTTGACATTCTTGGGTCATTGGCTGCAGACTGAGAACAGCAGAGACAGAGTGGAGGTGTCCTTTTTAATGATAAAACACAGGTGAGGCAAGGAAACTTGGGGAAGATTAAGCTTTCTGCTGACTGCACTAATGCAAGTAGACTCCGCCGCTGTAGTGCAGCTTTCAAACAGAAGGAAGACTTCATCTTTCCAACAGAAACTATAATGTTGGGGATCCACAACAGGGATTGTGCAAAAGATGGATAAATCATGTTGTCGTCAAATTTCATAGAAACTCAGCCATCCTCCTCTCTATGGAAACTTTAATTTTGTAGATGAACTGGGAAAAAATATGCACCCCCAATTACCTTCCCTACCCCTTCAAACACAAGCACACACACACAGTTACATGCATGCTTGCAAAGTTGAATCTCCCAAAGTTTCTGTCATAAGCAACAAAACTTGGTTTCTACTTGCTGTTTACTCCCACAACTACAACAACATTGTTTGAACTGCAGTCATATCCACACACTAACCAACTGAATTGAACTCATTGTCACTTGCCCAATTAAGGCCCACTCCTCCTTGCAGAGCTCAGGGAAGGAGAGTGTGGGAGGTTCCACTTACCCACCTCATCATCATCATCACTACTTGTACTTTCTGCACCCAAGAAGCCGAATGTTAAGCAGGCAGGCTTTTCTAAAATCTCTGAGCTCATTGACACAAAGTGCATCTCCCCACTTGGCCCACTCAACACTTCCATAATAACATGTCATTATCTTCAGCACACATCTTTCTGCTTCATTTAAGCCATTCTTAACAAGGGGTATCCATCACGGAGGTGCTACTATTCTGCGGTCGCGCTGACCTCCAGCGCTCTGATTTATTCCCGACAATCTCCTCAGCTCTGTCTTTTGCTTTCGCTGCGGGACAAAACCGCCACTGTGAACCTTTTTAATTATGAAGACATAATTTAAAACTTCATCAGTCCTGGGTGGTTGCAGGACAGGGTGACATAAGCAGCCGGCAGGCCCTCCGTCTTATGGCTGGGGTCATTTTTTAACTGGCGATGAGGGCATGTTAATAGGGTAGGTAAATAAGGGCAGAGCAGCTCAAAGTGTACTTCATGGTTCTAAAATGATTCACTAATAATGATCACACTTAGGTCGCTTTGATGAAACTTTCCTTCTTGTTACAGCACATATGCAAGTAATTTCTCCAGCAACAAATTGGAGCCTTGCATTAAATGGAGGCTGTGTCAGTGCGCAAGATGAGATTGGTGGTGTTGTTAGGCGCACACAGCATCATTATTTTGATTTTTGTCCTCCTCTGCTCCTGTTACTTGGCGCAACAGCAGGAGGACACTGAGAGATGAGGGCGCGGAAGTGCAGCCAGCTGCGCCTGGACAAACACAAGGACAGCTCTACCTTTGACAACACTGTATTAAAGCAATTATTCACCATCAGGGATTGTTTTCTGCGACAGTGACTGTTTTGTTTACTCGGCTCAAAAATGTAGCGAACGGGGGCGTCATCCACGGTGCAGGCGGCGGAGATTGTAAACATGTTGTTTTTTTCCTCTCCCCTCCCTACAAGAGGATAAATTAAAAAAAGACTGCTGTTAGAAGATTTAATTCTGAGAAGCCTCTCTCTGGGGCTCCGCGCTGCGCTAAGAAGCCCATCGCGAAAAGCCTTCAATTAGCAGAGTACGCCTTCATCTTCTGACCAAAGTCACCTTGAACAATCAAATTATCTCTAAAGTTATATAAAACAATCACTCCCAATCAATCAGAGTTTGTTAGCTCCCAAATGATCCTCTTGAACATGCCAAGAAAACTTCCGGTCGCCCCTCCCTTCATGCTCATTCACACGCACACACTATAAGGTCATCTACAAACACACCTCTGTGCACAATAAAAGAAAAAACGTAGACAGCAATACTTGACGCTGAAATGTGTTTTAATTCCCGATCACACAAGGCACAGTTGTGTTTGTTTTAACCACCGTTTGGGAGATTTTAGTTGGGTTTGCAGGACTTAGAAAAGTTGGAGTTCACTGTGTCTGCAAACTGGCAGTCTGCTGGGTATGTGAAGGCAGACAGGAACAAACAAAGTCAGTTAGATAAATTGCTCTGGTCAGAGCTGTGCATTATCATTGAGATCCACGCCCTCCGTGCTTAAAATCTAACACAGTATAATGATGAATGTGATAATTGTCCTCATCTCCAAGGACTTCAGTTACGAAAATGTGATTTTTTTTTTAGGAACACATGCATTAAAATCTGTCTTCATTACCTCAAAAATATGATAGAAAACTATATTCACAGTATTTTGGATGAAAATATGATGCTGTTTTATAATACTAGAGCAAACTGATCAAACCAACTTATTTTTGAATTGAGATACATTTTCAAATCATCATATATTTAAAAAAAAAATGAAAGAATTGCGACTGATTAGGACTTTAGAGGTAAACTGCGGTATTCTAAAAATAAAAAATGACTTATGAAAAAATGACTTCCTTCCTCCGAATGACGATAAACAATTTACTGTGTGTGTGTTGTTAAAGAACTACGTATTGCTGTGTTGCTTCCATCTAGGTCGGAGCACTCCCAGTCTCATCAAAATCACTCCATCTCCGCCGATGGAAGTAAATGCCTTTTCCCCAGACAGGACGAACGGAGGAGGCTTGTCTACACTAAAAGCATTTTCACACTGCAGGACCAATCTCCGGCACTATTGCCCTGACCGAGATAATTTCTGTTCAAACAGCAAAGCCCAAGATGATGTAGTGAACCGATATCCCCGGGTCAGAATGGTAAAGTCCATCTTGGTAGCACTGGGTGGTGTAAACTACCTCCGGGCTTCAGCATCCACGATTTTATGGTTCTAGAGATTACAGCTGAGCGTGCTGATTTTCTTTTATTATTTAAGGTGTAAAGAGACCCAGTGGATGCTGCAAAATGCCCTTATCTGGTCATCCGCGGTCATCCCCAGATGTCCTGTAAGTAGCGTTTCTCCTCTCTCAGCCCTGCCAGTGTCTTCATGGCTTCCAGTTGGTCCACCTGAAGCTCCGTTCTGATCATCTCCATCAGGGTGTCGTTCACGTCTTTAGCCATGTTCTTAGCATCTCTGGTGAAGAGAAACGAGTATGAATATATTAGAGGAAAGTTCAGTACAATCAACAGATGTGTTTTTGAGAGAGTCTTATGTGCGTTGAAGCCCATATTTTGTAAAACTGGCAAGTGCTGCCAGTCCAGGAGTGCATCCTGGAAGGAAATTGCTGAAATCTCTACGTTGCTGTTGCAGCATATTGAGGGAGATTCATCATCCTGTGGAGCTAAAGTGATATTTTTTGACTCGGAGGAATTCACACCGTTCTGATGCTTCAAAGATCATTTACTCAAAAGGTGAGTTAAGCGGCCTGGCAGTGATGAGAGACGAGAAACTCTTAACAGAAGAAGGTGATATTGAGCTATACAAGTGTTGACATGACTTGACTTGTTATATGCCTATGTGTGTTTTGCTTGTTGTCTTTGTACTGAAAGAAACACTGTGTTGTGTTGTGTTGTGATATGGAAATGGTGGAGAGGGGGGGTATGTATACACTATAAATGATACAAATTGTACAAGATATTGCATCAGTGTGAGGTCAGCAGTAGCAAAGGAGCTATGGAGAGGTGATGTTGTGTGCAAAAAGTTCACAAACTGTGAGGCACATCAGCACCTTTTGTTAATTTTTTTTATGGATTAAGTGCCTTGCCCCAAAGCAGAGATAGTTTTTGGCAGACAGGTGAAGCCGGCAGCTGCACTTGGCAGCTGATGCAGCTTGGTTGCGTCACGGCTACGTCATGTCTCCACTGAAGTGTTTCACAGTCTTCAAGCAGTTTGTTCTTTAGCAACAAAATATGGAGTTTTGTCTCTCACTCTCTCCTATAAGCAATAATGTTTGATAGTTTAGTTAGTTTGATAGTCTGAACAATACAGCCTCATGCAGCAACATTCTCTTAAATTTCTCTTATATTTTCACTTACTTTTATCTAAATGAAGTAAATGAAAGAGAAAAAAATAAGAGAAGTCAACTCCAGATTTACCAAACGTTCTTACCTAACCTAACCACCACCCAACCTTATCTAACCATCCAAATCTGCTCTTACCGAGGTGTGCTGAATGATGAATCCCACTTATTGATAAATTGGAGCCGTGTGGCCGATTGTTTATTATTAGCATGTGTAACGCCCCCTAAACACTGTATAAGGGCAGGTGTTGTGCTGTGCTGACACATGCCCAAGAATTACAGAGATACAACCAAAAAAAGTTTGTAAAAAGAAGAAGAACTTCAGCAGGAGTGAAATTGGGGTGCTTTTAAATAAACTTAAACAAAGTAAACGTATGATTTTCAGTATCAGTACTGGTGTTACAGGAAAATCAAAAAGCATCTAAGAGCAGTTTGTAAGCCATTCAGAAGCTGAACGCACACAATATCAACCAAGGGACTTTATAGTCTTAATTGGGATCAATGGACTGATATTATTTCTTTAGCCATAATCCAATTATAATTACTCTAAAACATATAACAATCTAAATTAAATTTTTTTGTTTGTTTTTATGTTCCTCAAATTTATAACTTATGTTTTCTTGTGCTGGACAAACAATTTGTGGACTGTGAAAACAAGATGGGTTTTTTTTCTCATCTTAGTAAGAGTGCTCTCAACCGCTCGTAAAATGTTCTCTTATCAAAGAGAAGAGCAATAATAAGAAAACATTGGTGAATCCAAACTCATTGGGTAATAACAAAATAACAACAAATCCTGGATACGAAGAAAAATAAGAGGATATTTGTTCTTAAATCGCTTCCTGCATGAGACCCAATATTAGCAGAAATAGAGATTATATTTTCATGTCATATTAATTGCCTATAATTGACAATGTTGTGAAGTTGTGTGTAGCGTGTCTTTCCTGTGATCTGTATATGATCACACTGAAAATACAGAGAAAGGCCTATTTGTAGCTTCTCATCTTTAAAGCCTTTCTTCCTACTTCTGTAAAAAGCTTTCTCCTGTTTCAAACAACGATCAGACCTGATCATCAAGACGGATAATCTTCAGTATTTCCAGAGTCTCTTCTGAACTTGGAAAAACTGCATTTTTGTGCTCCGCACTCTCAAGACAAACTTAATTTGGGAACCCTGCCTTCATTTCAGACGTTCAAACGACACATTCAAAACTTGTCTTTAAGATTGCATGTTTTATATAAGCCAAGATCTTTCCTTTATGACACTTATGTGCTACGTTATTGTGCTACGCGCTGGATGTGAATGTTGTAAATGAATCTTTATTAGTTAACTACTCTACACTGCCATGTTGGCCAGGCCTCTCTCGTAAAAGAGATAATGTGATTTAAAAAGACCTCCCGGTTAAATAAAGGTTTTGAAAAATTCATCTATGCAGATTTACTAGTAAATGCAAGCCTTCGGAGACCCACGGCGATCTGGTAAAAACAGACCAGGCATGCAAAGATAACCAGTGCAGAAAAAGGGCTGCGAGCGAGATGCTCTGCAGTCCTTTCACACTCACAGAGGACACACTGAATACAAGTGCAGCCAGAACATGACACAACAATGCCAGGTGGACATCGGGATAAATAAAGAGCAGAGTAGAAAAAAAAATCTCACCCAAAATCAAATTTCCAATTATTAATATCGGTGTCAGTCTTACCCGCAGACATAGAGGTAGCCGTTCTGTTTGAGCAGGATGTCAGTGATGTGCTGGCTGTTAAGTAGCAGGTTGTGCTGCACGTATCTGGGTCGTGCTGCTGAGGTGGTGGCCTCCTCCTCCTCCGGGTCATCTCTGGAGAAACACACCTGGAGTTGGCTCAGCGTAGCGCTGGACACAAAGCCCTCCAGCTCCTCTCTGGGACAAGCAGAAAGATTGCAGAGACACATTAGCTGACTATAAATCCAATTGCTTTTAAGTGTATTCCTGTAATCTTGGACATGTTCCTGATTTGTGAAGAAAAAAAAAGCTTTTCCAAAGCTAGAATCAGGAGAGCCAAGATTCAGTCGCTGAGGTGGAGAGAAGTTCATGTGATAGTGAATGGCGGATAACTTTGTGGGAGAGCATCTGTCTATGATTTTATGGTGAAAAAAAACATGCATATTTTTATTGTAACCTAGAAATAAATGGAGAAACCGCTGGCCTAATAATGCCAAGTATTTCATACTGTTTATCCTTTCACATCCAACAACACTCTCTTACGATATTTAGCTTCAACCGCCCCACGAGACACACCGTATATAACTCCCAGAACATTTCCTGAGAACAAAAAAAACCTGTCAAGCTTGATAATACAGAACACTGATGAGCAAAAGGTCTGAGCACAACTGTGCCAAACAAGCAATTTATCTTGTGTAACGAGGGAAGTGCAAAAAGAAAATATGGATTTCATAAGCAAGGTCGAGTCACTGTTATAAGCATCTTTTTACAATCAATCCTCCCAGCCTTGCAGTTGGGTGTAACCTTGCCTCCTATCGGTGGTTTGCTTGCCAACTACTCCTTCTTCTTCTGCCTCAGTGTTTTTTACAGGGCCGGGGGTGCTATTGGAAGGGAAGGAAAGAGGAAGGTGGTGAGGGAGTGAGGTTTACTGTGGCTCAGAGTATCTTGTTTAAAGTTAAGCAGTCGGAATGAGCAGAAACACACACAGACACAGCCGTGCACACACTCATAACAAGCCGCGGCTTCTGAGATCATGGGTGAAGGTCTTCGCCTCAGGGGTGTGTGTTTTGCAGCAACTAAAATGAGGAATTTTTCAATAACACACAGACATTGCGGTGTAAATACTAAAAGGAGAGATGAATGTCTTTGTTCTGCGTGAAACATCCAGATTTGCTGTCTCTCCTGAAGTCATTAAAGGAAATCTCATTGTTTTGACCAAAATGTGTGATTACAAAGTCTGTTTGAACAGCGGCGCAACAACATGAATAACAAGGAGAAGCATGGCGGAGTCTCATTTGTTTGACGTCTGAATATTAATCATCGTAGATTGATAATCTTGTGAGCAGAAACGGGAGGATGACAAAGGACAGTTGACTTGTTAGAAAAACAATCGAGGGTTTCTGAGAGCCAAAACCTCCCAGATTCCTCTCTGTGTTTATACACACACACACACACACACACACACACACACACAAACAAACAACAGCCTGTGGCAATACCCCGGACCCTAACGGGAACCCAGCGGGCCTCCCAGTGATGTTTCCCCTACAGCATGAAATCACTTGCCATGAGGAGGCTGAGAAGTCGGAGGGAGGGGGGGAAAGGATAAGTGCAGCAGGCAGGAGGACAAGTTTGATGTGACAAGCAGGCAGATTGGCATCAACCTCTCACAGGGATGTTAAGTGCTGCGGCTGATTGAGACGCATCGCGATCCTTGTTTGTTTTTTTGCTGAAAATTCAGAACACGATCAGAGAGTTGGTCACATCCTGTCTCGACATTCTGTAATATTTATAAGCCTAAAAAGCCATTTGTGCTATATTTATGCAAGTTCAAATTTCAACCTCTACTTACGACTTCAGCTGAACTTTTCTGGGGCGTTAAAAAAAAAAAAAAATGCTACAAACTATGCTAAGCAGGTTTCTCCATTCCCGGGCAAAGCCAAACATCAAACTGCAATTACTTTCAGAGAAATCCAACAGAGATCAATGCAGGCAGACAATTCAACTGCAGGTATGTTGTTCTTATTCTGCTAACCTATTTAAATTGAGTACAACTCTTCACGGGTGGCTCATAAAACAGACTAATCGCTTTGGTCAACACTGTGGGGGTGTTCATCAGAGAAGCCCACACTGTGAACAAACCAGCGCCTATACTACCTGGCTGTGAGTTGGTGTTTAACTAAGGGATAGAGGAAGCAGAGGGGGACAAACAACATCCTCTCTGATCTATTCTGGTATGATTAAGGATGCTAATCCATTCCAACTATTTAATCCTGAGAAAGAACTCGCTCACTGCACCAGCATTGAGAAGCACGCGTGCTGCGGATACTAGCAAGAGACGATCAATTAGTGTGTAGTCAGGAGGGAGTGAGGATAACACTAACTGATCAGAGCAATGATCTACTCACAAGTTCATGTCAGTTTACAATGCTTTATCAAAACAAGAGGTCGATCCAAGAAAGGTAGTATAATATAAATACACTTTAGTTGGATTCAATTTGTTTTTTTCACAATGAAAACACAAACCCCTGATACTTTGCACAGATAACATAAAAGAACATAACAAAAATTGGATATGACAGCACAAGTTAGCACAGAAAATACTGCTCCCTTCTTAAATAAAAAGAGGAGGAAGATTAAAGATTTCACAAGAGATTTTTTTAGCTTCTGAGCTTAACAAATCCAGATATTCTAACTTAGAATTGGATTCATAAAAGAAAAGCCTATCAGAACACAACCTCTATGTAACTACCTGCCTTGGGTCACAATTACAGTACATGCCAACGCAACATGTACTGTACTGCTATTCCTGTTACCTCTTCACTCACAGGTGAAGATCATGTGCTATCATTGGCTAATCTAGCTATTTAGGTCTGTTTTCTTCCTATACATCTTATATTTTAGGCCTGATCGCGATCATTTTGCATAATCGTTAGATTCTACGATCCAAGGAATTTAAAGCCGATGTTACAAATGTGGCAACAAATAGAAAGTGAATTAGGTTCGTATTCATCCGCTGGGTAAATAAAGCATCTATCTGAGCACAAGGTTCCCAATGTCAGGAAAAAAAAACATGGTAAAAGAGCTTGGCTGTGTAGATCTTACTGCTGTTGGACAGGTTCTTCTGTTTCAGCTCATATGAGACCGTATTTGTTGCTATCTGAAGCAAGAGGTGATGTTTTAAGAGTAGCGTGGGTCATTTAAGAAATAGCTGTGTGTTCTGCGTGCGTAGTCAGTTGTCAGTGGCAAAAACAAGCACTTTTAATGAATGTAACGCTACATTGACGCTGCTCACTTGCCCCCACAGCTCGTTCTCCCTCAGTACTGGACCAATAGACACAAAAACATGGGAAAATAGGGTCCAGGTTGAAAAGTTGCCCTTTAACACGGGCTTTGTGTTTCCACGTTGCATATTAACTTTTGAAAATAAAATCAAGCCTCCTTCTACGTTAATTAACTTACTACCACGTTTTTGTTATATTAGGCCATCACAACAGTTTTAGAACAAGCTATTTAGAATAACTCTGTGCAGCAGAGCGAGGGGTGAAAAATTGTTTCAGCAGTTTATTTGATGATTAATTAACACATTCCTTTGCCAACGATCGCATCATTTCGATGAGTAGCCATTGAAAGCAACAGCATGGAATTAGGCCTAAGTGCAAAACCAAACCCAACAGCACCGCTGGGTGGCAAAAAAAACTCACAGAAATCGACAGTTCATGATAGTGACAGTCCTACTTCTAATACATCCTTGAGTGTCCACAATGCTCATGTGTGGAACTGAAGAAAGAACACCCACATCACGTGTACAGACATTTTCATTGCCATTCTGTTGCTAGGGCAACAGCTTTGGTCCGAGTTTACTTCCTGTCCGCTACTGCGTCAACAAACATTGCAACAGGAAATACAAAGTGGCCCATTTAGAACGTTTATGTCATCATGTTTGAATAAGTGTATGCAGACAGCGAGATATGCAGCTCACTGGTTTCAATATGGAATATTCAGTGGCAAGGTGAAGAGGGATGTGGGTATGGAGTACATCTGACAGTACATCTGACTCACTAGCATGTATAGAATATGTCAATATATGAGTGTATTGAGTCTATGAATAACTGCTGAACTGAAAAAGAAACCCAGCTCACCTGAACAGGTAGTCTCTGTCTCTGTGGCGACAACCGAAGAACAGCCAGGTCTCACCAAATACGGCCTCGGGGTTCTCCTTCCTCTCCGTGTCTCTGAAAGTCAAACAGCGGATGTTAGCGGCCAATCAATACCAACAGAGGACCGGACCAGATGGAGGAGAGGGAGTCCTTCCTCACAGCAGAGGTTAAAGAAGAGTAGTGACACCACTAAACAATGACAGTACACTGAGTGCCGCAATTGCCTAATGCACGGAAACGACTGTGCGTGCTGCAGCGAGGACATTACATGTATTATTAAATTGCACCCAAACAGAAGGATGGATCCCATCACTATAAACAGTTACTGAAAATGAAACTGGGGCTTGTGCTTTGTGTGTGTGTGTTTTCGCGTACGCTCGCCCGTGTGTGTCCAACTGTGCTCGAGTGCAAAAGAACTGCTCCTGCAAAAAGTGATTCAAAAGATGCAAAAGCTCGGGAGTTTGGCAAAGCTCCCAGAATCCTTTGCAGGCGATGGCAACGCAGCGGTACAAAGCGGCTCTGAAGAAGCCGGTATCTGTGCCGCACACCTGCTGCAAAGGTGACAGCTCTCTCTCAGATAACAACAGTTGACCCCCAACCTTTCATGATGCCATCAGTCAGATGACTCTCCAAAGAGCCCCGGCATTATCTGTTACCCCCGTCTGGAGAGAAGAGAGAGAGGGGTGTTGAGGTGAACGACCACGACGAGAGGCTGAGGAATACCACAGAGAGGCATTGAGACTGGGCCCTTTGTGCTGCGCTGCTGCACTCTGAGGATAAGGTGCTGCTTCCCCTAAACACCACCCTCTGCTATTCACCAACAGACTGAATCATACTTTGTGTTTTTCCAGCACTCACAAAATTAAAATGGCAGCCAACTGCTTAGTGGATTTATATGTGCATAAAAAAGTGTTAACACACTACTTTATTGCCAAAATGATAAGTCCATTAAAGACCCCCTCCAGACAACACATATAAAAATACTCTGCTTTGAATAATGATTTGTGTCTGATACGGTTTTGTGACTTTTTTTGTTTTCTCCTGCGTCACTGAAACTCCATTCTCAGTGTATGTGCACTGGAGGTTTCACATTTTCCCATCATACTTATACAAGTTGCTTGTACATATACGTCTTTAACTCAGATTTAAGGTAAGAACAGAGAGACTTTCCCCCTTCAGCAAAAATCTGGAGCGAAACTAAAATTGAATTAATGTGTTTCATTTGGAAGCAATGACCAAATAAGTTTGCTTTCACACTAGTGTATCTTGAAGATACATTCAACATCAGAAATGAAGATCTATGGGAGAATACAAACTGGGAGGAGGGAGACCCAGAAACAGCTGGAGGAGGTCAATAGACAAATTAAATAAAGTACACCTGGATGGAGCTGGAGAAAGCAGAGCAGTGGAGAAGAATTGTGGATGACCTGTGCTCCACTAGGAGAAACGGGGTTCAACTAAGTCAAGTCAACTTAAATCATCAAAATGTTTTTTCTATTAACATTAAATTTGGCTCATTTTGTTGGCTGATAAAAATTTAAAAAAAAATGGTTTACTAGGGCATGGAGGGCGTGACTAAATGTTTTAGAACTGCTGGTTTAACCCATTTGTGCTGAAGACTGTATTTAATATGATAAGGAAAAATGTCACATTTGTTCTGATTGGTCAAAAGTCTTGAAATTTGGTACAGACACACTTTGAGCAAGTATCTAACATCAAAATCATACTTCTATTAATAGTCAAAGTCAGGATTTTTGATACATGAAGAAAAACGTGACTAGTGTTTATTAAATGTTTTTCTTATTTTTTTTTTACACTGCATATGTGTGCATATCTTTGATATTATGAGTTCATAGATACCAAATACTTGATTGTACTCGTTGTAGTTTCTGAGAAAAAGCCGTCATACTATATCTAGTATTTGGGCACATGGGACTACTGTCTTTTCTTAAAATATAATGGAGTCTGTTGCAAAAACAGTGGTCACATTGACTAGATATAGTATGATTAGAAAAATTCACTTTTCAGCCAAACGGTTTGACATATTTTGAAAATTTCTTCACATTTGTGCTTTAGGCAAGCCCAGAGAACACTTCAAAAGGTTCATTCAACGTTCAATTCAAAGTTTCAGTTGCAGGCACAAATGGGTAGTAGTAGTAGTTAATCAGGCAAAGATGTACTTTTTTTGGTTTCAGATTAACAAATATGAGCATTTGTTTTGTTTTATGTCATTGTAAATGAAATGCCTGTTGGATTGTTGGTTGGACAAAACAAGCAATGTGAAGACGTTACTTTGGGCTCAAAAATTGTGATGGACACTTTTTTTCCTGACATTTTATAGACTAAAGGATTAATATATTTATTATATTTTTTTAAATAATGAACAGATTAGAATAGAGCTGCAACTATTGATTGACCACATAGCTTTAAAAAACACTAAATCAATGCAAAAGTCTGATTGTAAATACTAAAACAAAGCTTCACCCTCATTGATTAAATGAGAAGTTGACCAGCTAATATAAATACTTTGCACTTTGAACTTTCTGTCTGTGACTGCAGCCCAGTAACAGTCTGGCTGACTTGATCCAAATGCACAGATCCTGTCCATTAGCATCCTGGACGAGATTCTTCTGATCTGCAAACAGCCTCAAGTAAACTCATTTTAGTGGGCTCGTCTCTCTCCTCTCGCCGCTGCCTGCCCTAAAGGGATCAATACCAATATGAAAAATCTGGATTCCATTCTGAGCAGACCACACCGGCGCCTTTCTCTGAATACAAATCACATCACATCACATACCCACACTATAACAGCCTGCAATACACTCCCAGGGGGAAGGCAGCATCTACAGAGCACTCCATTTGGGGTCGAAATCAGAGGCGGTTGCCTTTCAGTGCCATTCAAATGATCAGCGGGAGGGGGAGACTGCATGGAAAGCTAGGGTGAAGACTTGGTAAACATCCCAATTATCTCATATCTTTCATCCGTTTTCCTCGCAGCTCTGTGCGAGAGGTGCTGAGTGGCTTTTTAGGCATAAAAAAAACACAACAAGAACAAAAACCAAAGCCTGAATACAACAACAGCCTGAGGCTTAATCACTGAAATTACATTGCAGAATTACACCCGTATGCATTCAACGTGCTGAATTCAAAATGTTTTCATAATACAGGACAATGCTGAGTAGCAAGACGCTGTAGCCTAATTGTAATCAGATGTCTGGTTAGACTGATAAATGAAAGCTCAATATTTGTACACACAAACTTTAATGAAAGTTGTCATAGTAAATGTGCCAAGTATGCCTGCTGGCAAACGTAAATATTAAACTGTTGGGTTTTTTTTCAAAAGAAAAGCTTGTTAAGGAGATTAAGGCTAACCACTCAGTTAAAATATTTAACTGTCACTGCTCCCAGCTAAATAGAAAAACACTGAAAATCACATTCCCCATAAAATCCTTCCACAGCAATCAATACCAGACTACTGGGGGGGGCCTTATTAAAATCTCCCAGTACCACCAAGAGAGCCTCTGACCTTTAGAGATGCTTCTTCTACTTGTTACCAGCGCTACAAATTCATACAAAGTTATTTTGTAACCAACATCGATTAACAGTAGGGGGGGGGGGGGGGTGGAGGTAAGAAGATCGAAGTGTCCCCATGTTGCTTTGTTGCTAACAGGAGCCTTCTCGGGCCTCGAGGCAGATACAGCGTCCCGTTGACAAACTGGTGATTGTTATCTCCTATCAGAGTGCAGCGTCAGCCGGCGAGGCTTTGTTTGGAATCTCAAGTTAGATTCTGTACAGCGCTGCGCACCATGACAGGTTTTTTAAATCCTCCAGCACGATATGCAGCTGGCAGGGGGAGAGGATGAGAGGCACCGACAGGGAGAAGGGGCTGATGAGACAGTCGAGCTGCTTCACATGAGTTTATACTATAACGGTGAAGAGCCTCTTGAAAGAAAAAAAAGGGAAAAAATATTTGAAATTGAATAAAACTTTAAAAAAAATCCAACATTGAACGGTCAAGGATGCATTTGACGAGGGGGTTGCAGTTGTTGTACTATGCAAAATCAATCAAGGTCTGAGTGTTTAGCTTGCACTGACAAGCAGGTCTGCAAGGACAGAACGTTAATAAATTACTTAAATTGTGATATCTCAGATTCTAGAGAGCAGTGTTTGGGTAACACGGATCAAGGTTAGACCGATATGTTCATATTGCACCAGAGTACTGTCCCTCTGGTTCAACCTTGATCATCCAGAAGAGGAGTCTGTCTGAGAGTCGATCCAAAAAAAAGTGTGCCACCTTCAGTGCACCTGCATCCCAAAGGGCACAAACACCTCTCGACCCACATGACCACTCGTCCTTCTCGGAATCTGCTGCAGAAAATCCGCCACGAGTCACCTCTCAGAGCAATCACCCGCTGACGCCGCCCGCCACAACAGAGCAGACGTCCGGGGAATTTAGAGACAATTGGAGTTGACTGGGGCACAACCTCATTTACACAAAGCCACCCAAGAGTTAGACATGTCAGTCTGACTAAAAAGGCTTACTCCGCTTTCTAACAAGTCACAGTGGCTGTGGGCCGGGTTCGACACAAGGGCATCAGCTTCAGCCACATTAAATCTTTCTGACAGGTCATCATCTTGCAATCTTGATTTAGCCATCAATTCAGAACCTCAGATAATTAAACGCAATGTAGCAGCACCCCTCAAGGATTTACCCCTTACAGCAATGGTTAAACAAGCTTGAGAGAAGTACGGCGTCCTCAGCTAACATTCAATATCCTCACACCAACTCATCAGCAATTACAAGCAATGTTTTACTCCGACAACGTGGCCACCACCTACTGGACTCTTTTACTTTCAAATCAATAACGCTCCATTTGATGCTTTGACTCCTGGCTCTTCATTACAGGCCGTGTCATAAACCCGTGCATCCGAGAGAGGGTTTAATTTATTCCTGTTGAGACGAGTGAGGCATCTGAAATAATCCCCGACGTGATCACAGCCCTCGACGCTAGATTTATTATGCTTTATGAGATGTACATGACGTCGACTTTTATCGGCTTTGAGCAGGGGCTCATTTAATTGTCTCTGCAGATTACTCGAAAATATGCACAGATGATGTGCACTTAACATCATCTGAACATTGTGAATATTCATTAGAAGAATTTCAGCTGGAATAATCTGCGTCGCACGGCGCACGAATCAGCATGTAACCTGCGTGATTCTGAGGCTTGACGTGAACATTTAACTGACCTACTTCGGCTGTAATTCTTGCAGCATGTTTAACATTGGCAGGATCAAGTATATTACCACACGCACTTGATCCTCTTGACGAAGACATTTGCAAAATCTCAATACACATCACGTCTGTCTTCCTTGATAAAAATCTCCCTTATTATGGTGCAAGATGATATCAAAATGTGTTATGAAATTTGCGATACCTTTGCTGGAGGAAGCCAATGAAGGGGGCGACTCCTGTTCCCGGTCCGACCATTATGAAGGGCGCCGACAGGTCAGAGGGAGGCCGAAAGGAGCAGTTGGGTCTCAAACTCACATGGATCTAGAGTCAGAGGTCATTAGCAGGCATTTAAAATAATGAGAGTAATTACAACAAAGCTGAGAAGCCACTGTGGGCCTACCAATCTATTAATTGATCTACTTAATATTCTAAGACACACTAATGGGGAAACTCATGAGCTCCATGGAATCCATAGAGTCTGTGGTAGAGAGGATTTACTTGCTTTAATTTATTTTTTAATTAACCACACACACAACTGGCCCAAAGCTCGTTCTTTTTTTTTCACATTAAAATTGAGTTTGCAGAGCTGCCTAAAACATGTAGTACAAACAGGTTAAATCCTGAATGCCTGAAGTTCTGCAGTTTCAGGGAGACACTGCACAATTTTCTGATATTCTGCTCCACACTTGCCTTCCAGTTTTACGCAACAACCTCTTGAACTGTAATATTTGAAGGAGTATGGGCAGTCCAGCTCTCTTGGCATTTTATTGACTGAAAAATTGAGACAAAGACAAAAAAAAAAAAAAATGACGGCAAAGGAAGGTGGAGCAGGATTTCAACCTAGCCAGGAAGAGTACATGTATTTCTTTTCTCCCTATGAGTGGGGGGTAGGCAACTATTACAGCACCGGAACACTTGTACTCGCAAATAAGAGCACTTATCAGCCGTGACCGACAGTTCACAGATTTGCACAATCCGGTTCCAGCTCTCCGTTTTCCAGTGTACTCATTACCTGTGGGCTGCCGGAGGATTCAGCCTTCTCAGAGAAAACCAGGACAGGATTGATGAGGTCAAAGAGCCAACCGGTACACAAGCCTCGCCTCCCCCCGGGCCGCCCAGAGCATGCTGGGAACTCTACCACGTTGAAGACAAAATGCAGCTTTCCCGGGTACCTAAGACGGGAGCTATCGAGATGGGACCGCAGAGAGATTGAGATGGAAGGAAGATGGAGATAGAAGGAAACAATAGTGTGTGTGCGAGGCATACAGACAGTGACAAGCAGGTAGATGCACAGAGATGAAGTGAAAAATAGAGTGAGAAGCAGAGAGGTACAGAAAGGCACAAGCATTACGAGGGAGGATAAATTCTCAAGAATAAACAACAATGCTCCAAGAGATGACTCACAAACCACCTTTAGAAAAACTAGTTAAGCAGCTGATCAAAGTAACAAGGACACACAGACATTTGATGCAATGACAATTACAAAAACATGACATTGAAATGTGCTAAATCCTGATCTACACCCACAGCACTGTGAGATGAGCTCAAGCACCCCTTCACCAATAACCACCAGTCGTGTTCTGAAATATTTTCTTTCATTATTAAACACTATTAATTATGTAAAATTGGTTATTGTTACAATATCTTTTCATACAAATGAATCGTGAATGTTTAGGCTGGTTTATGAAGCTTGCATTTGCTACCATTATTATTGGGAAGTTGGATGTTTATACATTACTTTAGTCATCTACGACAACTGTTTATCCATACTTTTAGTTAACTATTTCAACCATGTATCCATTACCTCTAGCTAACTATTAAAATGTCTCCATTTGCATGATAACTCGTTTTCATGGACTCTCAATAACAACAAGTGTTATTGCGCAGTCAGCCTATAGCAGGTGGCTTATTATACATAGCCTATACTAAAGATCAACATTACACCAATGTGTAATGCTATTTGTGTGTTTATTTTTCTGCTCAATACAAACGTGGATATATCTATATCTATAGATTGAGATAAAAAGATAGATAGATAGATAGATAGATAGATAGATAGTAGGGCTGTCAATGGTAACGCGATAATAACGCAAATTAATTTTAACGCCACTAATTTCTTTAACACATTGAGGCAGTCGATATTTCGGAGGTTGTAGCTCATTTTAAAGCTAGAGTGAAAGTGCATCATATGAAACTTGAACCTAAGGAGTCCATTGGTACCAACCAAGTCATACTAGCTTGTAGAACAATCTAAACTTACGCTAAATTTTGGTGAGGAAAAACTGGCTTGGCCATTTTCAAAGGGATCCCTTGACCTCTGACCTCAAGATATGTGAATGAAAATGGGTTCTATGGGTACCCACGAGTCTCCCCTTTACAGACATGCCCACTTTATGATAATCACATGCAGTTTTGGGGAAAGTCATAGTCAAGTCAGCACACTGACAGCTGTTGTAGCCTGTTGGGCTGCAGTTTGCCATGTTATGATTTGAGTATATTTTTTATGCTAAATGCAGTACCTGTGAGGGTTTCTGGACAATATTTGTCATTGTTTTGTGTTGTTAATTGATTTCCAATAATAAATATATATATATACACACGTTTTCATAACACAATCATATTTGCCCACTCCCATGTTGATAAGAGTATTAAATACTTGACAAATCTCCCTTTAAGGTACATTTTGAACAGATAAAAAAAATGTGTAATTAATTTGCGATTAATCCTGATTAATTATGGACAATCGTGCGATTAAATATTTTAATCAATTGACAGCCCTAATAGATAGACGCCTATATCATCACATCTAAATTGTTACTATAAATGCAATTGTAAAAAAAAATCCCTTTATACCCACAGCAATCAATGTATATTGTCTCCTTGATTAACTTTGATTGTATGTTTTGATCACGATGATATAATAAGACGACGGGGTCGTTTCATTTTAAATATGAATATGAATGATTGTGTAGATGAAACACCAGATTATGTAGAGAATCAAGCATTTTTCAAGGAGTATGTTCAAATTCAAACCTATTGCTAAGTTTGAAAACATCAGCAGCACTTTCCAAACTTTCGAGACCTTGTGCGAACTCCACATGTATGTATATGTACTGTATTATATAACCTAGGATAAAAGTACCTCTGATTGGGAATAACCGATCTACACAATGACGTCCGCTTCATTCTAGACTAAAAAAGATACAGCTAGGGAGTGAGAACAAATAACTTCCTGTCTGCCTTGCTTCAATAAAGCTGCCTCTCCCTCCTCTCCGCTCCAGTCTTCACTGCCGGCTGAAGAACTCTCACGCTCTCTCATCCTTCACTCTCCGGTTCCTCTGGGCCACTAGAGACCTCTATTGACCACAGCATCAATAATGCAGGCCTCTAATGTCTCTGCACCATCTGATAAACTACGGCCACCATCTCTCCTGTCTCTCTGCACAAACACACACACACACATAAGCAGCTACGTGAGGGACTAATGAGAGGAGCAGGGAGACTTGACATTGCGTTAGATGTTGCTGTTCCGCATGAGCTTTAAAGCAAACATAATGGGTACTAGCTCAACAGGAAGAGCCAATCAATGACTGGCACTTGGGCCTTTTTAAACTAAGCACAACTAGCTATAGGCTACACAATATTTACAATGCATTCCTTTGTGCACGTTTCCCCCCCAGCATTGAACAAAAGCACACAGAACATGGACTTCAATGTTTAGGGAATCCATAACTTAATACTTAACTTTACCTTAGACACACATACATACACAAATAATTAATATTTATAACAAAATCATTTCTAAATGGCTCAAAAAAGTAATCATATGAAAATGCCACACTTTATAATATTCATGGAGCTTCCCTTTGATGGTATAATCTATCAAATGCCACATAATCTGAAAGCTCAGTCCACCACTGTGAAGGAGTTGGCAAAATAGCAGATCTCCAGTGGAAAGCAATGCATTTCCTAGCTGCCAATAGTGCAAGATAAATATGTGCTTTATCATAACAACTCGACTGTCTTGTCAAGTAGTAATAAACAAAGTGAAGTTAGAGAGTTACCAGGCCAAAATATATGCATAAAACTACCTCTTTTCATCTTACAACACCAAAATAAAAATGACATTTCACTGCTAATCTTATGCATCTTCTCTGTGGTATAATAAATCCTATGCAAGTCGTAAATTATATCAACATTTATGAAATTTGACACAAAAATACATCCAGTCCTCTTTGTAGATTTATATTTGCATTGTCTGGATTTTCTGATGTGTTTGTAATAAATGCTATGTGATTTTCAGATATATTCTTTCTATCTTCTCCATTATTAAAAAAAAATACAATCCAGCAGCTGTGTCAGAGGCTCCTGAGTAGAATTAATCAGGGGTGCTTAAAAAATATCTAAACAAATGAGCGGAGGAGGGTTCATATTTCTGTTGCAGTTGTGTAAATGATAAAAGAGATCCATCTTCAAATAAAAGAGATGAAATCAATTATTCCCTGCGCGTGCTATTATTTAAATATCATCACCCCTACAAAAAGATAGAGAAGGAGTCAACATATGAACATTTCCAAATGCTGGAGAAAATAATGTTTTCATGGATTCTTTAACTCTAAAATTAGACAGATGTTTTCTTTTCACTTATACTAGGGCTGTCAAAGTTAAGGTGATAATGATGTGTTAACGCAAATTTGTTTTAGCGCCACTAATTTCCTTTACGCAACTTGCGATTTTTAGTTTGTAGTGGGCTCATTTTTAAAGCGTGAAGATACATCATATGAAACCTAATGATCCATTGGTACCAACCATGTCATACTAGCTTGTTGCAAAGGAGGCTAAATAATGCTCCGAACTTACGCTAAATTTTGGCGAGGAAAAACTGGCATAGCCATTTTCATAGAGGTCCCTTGGCCTCAAGATATGTGAATGAAAATGGGTTCTATGGGTCCCCACGAGTCTCCCCTTTACAGACATGCCCACTTTATGATAATTACATGCAGTTTGGGGCAAGTCATAGTCAAGTCAGCACACTGACACACTGACAGCTGTTGTTGCCTGTTGGGCTGCAGTTTGCCATGTTATGATTTGAGCAAATTTGTTATGCTAGATGCAGTACCTGTGAGGGTTTCTGGACAATATTTGTCATTGTTTTGTGTTGTTAATTGATTTCCAATAATAAATATATACATACATTTGCATAAGGCAAGCATATTTGCCCACTCCCATGTTGATAAGAGTATTAAATACTTGACAAATCTCCCTTAAAGGTTTGAACAGATAAAAAATGTGCGATTAATCACTACTAACTATGGACAATCATGCAATCAATCGCGATTAAATATTTTAATCGATTGACAGCCCATATTTAGACAGAAACACATCCAAGGATTCAATTCCTCTCCATGAACCATCAATGTATTTGTACAATTTCTTAATGTGTACTTATTGTGCAGCTAGGAAACACCAGTAGAAATTAGGAAGCCTCCACGGTCATGTGGTGAGAATAAGACAGACATACCTACTCACGGATATATATTTTTGCTCAGTTTCATGCAGTACAAAATGTAACATCCATTCTTATTTTTCTGTCACCTTACCTGGCTGCTGAATAAGGCCTGGGCTGCAGTTTCGGCAAATGCTCTGAAAGGCAAGCAAAACTGTCAATCATCCTGCTGTATCGCTAAGATTTTGTTACACAGACACCCATGACAGAGAGCAGACTAAATAAGTGAAAGTCATCTCGGTCCATTGAGACGTCCTACCCCCCACCCATCTATCCACAGTAACCCCCCACCCAGGTTACAGTCTTGTTTCTAGGACACACTTCTATATTTATGAAATTACAAACTCAGGGTTATGAAATCCCAAGTGTCCAGATGTGGAGCCAGTAGGAAACAGATTGCTTATGCAGACCTTATTTCAATGCCAGCCATGAAGGTGCCCTCTTTTGGGTAATATGTAGTGTGCATTGCCACCGTGACGATGTGTCGGAGAAGTCAGGAAAACCTAGAAGAGTTACAGATATCTTTTCACCCTGCAGCACCAAGATTTGCCATTCGCTACGCTATGACCACCAACAACTTTTAGAAGTGGGCAGAAAGAGTGATTGAGAGTTGCGTGATGTGCTTGCTGTGTCTTACACTTCATTTGCATCTCAGCGATAGAAGAACCTGGAGTAGTACAGCTGCACCATATGCACCAGCTGAGGCCTTACAATAACACATTTTTCTGCTAAATTGCTTGGAAAGACAAACAGCTGGACTAAATCTGCTCTCTCCTCTCTTTCTGGATCTCTCTGACACCTAAACAGCTCAGGGTGTTAGCAAGACAGCTCTGCACTTTGACGTCCATTTCATCTCTTTGAGCTGGGATTTTTTTTTTTATAAATGGTGATGCATGAAACACTTAAAAGTTTGAAAGAAGGTTTTGAACAAAAAACACTGGCCTTGCCCAAACAGCAGCCTTCCAGTAAACATCAATCTAGATTCCTTCAGATGCTAAAAGAAAAAACAACAGGCTCAAGGGCCAACACCGGTGGGCCAGTGACATATGGACTAAACCAAAACTGCATTCCTGTAAGATGATACAGTATGGATGTATGTTGTTTATAATTTATCTAAATAACAAAGACTTTAGCGTGCCCAGTAGAGTTATGTTGTTGAAACTAGACCGTATGTAAGTGTGGAAGAAGAAAAAAAGACAGACTTCATATAGAAAACATTTAAATGTGCAGTGTGTAAGATGTGGCAGCATCTAGCGGTGAGGTTGCAGATTGCAACCAACTGAAACTTCTCCCGTGTGCCAAGCGTGTAAGAGAACTATGGTGGCCGATGCAAAAAAGTTAATGGCCCTATCTAGAGCCACCGTTTGGTGTTTCCGTTCGGGGCTAATGTAGAAACATGGCGTCCGGCTGCATGAAGATATAAACGGCTCATTCTAAGGTAACAAAATCACAAAAATACTTATTTTGATGTGATTACACACAAAAGAAAACATACTTGGAATATTATATTAAATTTCTGCCAATAGATCTGCCTAAATGTTACACACTGTTCCTTTAAATTTGCCAGTTACTAGGAGAAAGCCTGGGAGGTGAAGAAAAAGCACTTTATCAGGATATTCTTCAGAATTGTAGCATCCTTTTTCTTTCTTCTGCTATTCTGCGTACAACTTGTTTGAAGTTTTGCACAGCAACATGGTATTCGCAAGAATATACAAGCATAAATAATGTTCCAACTAATGTTTTTCTTTTGTATAAGTATTACCCATAGACGTAGAAGTGGACTTAGTCACCGTGACGTCACCCATTGGTTTGTGGACTGCCGTTTTGAAGCCTCGAGGCCGCCATTTTGGCCGTCGCCATCTTGGCTTTTTGCAACCAAAAGTGACACATGAAGGAGGAGCTAAGTACAACCAAATGCTGAATAAAGTTGTAAGAAGAAAACACAGTCAACACCCAGACCGGACAACGGCGTGGTAGCAACCTGTCAATAACAAGGTAGCCACGCCCTAAAGCATATCCTGCTTTATGGTCTATTTTTATTCTAAATGGGACCATAATTTATTAAATGAACATCATGCTGTATTGAAGAAGACTTGAAACTAGCGATTTAGACCATAAACTCATGTTTACAATGTTTACTGAGGTAATAAATCAAGTGAGAAGTAGGCTCATTTTCTCATAGACTTCTAACAAACTTCTTTTTTTTAACCAGAGGAGTCGCCCCCTGCTGGCTATTAGAAAGAATGCAAGTTTAAGGCACTTCTGCATTAGCTTCACTTTTCAGACCCCTAAGTTGCCCACTGGTATTACCTGAAGATGTCTTATTATATCTTTAAGCTCGATATATAGCAGCATCTTATAATCCCATACTGGATGGGCCAAATGTTTGGCATGCCACGGAAGTAAAAACTTTAGTAAAGGGGACTTTTATTCTGAAAAATAAGTTCAAATGTTTAGACGTGGAGGCTCAAAATGTATTACTGAGCCAAGATTAGAGGCTGACCTTGCTATGTTATGATCAATGAGCTACTGTAAATAGTAAAAATAATACAGTAATTATTTTAATAATAAGAACTAAGCTGCAACTGAGTGGATAAAAAAAAAAAAATCAATGTTTTCAACATTTCTCAAAAAGAGAACAGAACAGAAAGTAACCCCCTGAAGGACAAAATCTGTTTGGACAAATGATCACATACAACATATCCAGGCAGCAATCCTTCCCATCAGCACCGAATGGAAACACACACCTCTCCATCAGACGGTGCATCATGTACGTTAACACAATCCTCTGCAGCTGCACCGTGCTCGAGTTTCTGCCTTTCTATCACAGAGTGACAGCACATGTCCGAAACAGAGGACAATCAATCCATCATCTCACATCACTGCACCATGATGATACTGCTGGTAGATACAAAGGATATATCACTTTTAAAACCTCCGAGTGGATAGGCTGCTTTTCTGTTGCAGTGAGTGGCTCGAGGATACATCTTCAAAATATGTATTTCAACAAAAAAAAGGTCTCTGTTTCAAAAAATACAGTCCCAGGGTTCCCGCTATGTTTTCAGAAATGATCATTTTCAGGGGTATCATCGATCATACTGCACAACAATATAATCTATTCCATCTCAAAAGTCTCTCTGCAATGCAATTTATATGCAGAGGTATCGTTTTAGTGGGAAAAAATGAGATAGCAATGTAGTTGAACATAAAAGTTATACTTCTTAAGATATATGGATCGCTTCTTTGGCTGCAGATGGAATTAAAGAGGTTGTTGGCATTAAAGCATTAAGAAGAATTCTCCTTGGGAAGACTTTTTTCTTATTTTAATAGCCTACAAATGCTAATTTCAAGTTACTTCTGAGAAAAAGGACCTGCAAGCTCATGGTTTTCCAAACCCATTTAAAGGTTTTCCCTGGCATGTCATTATATCTTAAATGAATAAAGTGGGAATATATGTGATACGCAGTGCGTTCTCTGTGACCGGGAAACTTCATTTTAGATTTCAAGCTCTTCTGGAGCGAGGGGGAGCACCGGCCTTTTGGGATACAGACGCATTCGCTTTACTTTACTTTGCCTTACTTCCTTCCACAGGTCACAATTTTACTTGAACCCTGCGGTAAAGTAAATTGAAAAAGATGCTCATGGACAGAATCAGCTCCCTTGGGCGATGACCCCAAAGTTTTCATCTGGCGCGCTATGTGAAACAATGGACCATATAACAAGAGCGCTGACTCTGGGAAGCAGGTATCTTTCTCAATTTATATCCAGCATTTACTTTTATACCCGGCCTGCACTTGGCCAAAGACATCTGGGCTTAGATGCATCTCTCCTCATTATTTATAGTTAGTATAACAGCATAAACTCTGATCAGCAAACACCTCCCCTCCGGTCGGGGTAATGGACCAAGAACGGTGGAAAAAATGCAGCAGTGTGCTTTGCAAGTGACACAGTGAGGCAGAGTTGACCATTAAGCTATGATCCAAACTGACCCTGCGCGTTTGTGTCCTTGCGAAGCTCAGTAAACGGCCCCCTGTCCCCCAAATAACAGCTGCTGCCCTGAAGGCCGCATTTTTCACGAGGGCACGATCGGCGCGATTCCCAATTTCTGCATCAGTTCACCACTGAAAAAGGTGCTGTGGTTGGCAAGTGGACCAAAAATAACTGACATTGGGGAAGGCCAAGAGCTGTGACACAGCTGTTTTAGAGGACAACTCAACTTGTATGTAAAGCTGTAGCCAACTAATTTCACTGTCTGGTAAGTTCCAGTCTAAGCTTATTAGATCTATACTGAATGACCGGCCAACTATCTTAATGAGCTGAGAGAACATGTTAGTTTTCTACCAACCGTTGGCTCAAACGAGGACGGTATAGGTGGCAGACAGCAGCAAAAAAATCATCAATATTAGTAGGGAGGGAAATTATGAATAAACTGGGAAAATATCTCTTGACTTGCAGCTTTAATACTGCCATTATATTCACAGAAACTGTGACACAAAAACCATATTGGAGCTACATGGACGTAAAATGAGACAAGGAAATGAGTTGATCCTTTGGGGAGCCCTCTGATGTACCCTGTCTGACCATTCAGTATAATTAAATGCTCTCACAAAATCAGCCTTGAGACTGGGCTCATAAATCTCGCTTTACTGGGGCTACAGTGACCCCTACTGGATGAAAATGATCTAGACAGACAACCATGCATAGCTGAAAAATACTTGTAAATACAAGAAGGTACACTTGACATAAGCCGAGGTCTTTTCAAAAGTGAAATAAATTGTTCTGAAGTAAATTATTCCACTGATGTTTTGCACAGGTGCAGTCTAAATCCCAATCTCGTGTCAATCACTGTAATTCCCAATTTGCTTCAGGCAACATGAAAGCCTGCATTTAATTAAACGTGCATCTATTAATTTGTTTTTTGTTTGTTTTTACTGTTGATGAAGGTCCAGAGGGACCGAAACGTTAGTGTGATCAATAAATTATGATCCTGAGCGAGAGCAGCGAGCAGGATCTTCTGAAAAACTGAAAAACATCTTAAAAATATACCAGAATATTAATCAGTTTTCTCATTAGTCACTGAGTAAATGTTATGCATAAAACACACCTATTTGCTATGTGACATGAGGATGAAATAAAGTAAAAATGATGTGATGTTTGATCAGATTTTGTACTTCGGAGAGTGGTTCTCACGTCACGTAATACATCTAGCAAAGATTGTTTTTCACCCAATAACCCTGATTATTATGGACTCTGAGACCTCATGACTGACTGACTGAGATACATAACAGCGGGCGCTCTGACCTATGAGGAGGCTGAGAGGAGGCGAGCAGGACGGGAAGGCTGCGAGAAGCTCCAAGACGTTGAGGCTCGGGTCTCTCACATACAGGTTGTAGTCTGCGGCGCCTTGTTTACTGCAGAGCTCCTGCAGTCTCCTCCTCTGCACACTGTCCCCCGTATGCTCCACCAGAGCTCGGAGAAACGCCTGACAGGGAGACAGAAATCGGATACAAAGTCACTTGAAGCTGCTCTGCACCTACGTCAGCAGCAACGGTCATGATTTTTTTCAGTTTTTCTGACTTTCCATTCACAACTGTAAAAAGAAGAGGCATTTAAAACATTCTCTGGGACAGATTCAATGCCACGCTGCACACAGGCCATAAAAAATGGAAGTCTTTGTTCGTTTTCTAGGTACATGAAAACTGCAGAGGTAGACCTTGACACCAGCCCAGTTATTATTCACGATGCACTTTCTATACCCCATAAAATTGTCATTTAGTTTTTAAATGCTTGCAAAGCTAATGAGAAATTAGCAGAGGCGTTCTTTTAATCCTTAAACAAAATCATCAAAACCAATTAATGCAATCAATTACTTTGTTAAATTTGCAAAAGACAAGCTGCTGTTTAACTGGTATTTCATCAGTTGTTGTTAATCTTCTCTTTGTGGGCCGTGATGCAAATTGCAGGATTAAAAAGGATCATGAATAAATATTAAAATGCAACTCCCTGAACAACTTTTGGAGTGATTTTACTTTATTCCATCTGCAACCATTAATCACTCCGATACTAGTAATCACAACTTCTGAATATTTGTCATGCCTAAGTGTTCTGTACGATTTCAGTGATTCATTATGAGAGCATGTATGGAGAGATTAGTTGCACAGTCTTGTAGTAAAATTATTATCCCCCATCTTCCAATCTGTCCTGTATAGACAGCACTTCACCACTATTTGACTAGTGTAAAAAATATTATCTGTATCTGATAAAGTCTCTGAATAGCTTCAGTAATAACATCCAAATGTGTCTCAGTAGAAATGGCAAGCCAGGAATTGCCACATATATTCTGTATTTGATGCCGTTATGAATATTATTGGGAATTGTACTTACTAAGCGGCTGAGGTGATTATCTTTCACTATCCTAAAAATCCTGAAGTATAAAACTTATAGGTGTTGTAACTGCTTTAATAAAAGAGATTAAGTGCTCGGATTACACAGACAGGTGTAGTAAAATAAAACTCCTACAGCCTTGTAAGTCTGTAGGCAGCAGTTCGGCCTGAAACAATCTATTTCTGTGCAGGAATTTTATAACCCAGAGGAGAAAAGGAGTCTGTGCACATGTCTTATATACAGCAGGGGCCTGAACTGATGGTAGCGGTTACAATTAGGATGTACTGTATCTTTCTGACACATTATCAACGAGATTTGCACAGTTGGAAAGGTTCTCTAATAAAAATCTGTGCAGAAATCAGGAGTAACGTTTCCCTAATGTATCTTAATTCCATCATACTGACTAAGCAATATATTATTGCATAACATATTTTTTATGCTTAAAAGAATATAACATGTTTTTTAAAAAATGTTAGTATGCAGTGTGCCATCATCATATAAGCGATGGAAGTGCTGTGTTGTTTTGTGCTTTAAACAATGCTGCATCCTGAGCAATACTTCTATTGTTGTATTTATTACAGAAGCAATTGGATTGTTGCCATATGTTGACATTTTACAAATTGTCTTCCTTTTGTCATTCAGTGTGCTGTTTACAAAGAGCAGTAAACCACTGATGCAGCTCATGCCAGAGGGAAATTAATGGTTTTCATTTTGGTTAGACTATAATGTTTTTATTAATGAATTTAAGTTGCGCAGTAAAAAAACAGGATGAGAGTGTAAATAACCTGAGAGATGGAAATTAGACAAGGAGTACAGGGAGATACATAAGTTAGCTACTGTGACTACAATAATGGTATTTCAAAGAATGTTGCAAATGTCAGAGAATGAGGTGAAACTCATGCAGGACACGTTCCCAGTCAAAAGTTAAGCGCTGCCAAAGCTCAAGTCTGTGGCCATTTGACATTTCCACACACCAGCTGTGTTACTCACCATTGCCACAGAGGACCAGGCAGGTTTAATTATTAGTTCAGCCTAAGACCTACACTTATCTTACCTAGGGCCTAACACCAAATATCCGCTGCTGCCGTTATAGAATATAATTATTACAGTCTTTAATGCACATTTTTTGTAATATGTACATATCATCGGTCACTTTATGTGCATATTGTAATATGTACATACCTGTCACTGTAAATATAAATCCTACTCACTGTACATACAGTATATAGACATCTCCATATGTACATACTGTACATAGTCATCCAGTACATGTATATCCATTCGGTATTTATTTCTTTGCACTATTTGTATTGCTACAGCTTCCGAACACTTGACTTGTATATAGACATTTTATTTTTATTATTGTATTCTTTTATTCTGTTATTTCTATTCTGTGTAACTACATTGAGAGAGCTGCATAAAACCAGAGTCAAATTCCATGTATGTAAATGTGGCAAAATAAACCTGATACTGATTCTGATTAGTAAAATAAGTCTTGCCTGAGCTATTCAAACCTAAATATGAACACATGCAAATCTTTTGGGTCCAGACCCTGTCCTGACATAGACTATATGCCTATTCAGTAATTAAATCATCTTAAAATAAATGGGAACATCTGTGTCAAAATATAATTGCACTTCTACATAAAATATGATACACTTTTCTCCAAGCTTTGACAACACAAATAAAGGCAGTGTGCTCTAGTTGGAGAAAACAGGATAGTTGTTGTTTTAGTGTGTCACATCAGGAAGTGGCTTGGCCAATGCAATTTACAAAAGTAAGTAGCTGTGGAGCAATGTCTGGACATAGAGTACCTTCTTAGGAACACTGCTGATCTCTAGACACCACATGAGCAGGTACAGCAGAGAAATGTTCTGGGAAACGTAGGATGGCACCTGGGCACCTATAACCAGGAAGGAGAGAACATTTGGGAATTATCAAAGATATGAATGTCACAAACATAAGAATCTTTTGGGAACATGAGTTTGCAATGTGCCATATTGTGTTGTCAGTGCTGTGTAATCTTTGCTAATTCGAATGTTACAATGTTCTTTTCAAGACTACATTGGATGTGAGGCACTGAGGCAAATTTGTGATATCGGGCTATACAAATAAAATTGACTTGACTTGATGACGGGCACACTTTACCTCTTTTCTTAGTGTCTTTACGTAGAGAAATGTGTACTCGGTGGTTCCTCTGGTCATGAAGGCCCAATCTGTGGAGCACGTCCTCCACCTCAGTGGCCCTGTTTGGGCAGAACACGTCAAAAGAATCCCCTGGCTGATAGGTCATCATCGAGTGAGCCTAAGAATGAAAAAGAAGCATCTATAGTCCAAACTGCAATTTAAATCTAAATTCATACTGCTTTTAGGTTTTCAAAAATTGACATTATTCTGTCAAGCTTACAGAGATGTCCAGCTCTAAGAGAAGGGCCGTCTTGACTGAATCTCCTCTGGTCAGCTGAACTGCCCTGGATATGGCAACCTCATGGAGGGTCTCTTTGTTTAACGGTCCAACAATCTGAAAGAAAACATTTATGAGATGAAGCGTGAAATATGGCACAAATACTGGTTTTATCAGCAGCATCATTCCTCACCTGTTCCATAGTGTCCACCTCCTGAAGAGAGACATCGAGGTAGGTAGGAGGCAGAGCAGGAACATTAAGAGAGGACTCGGACAACGGCGGCAGGGAGTGCGTCAGTGAGGCTGCCAATGCAACATGGGGAACTCCAGCATCCCCGGTCAGTGTCTCCGGTGCTAATGTAGAGACACTGGCAGCACCACGAGGCTGGGATGCCAACCCTGGGCTCCCTGCAGGAAAAGCTGGCCTGAGATCAGAAACGGCAGTCTGTGCAGCAGAAGCTGAAGATGATGCAGCAGTTGCAAATTTGGGCAGTGTTTCTACAGATGGTCTGATCGACTCGCAGTTCTGTTGGTCAGTTATTCTCAGTAGGTTTAGCTGGGCATCTGGTATGGATGAATCAGGAGTTTCCTTTGGTGAATCCTCTGCTTCTCCTTTCAAGTAACCAGTCCTATCAGAAGCCATTTTCAATAAGGCTCCTTTGATTGCTTTCCACAGTCCTTCTATCCAGGGGTCCACAACCACCTCCAGCCTGGAGAGAACAAAGCCCACAACATTATACACAACAGTGTAATACAAAAAGAGAAAGAGAGTGGGTAGGTTTAAGGCCTAATGCTGAAAGTTGGATGTCTATACTGCAGAACTTACCCTACACCATCATCTGCATATCCCGTCGCATAGAATTGTTTGGCACCAAGTTCCTGTAGACGACGCTCAATTGTCTTCCCACAGTTGCAGAAATTTGCATAATTTGTGTCTCCTAAAGCTGGAGCAGACAGAGGAAAACAAATGAAGATTTCTCAAGCCAGGAACTGCTCAGAAAGTAAACACTGTGCAGCAGTGCTTTGCATTGTAATCATTTACACAAATATACTTTGAAATTCTTGTTCACCATATTGACACTGCAAAAAGAGCGAACGCAGACCTTCATCATACCTAAAAGTGCATAGCAAAGGTGTTTATGGTGGTCAGTGGAGAGGGTCTTCTTCTTGATGCTCTTTACAAATTGGAGGGCATTGTCTGGCGGTTCCCCATCTCCAGTAGTGGACACAATAAAGACCACTGGGGCATTCTCCTTCTCCAAATTGTACTGGAACCAGTTGTATGATTAATCAGTTAGTGTTGTTTCCACTATTCAATGTGAAAACTCATTATATTAATATCCACAAAATACGGCGACATCACATATACTAAGATATTATCGATGGGTTATTGTGTGTCAGCAGCCGTGCAGTAGAAGAGGGGGCTTTCACAGCTCTGCTTCAAGGAAAACCTTTATAATGTGCAATGGCTACCTTGTCATTGTGGCTCAAGCAACTGATCTCAGCAACCAGTCCGTGCTCCTCTGCCACCTCAGCTATTCCTTCTGCTAGGGACTCGGCTTGGCCCTTCTGAGACCCGTAGAGAACCACAAACCGAGGCTTCACTTCGCAGGGCATGCTAGAAAATCCAGAAAAACAACATCATTTGTAGATTTACATATTAAAGCTGCAGTGCGCGAGATCGGCGCAAATATGATTTAAAAAAGTTATTTTTAGAAAACGGCCGCTATATTGTGACAGTAGTAAATGAAACAGGTAACCTGAAAAAAATCATGTTCCTCTGTGTCCTACTGTGTCCTCCGGTGCTCCTAACGGCATCTGAAAGATTTCACTTACCGGAGGAAAACAAGGTCCGCTGTCCAGCTGCAGTCTATGAGAGCCGGCTGTCAATCACTCGCGAACTCCGACCAAACGGTCAAACTAGGCAGCGCTGATCAGATATGAATCAATATTCTGTTACTGTAATGACTATTTCTCTCCTCAGATGTTCTCAGAATCATCTTGTAGTGTACTGTTTAGCTGTAAAATGAGAAAGTTTGTGACGCGGCCGCCATTGTAAAATCTGTTGAAGGAAGCCAAGTTCTGGTCACATGACCGGAGCACAGCCAATAGGAACGCTCTCTCTCTCTGAAATGACCTGTGATTGGTCAAAATCTGCCGTCACGGGCTAGATTTTTCTAAAGCCTGAAAACAGAGACATGAGGAGGAGCAGAAGTCTAGTTTTCTCTCAGAACACTTGAATTACAATATGCTGAAAGGTTATTATGGAATTTTTGCCCAATTATTTTCTAAAGCCTGAAAACAGAGACATGAGGAGGAGCAGAAGTCTAGTTTTCTCTCAGAACACTTGAATTACAATATGCTGAAAGGTTATTATGGAATTTTTGCCCAATTATGCCAAAAAATTGTTGCCTACTGCCACTTTAAATGACATTTCTTCATAGACCTTTTTCACAGCACTTTCGCAGTTTTCATAGTAGGAAAAAGCACAGGTGATACTAATAACATTAACAATGGCTCAGTTGTGTTCAAATGTCCCAGTAAGATATGCATGCACAATACCTGGTGCATTGAATTACATTGAGCAGCTACATTGAATTCAGCCATGTGTGTCTTGACATGTTGCCAACATATGCATGTATGATTAAAAATCAATTATTCAGGTGTCGAGCTGTGTTTTCATGGCTATCTTATCTTTCCCACATACTGCAGATTGTCCCAGGTAACAGACAGACTGCCACAGAACAGCCTTTGCAACGCGACAGTCTTGAACACCACCATAAAGTACCCGGACGTTGCGTCAGTTTTTAAACTGAATTTAACACTAACGTTACCCAAGTGCATCGAGCATTGTCTTTTTTTTATATCTAACACTAAGTCAAAGGTAACATTTTAGCTAAAGTTAAATGTTAGTAGCTAGCAAACTGAACTCTGACACACGGGAGACAAGCCCTGTTGCCAATATATGCTCCCCGGATGTTGTCATTTCAAGCTAAACTTATCCTTTATTTAAACTAATTACAACTCTTTCGAAGCAGATATAACGTGCTGTGTGAAGTTCTCGGAAAAAAACGTGTTCTACCTTTTCAAAACAGCTGTGCAAATCCACTCAGTCCAGCGTGCAGTCCTTCTCATGGAATTTTCAGCATCTCTTGGAAATCTCGCGAGATCAGGGCTCAGACTGAATTCGAACGTGATCGGAAGAAACCATATTACAAAAAAAAAAGATCTTTTTAAGTTGTAACGTTAAAACAGTCTGTATGAAAAGCTTGTAATTATTTTTTAAGAATCATTTAAAACAGTTCAGTTAATTATGTGGTGTCAATCTGGGTAAAAAAGGGAGTTTTAAATGTGTAATAATAAGACACACCTCTAAGGCTACTTGGTTCCGCCCTCCCCGCCCGTGGAGCCTTCCAGAAGTCGCCGGCTGACTCGTGCGACTCGCTGTTCAGCAGCACTCCAGATTTCCATCGTAAAAACTCATTATTTTATCAATTGGACACTTTCTAAGTGTACTAATCCCGTCGTCAACATGTCCGCTCTGGGGACACTCGCTTTTGACGAGTATGGGAGACCGTTCATCATCATTAAAGACCAGGACAAGAAGACTCGGTTATCGGGCATTGACGCACTGAAGGTACAATGGGCTAGCTAACTGTGGCACGTTGCTTAGCAAGTTGCTAAGCCGCTATTAGTTGCATGACGTTGGATGCGTTAAATCAACACGATATGTGTTCATGTGCAAGGTTACGATTTTAATCATACACTCAACTGTTAATATAAACAGAATAACTTTATCCAGAGTATTAGCTAGTCATGCTAACATTGAGGCCCATGTGCTTTCTGTGAGGCGCTCAGCCAGTGGGTGTTGCCCCAAAATGGACATTATTGATGCTCATCATTTCAAACTCTTAACCTGCAGATGGCAACTTCAATCTGTCTTCGGTAAAGAGACCAAAATAATATATTATTTAAGATGTGGGCTGACAGGGATGTGTTTGTGTTTTTTGCAGTCTCACATCATGGCAGGCAAAGCAGTTGCGTCAACGCTCAAGACATCTCTGGGACCTAACGGTGAGTAGAAACTAATGCAATGCAGTCACACCTGACTTCCTTTCGACCAAACTGTCAAAATGATTAATCATCCGGGAGGGTTGGATGTGCGTAGTGCGTAGATGCTGGACTTCTGTGTAACTTAAAGAAAATTAAATACATTTGACTACTACTTTGTAAATTTGGTATCCCTCCGTCATAAATTGTGATAGCTATTTTAATCCTTTAGCCAAGATTACACTTCTCCTGAACCCTTTTTTTTTTTTTTTTTTTTTTTTTTTTGCATCCAGGTCTTGACAAGATGATGGTTGACAGGGACGGAGAGGTGACTGTCACCAACGATGGAGCCACTATTCTCAGCATGATGGATGTGGACCACCAGATTGCCAAACTTATGGTGGAGCTCTCCAAGTCCCAGGATGATGAGATTGGTGATGGAACCACTGGAGTTGTTGGTATGTGAAAGAAGGATGAGGGGTCTGGGGTGATAAAACTGGATTTATGCTGCTCGGCTGGGTGTTCTGATGGTCCCAATGTAGATGCGTAGGGATTATCATAACATCATGCAAACCTAGATGTTAATGAAAAGGAGACAATAATTGTTACTGTAGAGGAGAAATTATTGGGCCCTCCATCTCTAAAAGCAGCAGCATTTTGTATGAATGCCTTTTATCCATGTACATGGTGTGCTACAATATTAAAAAAACACTGTATTCATGAGTTTCTGTTAACGCCATCTCATAGTCTGGATGCATTTATGAAGTTTGCTTTATCATAAATACACTGAAAGCTTTAAGCAACCATATCAAAACTGATTAGTGCACTAGGAATATGCTAAATGAAATTTACATGAAGTATTTGACAACAGCAAAATTGTTGCCTTACTGTACTTTCCTCTTCCTCCTCAGTGCTGGCCGGGGCTCTGCTTGAGCAGGCCGAGCAGCTGCTGGACCGTGGAATCCATCCCATCAGGATCTCTGACGGTTATGACCAGGCCGCACGCGTTGCCATCGATCAGCTCGACAAAATTGCTGAAACCTTACTCTGCGATCCCAACAACACAGAACCGCTCATTGAGACCGCCATGACAACACTGGGATCAAAAATGTGAGTCTTGTAGACCCAACAGTGTTGATTTTGTTATAGGGTTTAATGTTCATGATGTAAATGGGGTAGGCTAAATATTAGAAACACCTCCTTAGTATAATGCTTTACAGTTCAACATGTTTTCACTCACAAGCTACATTTCTTTATCATGTCTCTTTCATTGCATCAGACAGTTGTATAGTAATAATTTTATTGTGTGACATCAGCTAAGATATTGCATCTTAAAGCTTTGCTGTTGTCTTTCAGTATCAACCGCTGTCACAGACAGATGGCAGAGATCGCAGTGAACGCCATCCTCACTGTGGCCGACATGGAGAGGAAGGACGTAGACTTTGAGCTCATCAAGATGGAGGGCAAAGTGGGAGGCAAGCTGGAGGACACGCAGCTCATCAAGGGAGTCATAGTTGACAAGGAATTCAGCCACCCTCAAATGCCCAAGGTACAAACGGGGGGAATATAACTCTCAAGATGATGTCATCAGCTCTATTTCCTGTTTCGTCTTTGATCACATGGATTCAAATAGTTGACAGTGCATAAGGACAAATTAAATGTGTATGTCTGGCTTTTTTTTGTGACTGCAAGGCTACAACCACACTAATATATTTTTGTTTTAAATCGCATAACTTTTGCAATGTTAATGCCTAGCATCCACACTACTCCGGAGACATTTGAAAACACTACTGACCCCGTTTTAGATTCTTACATTAATTCCTGTGTCCAGCGCTGCTTCCTGTTTACACCGACACACGCATGCCCAGGCCAGTGTACGAGAATGGTCATGTGATATGCGTTTTCAGCCGTGGTAGTGTGGACGGAGATTAATTTCATAAACAGCCCTAAAACGCTTGTATTAGAGTGGATGTAAGGTAATGATGCTGATGTCAATTATTCTTTGTCCCCACTCAGGTTCTGAAAGATGTTAAAATCGCTATCCTTACCTGCCCATTTGAGCCACCTAAGCCCAAGACCAAGCATAAGTTGGATGTGACCTCTGTGGAGGACTACAAAGCTCTCCAGAAATATGAAAAGGAGAAGTTTGAGGAGATGATCCAGCAGGTTAGTGCTGCAGCACCTAAAGGTACTAAAACTGAATTCTTAACATCTACATTGGCACGTGCTTAAAATGCAAACTCATATTTCTCTTATAGGTCAAAAGCAATGGTGCTAACTTGGCCATTTGCCAGTGGGGCTTTGACGATGAAGCCAACCACCTTCTGCTGCAGAATCAGCTGCCGGCCGTGCGCTGGGTCGGAGGGCCTGAGATCGAGGTGAGAGATGTTTGTCGCGTGATAGAACTCCTTGATGTAAAGTTACTTTTGAACAAAAAGTATACGTAAGTACTTTGTGTTGAAGTATCCATGTCAATTGTGTTTTCTCTACAGTTGATTGCCATCGCCACAGGAGGCCGCATCGTGCCAAGGTTCTCCGAGTTGACATTCGAGAAGCTCGGCACAGCTGGTGTGGTGAAGGAGATCTGCTTCGGCACAACGAAGGATCGCATGTTGGTCATCCAGGAGTGCAAAAACACCAGGGCCGTAACCATTTTCATCCGCGGAGGCAACAAAATGGTAAGCACAAATGGGACTTTCACTCGAAAGGCCCATTATGTTAATCTAATCCTCTTTGTTCACCATTTATTTTATCTATATCTCATTAGATCATTGAAGAGGCCAAGCGTGCTCTCCACGATGCTCTGTGTGTAACTCGCAATCTGGTCAGAGACAACCGTATTGTGTATGGAGGAGGAGCTTCAGAGATCGCATGTGCTCTGGCTGTCAACATGGCTGCAGATAAGGTGAGACACTCTAAAACCCATCGATACTTTCAGAATTGAGCTAAAGTAAATACGGTATTCCTTTAGTTTCTGACACACTTTTTTGCTGTTTCTATAGCTGCTCTTATCGTCTTTATTCATGCCCTCTCCTTTCTAGTGCCCATCATTGGAGCAGTATGCCATGAGGGCGTTTGCCGATGCTCTGGAGGTAATCCCAATGGCGCTGGCTGAGAACAGCGGGTTTAACCCAATCCAGACCATGACAGAGGTCAGAGCCAGACAGGTCAGAGAGAACAACCCCTTCCTCGGCATCGACTGTCTGCGTAACAACACCAACGGTAAGGAAGCAACTGTCAGACAACGATAACACCGCACTGTAATGTCAAAGTAAGACAACCTGATATTGAACGGCTTTTTTTATGTTTTCCTCCTACACAGACATGAAGCAGCAACATGTGGTCGAGACCCTGATTGGCAAGAAGCAGCAGATCTCGCTGGCTACTCAGGTAGTCAAGATGATCCTAAAGATCGACGACATCCGAAGCCCGGGAGAGAGCGAGGACTGAAGGCCCCCTGGAACGCTGTTCTAGAGGTTTTAGGCACTTCCCCAAGCACCATGTCCAAACCGCACTGCGTATTGCTATTTATCAGTCGCTACAAAATGTTCAAGCTGTTGTAGTATCAAAGTCCCCATTAAAATGTTGGTCCGTTGAAATTTCCAGACCCTGTAGTGTTGATTCCAAGCCTCCAATATTTTTTTATTTGTGTATTCCCTGTCAGGTGTATACATTACATATATTTATAAAAGTTGGTAATTTACACAAGATGTTGGCAAGCCTATGCATAAACAGTGTAATCCACATTATTAATTATTCTTACATCAAGACAACATACTGCATCCATATTTTTTTTAAGGCAAAAGTGATCAATAGTTTTGGCTCCGCACTTAAGCTTCACATTTCATTAGCATTAAAATCACAGTTCCTCAGTATTCACAGGTTCATATATGAACATCCAGAACTCCAAAATAAAACATTTGGGAAACAACGATTGTCACCAATCAAACAAAAATTATGATTAACAATTGCTGCCCTCAGCTCGCTGTAAATGGCACCTCTACGTGTTACATTTGACCTTTTCATCCTGTTTGTATGAGAATTGGTCTGTGTAACTGATTAGCTTCTCGTTTACATGTACTTGTTGAGCCAGTTGAGCATGTCTGTCCTGGCCTCCTGGATGCTGGGTTCGTCTGTGGGGTTGATGGCCTCTCTCTTGCGGTGGACAAACCCATGAGTCTGACCAGGGAAGATCTTAACCTGGTAATCCACCTTGCATTTCTCCTTCAGCTTTGCTTCAAGGACAGTCACCTGAAGAGTGTAAAATGAGATTATGGCTTTCTAAAGTGAAGATCTGCGCCAAGTCCTTGTGCCATTTCTGCTTTTATTCTGACTAAAAATGTTTAATTTCTGGTGTACTTTAACTCAAAGGTATATAGATGTTGCTTCAAGGATACCATTTGATGCTCAAATACCAGGGCGAAGCATCAGGCAGGTTATACCATCACTATCAACCTGAAGGAAATACTGTACCTGTAAAGTATGCATACTAACCTGGTCCAGTGGGATTATCGTATCTATCTCCCCAAAGATGAACAGCGTAGGAGCCTTCAGCTCATACCTGTCCTCTCTGTCACGGATGATCCCTGCACAATATCACATAAGCCCGTCATTAAATCACTGTATGATAATAAAGTCATACTGTGAGCAAAGCTTGCTGATTTGTAATACTGTAATGGAATTAGGAAGAGCAGATTTTGCCACAGGTGACATGAAGTGAACCACTTAAATTAACTTTAATATGGGAATGACATACCATAGACTGAGACTCCTGCTTTGATCTCTGGATATTGCAGGGCGATGTAATGTGTGGCGACCCCTCCCCAGCAGAAGCCCACTACTCCAATATGTTTGGCCCCACACTGCTCCTTCATGTACCTCAGCACTGCATCCACCTCTCTGGAGAATATTACGACCAAAATGTCTTATTAAAACTAATGCCTATACAAGAAAAGAATGAATGCCTTTCAAAACACCAGATCATACCAATAATTGCCTCTTTTTAATGACTTTAAAGGTGAAAACACACCCTCAAATGCAGGACACCTACTAAAGCTGCATACATTTTTTTCAAGTGGGACATCAGCTGCTTAATTAAGCGAACATTTTAGTTACTTGTTTATGTGCATTGGATTTCTATCTTCAAGCCACTCCTGAAATGTGGACCAGTCATGCGATGGAGTCCACGGCTCCTTTCCAACATAGAAGTCTGGACATACAGCACTGGAGAGCAAAACAATGGCAGATGAAATCACAGTAATATACAGTATGTTCTGTCCATGTACAAGTATGTTGGTTTCTACTCACATGTATCCATTGGCAGCCAGCATATCAGCCATGTATCTTGTGTTGGGAAGCTGCCACCCAAAGATGTCCTGTATGACGAGGATGGCCTTGTCAGATGCAGTAGATGGTTTCACCACATAAGCTTTGGTGTGCTCGATCTGGACCTCCTGTCCGAGCCCTCCATACTCCATCCGATCCCCAATGTCACAGGGGCATGGCTTGGCTTCATTTGCCATCTGCTGACAGACAGGAGCAGACAGTCCGACAGAAAGTCAGCTGGAGCAGAGTGAATGGTCACATAAAGTAAAGTGTAATTTCTCTGTCTTGTGCATAGACCTGGCTGGGGGCCATTTTTAAAAACATGATTATACAAGCATTTGAGCAACACAATGATAAAGCACTCTGATCCGTGTACCTTGACCCACTTTGCACAAATACCTCTAACTTTTTACAATATCTCCTAAGGTTAGGAGATGTGTGCATTTGTAAATCGGTTTGCACAGATCAGATACATACCGTTTTGTTTTCCGATTTTGCGATGAAAGAGGAAACAATCTTAAATTGTTTTTGCCAGGCTTAAAACGTTGCGTAAAGCTACGTCAAAGAATTAACTTCCTGTCATGACCTTCAAAATAAAAGCGGTAAATTTCATTTCATTCCAAATTTTCCGAGTAGCATACACTTTAAAGGTGGATATTCCACTAAAATACAATGTCAATGCTTTATTTTTTATTTTATTTTTACCCTGTCGTAGCTGATAATAATAATCACAGAAGCATTATGGGGGGGAAAAAACACAGCAAAAGCTGCAATATCTAAATACTGGGTTGAGTCCGAAATTCCCTACTAATATGCTATTTAGTACAAAACAGTATGTGAGATGTTTTGGGATGTTGTTTTTTTTTTGTATGTTTGTTTTTGGTTATTTTTCTGACTTTTATAAGCCTTCATTGATCACGAGAGAGACAGTTATGAAGGGGGAATAGATTGGTAAGGACTCTGTCTAGATGTTATACCCGCTCTACCAGGTGAGCTATCACCTCTCATTTGGGTAAAAAGACTACAGCTGGACATTACGGCGGCATACATATCCCACAATGCAATGAGGTAGGGACGACACTGCGTGTGCGTGTGGTATTAAAGTGAACTATTGAGATATCGACTTCCGGTATACTTTTATTTTTCAACGACTTTTGGCAACGTTTAAATGTGCTAAACAGTGACAGAGAAACATCCGTCAATGTTTTTGGAAGTCGTTTGACTTTGTGAAAGTTTAATGTTGCTTACCGTCACACGTCACTCAAAAGGCACCGCTGAGATTCGAACTCAGGATCTCCTGTTTACTAGACAGGCGCTTTAACCAACTAAGCCACGGCACCGCTGATGTGATCTGGCGTTAGTACACCTAATTATACCAACACATGTTGTAAGTGACTACAGTGTGATTGAAACCTGAAGTCATTGTTATGGTAAATTACTTAAGTTTTCCATCACGGCTCATTACCGATCTGCTCTCTGTCTCTTTGGCATTGTCCCAATCGCTATCTACATTATTACGTCAAAATATCTCCAGATCCACATATCACTAGTGTTCGAGTAACGTTATTTAAAAGAAAAAAAGGTGGGGACACTATATGGATATTATCCATATTATTTCACCAAAAACAATAGGCCTACATATTAAATAAAATCTCTCTCCCTGTCTATCGCTCTAATCTATCCAATATAAAAAGGCACAGAATAAAAAATAAAGTACCATTTAGCAACACAAACTGAATTGAGAAGGAAAACTTTGCAGAAAGGAAAGACAAATTAATCACAAAAAAGCGTTTAAAAGTTTACATAATGAACAGGTTTAATGCAAAATGTAATAAATATACTCGAGAGTAATTAAGGGGAACCTAAAGTTCCAGACTGAGGATTGATATTTTAAGACTATTTTTTTTGTAATTAAATACCCAAACCAAGTAAGACATTTCTCACAAGATTGACCCCAGACAGTATTCAAATCGATTTAAACTCGTCTACCTCTACCATAGATGCAAGACAGGTGTTTCCCTCCCCTTAAAATGATAGAGCCCCCTAGGGTTGGTTCAGATTTAGGTAGGGGGAAACACATATCGACGGGAAACAGTACTCGACACAACACCTGTTAGGAGGTGCAAGTCTAATATTATATAAAAGTTGTTGGTTCAAGTAACATCCTGCAGATGTCACTGTTCCATATGGATGGAAAATTTGATACCCAGTTTCTAGAAATATCAGCGTAAAAGCGAAGAAATTGAGAATACTTTCTTGAATGTAGACACAGTAGACACATTATGTACATCTTTAATTTTTTTTTTTTTTTCAGAACTTTATTTTCAACAAAAGACAAGTACAAAAGTATAGGAAATACAATAAACAGTACAAAACAAACAAGACAAAAAAAAAAAACCCTTAATGCCAGAGGAGTTCAATGTCCATTCATTTCAAGTCTTTTCAGAGTTCAAGAAAATGTACTTCCTTTAAAATATTGAGAGACTTTACAGCTTTTTGGTTTTTGACATTTTCCAGTAAGGTGCCATACTGCTTGAGTTCAACAAGAAACCCACGAAAGCAAATTGTTTGGAGTCAGACCATTTCCATTTGTGGATGTAGAATTTACCAAGTATAATCAGAAGCTGAATTATAGAGGTAATGTTGCTATCCATCCCATAAAACACAAAATATAGCATCACATCAAATACATTAATCTGTACATTAGTACTCATTTTTCTATTTCTGAAATTTTGCATATCTGTCCAAAATAAAGTCGAAGGATTACAGTGAAAAAACAAATGAAATATTGTTTCTCGATCTGAATCGCAGAAAACACATGTAGAGTCTATATTTATTTTAAATCTTTCTAATACTTCTAACAGGCATCTGAAGGATTTCACTTTCCGGAGGAAAATAAGGTCCGCTGCCAGCTGCCGTCTATGAGAGCCGGCTGTCAATCACTCGCGAACTCCGACCAAACGGTCAAACTAGGCAGCGCTGATCAAATATGAATCAATATTCTGTTACTGTAATGCCTATTTCTCACCTCAAGTGTTTTCAGAATCATCTTGGAGTTACTGTTTAGCTGTAAAATGAGAAAGTTTGTGACGCGGCCGCCATTGTAAAATCTGTTGAAGGAAGCCACGTTCTGGTCACATGACCGGAGCACAGCCAATAGGAACTCTCTCTCTCTGAAATGACCTGTGATTGATCAAAATCTGCCTTCACGGGCTAGATTTTTCTAGAGCCTGGAAACAGAGCCATGAGGAGGAGCAGAAGTCTATAGTTATCTCTCAGAACACTTGAATTACAATATGCTGAAAGGTTATTATTTCATTTTTGCCAAATTATGCCAAAAAATTGTTGCCTACTGCCACTTCAACAGGGGAAATTCTATCTAAAATCTTGAAGGATACTTCTTTCACTTTATTATTGATACAATATTTGTTTAGAATACAACAAGCCTTTTTCCACTGTAAATGTAATGTACATCTTTAACTGTGTTTAGAAACGAGCATCCGGGTGTTTCGACAGTAAAACAATCATACGATACGGCTTGGCCTTTCAGTAACCACGTGACGGTTGTTATGGAAGTCACCCCTGCCGTAAAACTGGAGCCGCTGTGGCAAAAAGTAAAAACTGTTGTGGTTGTGACAGCAGCTAGCGGTGACGTCGGCGCATGCGTTAGCCAGCTTAGCTAGCCGTTTGGTCTCCCTGGTTTCAAACTGTCATTTCAGCAACACGGAGGGATGTAACGTATGTTGTTTTACATCAAAAAATACACCGTATTAAAAATAAAGCCCCCTTTGTTTAGCGGCGAACACAGACCGGATGTGAGAGGGACACGGCGAAGCGAGCGCTGGTTTTCAGTCTGTTAGGGGGAAACCATTTTATGATTGACCAATGCATCCGACAAATAAAGGATCGTCTCGCTAGCTTGATTTAGCTAGCTGAACGATATCGTGTGTGTCGTGGATGGGTTCGCTGTACGCGTTGCTCCTGGAAGAAACGGTGACCGGTGCTTAGCGACCATCATGGATACCGCCGAAGAAGGTAAATAACTCATTAAAAAAAGGCATCGCTTTGTCATTGTTAAAGGGTTAACTAGCTTCGCGAAGCTAACGATGAGCCCGGCCTGCTAGTGGTTAACTTAGCTTTAATAGCATAGCTTAGTGTGAAGTGTGAGGTTAACTCAGAAGATGGGAGATGACTGCTAAAAGGTTGTTTTAATGTACATTAAATCACTCTATTTCCCCATTCACAATATCTCTTACTAAAAAGGCAGGAAAAGGGTATTCAATATAGGCTCTATATACCTACACAAATATGCTATGAACTGTGCTTATCTTTGACCTGTTAAAATCTATTATTGCTTGGTATACATACAGCTCAACATGAGAGCATACGGTGAAGCAGCAATGTAATAGTAAAAGGGATCAGACGTTAACGTTACTGGTGATGTCATCAGTCTCCTGATGTATGGTCATATAACGTTAGATAAGAGAGTGTAACTCACTTAGATGTGTGTATCTTAATCATCTAAGTTTCTAGCATTAGTAGTCCTCATTCCACCTGTCTATTACACACCCAGCACCCCTACTCTGTAGTCTGCTTGGCTTTGGCAGTGGGTGTCATATAGTAACTCACATGTTATGTTATGTTATGAATTTATATTGTTTTTGACTATAGACAGACACACTGCCTCTCTGCTGTACCTCAGTACTCTTGCACTATTTGCACTACAATTGGCACACTGACACTTCACTGCTGTACTTATGTTATCTTATTTTTATTTTTCTATTTTATTTCACTTTATATTCGATTGTATCTCTTTTTAAGGTGTATTGGTGTTGGGACTTGTTGTTTAAGCTACTGGATGCCTAAATTTCCTTCGGGATCAATAAAGTATCTATCTATCTATATTTTGATAAGGATAATTATATCAGTAATTAATTTATATTTCTATAAGACAGAGATGAAAGGTAATAATTATAGTTAAACAAGTTTAGGAAAAATAACTTAGATTATATGTTTAGCTCAATAAGGACGCTGGTTACTTATTAATGACTGAGTTATGGAGAAGGGGTGGGATTAAATAAGTTTGTACTTCTTCTCACTCCTTTTCGAATATGTAAACCAAGGCATCAAGTGTTTGACAATTTCTTTTACTAATGATTTTCATTGTATGTGGATACTGCTTTTTTTCTGGCAGTCCACTTGTTGTATGATGATTCTCTTTTTTTTAATTATTATTATTATTTTACATGTTCGAAATAAATTTTGAAATGAAATGTATGTTTGTTTGTGTGTTGCAGCGGATATTTGTCGTGTGTGCCGCTCTGAGGGGACACCAGACAAACCCTTGTACCACCCTTGTGTTTGCACTGGCAGTATCAAGTTTATCCACCAGGAATGGTAAGTGTGTTTGGCTCTTCAGCTGTCACTATTGTGACCTCTCCTTCCCCCCCCCCCCGAAAACTTTCTCCCTTTATTAAACATTGACATGTGCACAAACAGAGCATCAACACCAACGTGAGTAAATATGCTAAGGTTGGACACTGTGTTAACTTGTTGCATCAGTCACTCCAAAACTCGATCTTTATTGTATTGTCCTTGTGTGTGCACGGTTGTAGTGACCGTGTAGAACTGATAGCGAAGGTTTTGTTCATAGTGTTGTGTTACTTGCACGCATTACAATTTATTATTTCTACACAGTATAATGTTTAACACACTTCAATTTTTCCATGGTTGTACTTGTTCCCATCCTGGCTCTGTGAGCACAATGTCTTTAGGAAAACCAGCCAAAAGAATACTTGCTTTTCGTTGTTGTTGTTGTTGTTTTTCAAAAAAATCTGTTACCTTTTGTCCAAAACTCAAAGATATTCAGTTTGCTTGTCAGACGATTAAATAAAATCAGAAAACACTCACATTTAAGAAGCTAGAGTCAGAGTATTTTGACTTTTTTTTTCTTAAAAAATGACTCAAACTGATTAATCAATCAACAAAATACCAATTGCCAATTAATTTAAGTTGACAACTAATTGATTGATCATTGCAGCTCTAGTGATTTGGTTTATTTCAGGCTCGCTGCTAAGTAACTGGATAACTTGGTGCATAAGTCGATTATTACTATAGTGGTGGCTTGATAGCAAATATAATTTAAGAATCATGAAAGGATGCAGAACAGGTTCATCCTCTGTCACATCCAGGTTGCATAGTGTCACATCACATCACATACTGGCCCTATGTGGTACTGTCATGGGGAAAACCAGGGCTGTCCCAAATGCATCGAAGCTTCCATGGTAATCAACCTCCAAATCAGTATTCGAATGCTTTGTTTTTTGTTTTGTTTCTATATAAGTATGTAGTAATAAAGTATAGATCCCAAAAGAGCCCATGAAATAAGGAATAATCCCACAACGTTATTCATTATTCATATTCAACATGAATTATTATTAGTTATTCTCAGATGGATATTGCTTTTTGTCGTTATTTGTAGAGGTGTGTGTGTGTGTGTACAGTAGTGCGGCAGCGGCGCTGTCTCGGCCACTGAAACTGGGGAGATGGAGACAGACAGATAGAAGAATGCCACGCTGCGAACCTTTGAATACCTTTGAATATTTATCACCGAAGCTTCTAAGCTCAAACAAATAGTATTTGGGACAGCCCTAGTGAAAACAATACTGTACCAGCCCCAGCAGCAGGTATTTTGGAGATTGTGCTGCGTTCTCATCTGTCCTGTGTGTGAGCGTCACTGTTTAGAGGGTCAGGTGCATGGAAATCCCCAGGCGAAAGCAAAGCCCAGGCCTGGATTGTTCTGTGGTAATTGTTGAACCTCAGTCTGTATCCATATTAGTTCACGTCCACCCCCCACAAAGTTTTGAATAACAGTCTATTGTGTCTGGATTGTGTAGTTGTGCTGAGTGTATGCATACCGTAGCTATGTTTATCTTATTTCGTTGTGTTTCTTACTGAATAAAAATCAAATGCAGACAAACCCCCAGCAACACACATTCAATGTACTATAGACTGCTGAAATGTCATTGTTCAGAGTGACATAGTCAGCGATAGATCAGAGATTCTTGTCTTTAGGAATTTCAGGTTGTTTTCCACGTGACTCGCTTTACGCATGTATACCAGAATATGTGTTACAAATTTGTTTGTTGATTTTGAGCTGGTCAGCTAGATCATATGGCCAGTTTCTCACAGAAAATCCAACTGGTGTGGAGCTATAATGCTGATCTCAGCACAACTTTTCTGACTTGAACAAATTGCGTTAACAAACTAGGAAGGAATAAATGTGTTCTGTCATGGGGAAAACTGGTGAATCTTTCATCAGGGGGGCAGAGTGGAAACCTTGAAGGATGAAAGTTGAATTGGAACTGAAGCATAACCCTGATCTGTCTTTAATGCTGTCATATGCATGCATGTCATATGTGTTGGAATCAGCTGGTGTAATGACTCCCTTACATAACCCAGTTGTTAATCCCTAGTCTAGCCTATGACACAACAAGCTGAGATGGTGTTATTATTATTATTATTATTATTATTGGCAACAAACAAGCATCAGCTCAGAATATAACTGATACGCCCTTTTTTGTTAGTTGTTAATCAGAGTGAAGGTTTCACCGTGACTGAAACAAGCTCAGTTCTCACAGTCAGTGTCTGTTGGGTCCAAAGATCCTGGAGAGGCTATGACAGCTGAGCATACGTCTTCATCACGTCATATCCTTGTGTAGTCATAGCAGTGGTAAAAAAGATTATGTGAGGTCAACTATAGACCTTTGTCTTCGTCTCACAACGTTAACATCCCAGATTGTGGTTTAAATCTGCAACGCAGGAGTTGTGTCTAATCTAGTGACAGTATGTAGCTGGATCTCATTCATTTCAAGGCCTTGTGGCAGAGTGAAAATGTCCAAACCAGGGACCAAATCAAATCTATTTAACTTTTGAAATTTCAAATGTGACCGTATACACACACTTATCTGTTTTGTAATACTTTTTAAGGATTTTAAAAGTGGACGATTTAATTGATATATGCTCTGTAGTAGGTCTCCACTGTTATTGATGTTAATATTCAGTTTTCCAACATCTATCCCCAAAATCACACATAAAATGTTGTGTAATAAAATCATAAACATTCTCAAGCAGCACATGTTTTAAGTTGTTGAAATTTGACTGTCTAAATGTTGGTTTACAGTTTGGTCCAATGGCTGAAGCACAGCAGGAAGGAGTACTGTGAATTATGCAAGCACAGATTTGCTTTCACACCAAGTAAGTACTCGTGACATTGATGGTTCATACACTTTAATATATTAAACAGCCTCAGGTTTCCTAAACAAGCCTTACAGATGGGGCCATGTGGTTCTTTTTTGTATCACTCCTTTTTACGTAACACAATTCTGAATGATATTTAGAACACTATCAAACATAAAAGATTATTTAAATGTGTCTGGTTCCCTCTTTCCACTTCAGTCTACTCTCCAGACATGCCCTCACGTCTGCCCATCCAGGACATCTGTGCCGGCCTGCTGACCAGTGTGGGCACGGCCATCCGCTACTGGTTCCATTACACACTGGTGGCCTTCGCATGGCTCGGGGTGGTTCCTCTCACTGCATGTAAGTAATACACACAGAGACACAAAAGCAGAGATTAACTCAATGTGTACTCAAGGCCACAGTGATCTCCTCCTTAATACTGGATTACACCTTTCTTACAACTTGTATCAGTTGTTTTATTATCTTGAACATGCACTTCACTTTTTTCTCTTCACAAATTGATTCATCAAAGCAATGGGGGATAATAATAGGTTTTTATCTGATTTTAGCTGATCAATTTGTTTCATAGGTTTGAAAGTAGATGTTCATTACATTGTATGAAGTGTCCATGACATAAGCCGCACATATATTAGCTCATGTTCATGGTTTAACGCGATCAAGAGAATTACAGCTTTAGTACCATTAAATAACAGGCAATGCTGTGCATGTTCAAAGATATGTAAATCCCTTCAGTTCTCAATGTAAAAAAAATCTATGTAATGCTCACATATTGTGTAAGTTGTTACAATGAAACAATTTAAATGTATTTGATATGTGCATAATGACACTAATTTATTTATCTGGTCTCTGTCTCAGGTCGCATCTACAAGTGTCTGTTTACCGGCTCTGTGAGCTCACTTTTGACACTGCCACTGGACATGCTCTCTACGTGAGTGATGATACCAGTGTTCTCCTACCACACACTACTGAAGCTCAAGCTAGTCTCCTTTACCTGTTTATTCTCTTCATTCCCATATAGCTTACTTTTTAAATGTCTATTTTTGTATGTTTATAAAAGCGTTAATATTTGTTCTCCTACAGAGAGAACCTGCTTGCAGATTGTCTACAGGGCTGCTTCGTGGTCACCTGCACGCTGTGTGCATTTATCAGCCTGGTGTGGCTCAGAGAACAGATAGTCCATGGTGGCGCTCCCCAGTGGTTAGAGCAGCACCAGCCGCCACCGCCTAATGCAGCCGGACAAGCCAATGAGGTACTTTGTCTGACATACATGTGCATCCAATCTTAACCAAATGCATACTGTACACAAAATCACCCTTACTGTCATCTCCCTATGATTAAAAACCCTCACTCTCAGGCACAAGCTGCAGGCCAGGGAGCAGCTGATGAGCCCCCTGCAGCCCAGCCAGTCCCAGCTGATCCACCAGCCCAGAATGAAGCAGAGCCTGAGCCCCCCGATGTCCCCCCAGACCAGGGTGATGACCCAGAGCTGGAAGAAGAGGAAGGAGCAGCAGCTGAAGATGCAGACCCCAACAATGGAGCACAAGGTTGGAATTTGATAAGGAAATTAATCACAATCAGAGTATCCGGTTAAAGTATTTTTTTTTGGCAGTTGTAGTTGTAGTTGTAGTCCCTACTGAAGTCTTGTCAGGCTGTATGAAGTGTCATTTTGAGACATGTATTAGCGTAAACAAACACAGTGATTGTGTTCAAGATTGGCACACTGCCTGTCTGTCCATCACATTTCACATTGTGTTCTGCCTGCACAGATTTTATGGAGATATGCTGGAATGCCTAACCTTACAAAATTAAATTGCTTAAAATCACGAAACACTGAGAAATGAGTTTGAAATTGAGTAGAACGTCATGTTTTGTCCCCAGTAAAGCCAACAGACAAGGCCGTCGTTGAAGCAACAGAAAACTGCAGGGTTTATGGAAATGCACACTTAAACACTGAGAAACATTAGAACAAACAGTACCAACCCCCCATTAGAGCATACAATTAATTTGAGAATGATATCACGATGTGTCAAAATGCACTCATATCCCACTTAATTTGTTTTGTTTTGCTGCGATTTAATGGGCTGTTTTTGCAGCAGGCTAGGCAAAACAGGCTGATAATGAATTGTGATTGTATTATACATTATTGTAGCTGTGGGGTGTCACCACAGCTAAATTAATGCAGTGGAAACAATAGGTTGTTTTGCAAACAAATCTTCCCAGAACAGCATTAATAATGTAATCATAACAGCGTTCTTAAGTATTATATTTCTGTGTTGTTGCTGGAAGCCAACCCAAAAGCATTTGACCAGACAAACACAATAACAGTGTTGTCCTGACTGACAATGATGGATTTAGATGTTTATATAGATATTTTTAAGCCCTTTATTGTATTTAAAGTAAATATTTTTCTCTGTAGATGACATGAATTGGAATGCTTTGGAGTGGGACAGAGCGGCGGAGGAGCTCACCTGGGAAAGGGTAACTGCACGACATTACTGATCTCCAACACCCCCATCCCTAGTACACAATTTACACAACTCTATCAAAGGTTTTTCTATTTTTGTTATACATCATTACGTTCTTAAAATCTTACCATTTCCCTTTTAGATGCTTGGCCTGGATGGTTCACTGGTATTTTTGGTGAGTCTTTCTATAAGTCACTTATGTTTTTTACACTTTTGTATTATACATTTGAAAGTTAAAGTCATACTTGGACTCTTTTGTCTTGTAGGAGCATGTTTTTTGGGTCGTGTCTCTCAACACACTCTTCATCCTGGTCTTTGGTGAGTAGATTAAAACAAAGATTTACCATAAAGATTGAGTGATCGCATTTATTTGATGATTAAAAGTACAGAATAACTTTGCACAGCAGTAGTTCCATTCATCAAGGACTAAAACACAATAAAATCTAAAAGGTCCTCCAACATACAACAAAGAAATAAACAAAACATAAAACTGAAATACTGTACAAGTTAGGGCTGCACGATAATGACCAAACTGTTAATCACGATTATTTTGATCAATATGGAGATTATTTAGCATGATTATTCATAGATTTTACTTTGTTATTGTCATCTATAGTGGTTATTTGCATAAAAACACACAATTCAAATGATTAGGAAATAAATAAGTGTATTTCTATTTAAATATTTTCTTTGATTAAAAGAAATAAGCTCCTTAGCTCCGTGCTGTCGGCAGACGAGTCGGTCACGGTGATTACTCTGAGCTGCATTCATGGGAATGATTTACAATATAAGTGTCGGATTAAATTAGTAGTTCCAAATGTTTTAAGGTTGTTCCTCCACGGCTTATTTTGGACTTGCAGTTGTGACAGTTTGCGAGCTTTATGTCTGCCTCACTCACGCTGAAGAACTTACACACCGACGATATGTTAGTTTAGGAAGCGCTTGATTTATGCAGCAGAGTTTTCTATGAGCGGAGCATTTTAAACGTCAATATCGCAGTCGATCATGTTCATTTGATTGTGGGAAGCCAAAATCGCGATTACTATTTGATTAATTGTGCAGCCCTGGTAGAATTATATGATCCTATTTAAGACATATTATGTAATTATAGCAATGGTGCAGGTTGATTGCATTTGTCTTCTTTTTTTCCCTCAATCAGCATTCTGTCCCTACCACATTGGACACTTCTCTGTCGTGGGTCTTGGCTTTGAGGAATATGTAAGAAACTGCTCTCATCCACTTGGCATTATTATTCAATATTGTGTCTCTTGAGTTGTGATTAATTACTTGACTGCAACTTTGTTCTGTTCTTCAGGTCCAAGCCTCCCACTTTGAGGGCTTAATCACAACCATTGTGGGCTACATCCTGCTGGCCATGACGCTCATCCTCTGTCACGTATCCTTCCGTCTAACACCATCAATCCCCTGTACTCTACTGAAATGTAAAACCTAAGGCAAACATAATTATATTACAAAGACAGGCTGTGCATGTGGAATTTATTATGTTAGGTCTGTGCCGGTGTAAATGTGTGAGCAGCGATGTTGATCCTTAATGGCCATCTCAGGGACTGGCTGCTCTGGTCAGGTTCCAGCGCTCCCGACGTCTCCTGGGAGTCTGCTACATCGTTGTCAAGGTAACGCCTCTTTAAGTGCATTTCTGCTTTGTGTAACTCACTTCTGCACCGTCCTTGGTGGAAATATAGACAGAAGTATTCACTTACTGAGATTTACTAGCTGGACATAACACTGAATCTGAGTTGTTGTTTTTTTCTTGTGCAATTACACACAAACTGAAAGATAGCATTAATTTAATACAGTATGACCTAAAAATATTCATAATACATAGTCAGGCTGGAGGTGGCCATGTCCATTTAAAAGTGCCTTAAACTGAATGAGGAAAAATGCGTCACATTACTGCATTTCAACACCTTTTATAGAGATTAATTTCATGTGCATACATATGTTGTTAAGTGATACTGAGACACGTCTCTGCTTCCATTACAGGTCTCTCTGCTGGTTGTCGTGGAGATTGGTGTTTTCCCACTCATCTGTGGCTGGTGGCTTGACATCTGCTCTTTAGTAAGACTCTCTGGCTCTATTATACACTATTATACTGTTTTTGGAAGCCCCAGCTCCTCACACTTGTCTGCATTGTTTATTAAACTGGTGTAATGTTAGGACTTTAAGTGGTGTCACGGTCATAGGAAGGTTAATTGTGATTCTCATCCTTGGCTGATGTAGTTACACATACAGCGACAAATACTTGTCTGTAATGGTATCTATGTTTTCTACCAGCCTCAAAGGGTTCCTCCAGTGTCGGTTGCAGCCAGTCTAATTTTCTAAATGTACCTCTCCTCGCTCTGACATTTCAGTGGATGCTTAAATGTTGTTTTAACACAATTTACTAAAATGAGAGTGGTGTTCTCCACCCTGTAGAGGCGTCTGTCAAATAGCCACTGAAGTGGCTTTAAGCAGGGCTGAGACAGAGACAGAAGCAGATGCTGTTGATTACACAGTTCATACATTTATTAACACAGCAAAACAGAAAACAAACTGGACAAATGGAGAGAGTCACATATGCCTCTGTGTTAAGGCTCTCGCTCTCCTCATCTGCGAATCTCTTGTGTGTCAGCAAGTTTTCACTCTCTGGCGCTAAGTGGCACAGTGGCACTGTCCCAAGTCGACCTCTGCCTCCAGTGGCCACCTAAGCTTTCCCACCTATGCTACACATTGTAAGCCAGTGGGATTGTTTTCACGAGCCTGTCAAAGCGCCTCAGAGCAGGTGGAGCAGTTTACACGGCAGAAGGGACCCATGTCCTCCCCGCCCCGCAGCTGTTCACCTGTGAAAAGAATCTAATTGGCCTGAAGATGAACTGCGTCTCATTTCAGTTTGTCCCACAAATTAAAATGAGCTTCCTGGGATGACAAAGCTGGTTTGGTCTCTGCTACGATGCTGTTTTTATGCCGGCGACAGTCATGGCCGGAGGCATTATGTTTTCAGGTTGTCCGTCCGTAAGTCCATCTGTCCCTCCGTCCGTCCGGACCATTCTTGTGAACGCGATATCTCAGGAACGCCTTGAGGGAATTTCCTCAGATTTGGCACATTATCCACTTGGACTATGGATGAACTGATTAGATTCCGGTGGTCAAGGTCACTGTGACCTCAAAAAACATGTTTTTGGCCATAACTCATGTGCTAATTATGACAATTTCACAGAAATGTCTAATAGGATAAAATGAAGTGATGACATTTTGGACAGAAACAGATGTAAACTGCAGCTTGACTTGTTGGCGGAGGCATACAACCGCGAGGCGGTAATTCTAGTTAGAAGTTGTAATAAATATGTAGCATACAGAACATCTAAAATCCTATAGACACAACAGCACAAACATAAGTGAACAATGCCAATATGGAAAATGGGACTTGCCTTTGAGCGGCAGTGGAGGAATCCTTCATTCTGCATGGTACTCTCAGAAACTAATTGAGCTTTGTCTAATTTGAATCTGTAAAGCATATGGCATGTGCAAATGTTATTCATAGCACATTTGGTCTTCCAGCCAACTGTGCATTAATTTAACAAAGAAGAGTAATTAGCATCTTAGAACAAACTCTGAATTTGAATGAGTCTAACTGCTATCTTTATGTAACATTTGACTTCCTGCAGGAGATGTTTGATGCCTCCCTGAAAGACAGAGAGTTGAGTTTTAAGTCAGCACCTGGCACCACCATGTTCCTGCACTGGCTTGTGGGAATGGTTTATGTCTTCTACTTCGCTTCTTTCATCCTCCTACTGCGAGAGGTAAGATCCTGATGACAGTAACGCTTGCTTTTTTTTTTAATGTAGCTGCTTTCCTAACGCTAACTTTTATTGTTTACGTCCATCAGGTGCTGAGGCCGGGAGTGCTGTGGTTTCTGAGAAACCTCAATGACCCCGATTTTAACCCGGTGCAGGAGATGATTCACCTGCCCATCTACAGACACCTGCGGCGGTTCATCCTGTCCGTGGTTGTGTTCGGCTCCATCGTGCTGCTCATGCTGTGGCTGCCCATCAGGCTGATCAAACTACTGCTGCCCACCTTCCTCCCGTACAACGTCATGCTCTACAGGTAACCAGCAAGCATAATAAAATTATAAATCATTAAGCAATAAACTGTGTGAAAAGCTGCTGCTTTGTTTCTCTGAAATGGTGTGTGCAACCACTTCCTCCTCGGGCCAGATAGCCACAACATCTTACCACAGTTACATCTTGAACAAAAGAGGAAATATCGACCGCATTGCCACCATGAAAGACTGATAAAAAAACAAGAGTTGCCTGACCCTGTCCACCTCTTTCCCCTCAGTGATGCCCCGGTCAGCGAGCTGTCTTTGGAGCTGTTATTGCTTCAGGTCGTGCTGCCAGCTCTATTGGAGCAAGGACACACTCGCCAGTGGCTCAAAGGCCTGGTCAGGGCCTGGACAGTCAGCGCTGGATTTTTACTGTAAGTCAACAAGTTTTGAATACACCTCTACATATTTTATTTTTCCTTGATTTTTGTCCGATTTAACCAAACACGTCTCCACAGAGACCTCCACTCCTACCTCCTCGGGGAGCAGGAGGACAATGATGCCAACCAGCCTGTGAACAACAACAATAACAACCCTCCTCCCGGTCACCATAACAACAATAACAACCCTGCCCCAGCTGTTGGCGAGGGGCTGCATGCAGCCCATCAGGCCATTCTGCAGCAAGGGGGACCAGTTGGATTCCAGCCTTACCACAGACCTCTTCGCTTCCCATTCAGGGTGAGAAAGTCTCAGGGTTGTGAACATTTATCACTGCTGTTTCTGGAACAGTCTCTGGGAATGTATTACTGTTCTTTTTTAGTATAGTTTCTGCACCTGTTTGATTGACCTAGTTATATGAATTTGTGGTTGGTTACAGTTCACAATTCCCCCTTTGCTCAGCCCCTCCCCCCTTTGGTTACTGTTGCTAGGCCTGTCAACCTTTCCCACCCAGCATGTCAATATGAAGTTTTCAACTATATCAGTGAGAGATATTCCAAAGGAAATAACGGCAGATTTCTGGAATAATCGTTCTGAAATATCAGAGAGAAGTAGACAAAAAGGACTATAATATACATTTGAGAGCTACATTCACAATATAGGCTAATTTGTCGGCGGAGTATTGTGAATGAAGCGTCAGACACCCCACGTCTTGACAACTCAGGTGAAGGACAAACATATACAAGAACAACAATGTTCCTGCAGAGCAGGGTAAGTTTGTTTTAAGCTAAATTAATATTTAGTTATGACTCCCCATAGCTTTCATTATCTAATATAAAACTAAATTATCCTGCTTTTCCATTTGCTTAAAGCACGCCAGGATTTTGCTCGCACATCATGGGCCGGATCCATACACTGGATCTCAAAAATATTAATTAATATATTTACTGTGTATATATATATATGTATATATAATATTTGTTATTAGTGTCTTACCTTGGACTCGCGCTTGACAGCACTACTTCGCCTAGTTACGGTTGCTAACGTAGGATGGACAGAGGCCGTTCTAGGGAGGGGCTTAGCGAAGGGTCAATTCTTAGATGCATGGATTGGATTCCAGTTAACATACTCTAAGTGATGATGCACAAAACTAAATTAACGTTAGCCTAAATGTGTTATCATTCATAACTGACTATAACATGGAAGCTGTAGGCTTTTTTTCCCCCACAAAGCCATACCTAACCTAACCCTAACCCTAGTTATTACACTCCTCCTCCTTCATGTTAAAGGACTTTTTAAGTTTAAGTTTGATTTATTTGCACACACATAAAACCGCACAAATTCCAGTTTTTATTCTAAAACTGTCCTCTTTTCTCCAGATTGTGTTGCTGATAGCATTCATGTGCATGACTCTGCTGGTGGCCAGTCTGGTGTGCCTAACCCTACCAGGTAAGATGTGGTGGCAGAAAAGACAACCAGCAATTTACTTTGCAGACCCACACCCAAACCATAATTAAAGGGTCAATCTATATATATGCATGTCTCTGCTGTTTAAGCTGTTCTTTTTTAAGGTTCTAGCCCAAATAGTAATTAACTTCTAGAGAGCTCATGTTTGTTTTGTCACACTCGTGTTTCAGTGTTCACCGGGCGCTGGCTGATGTCCTTCTGGACAGGAAACTCCAAAATCCACGAGCTGTACACGGCAGCGTGCGGCCTGTATGTCTGCTGGCTGTCTATCCGCGGAGTCACCGTGCTGCTGGCCTGGATGCCCCAGGGACGCAACGTCATCGCACGCAAAGTCCAGGAGTGGACGCTCATGGTGGGTATGGTGAGCAGCCTCCATTGTTGACTAACACCGAAACTGGGCAGCAGAGTGGTTTTGTAATGAGTTGTTCTCTATCCATCTGTTAGACTGTCTGGTGTTGGACCTAAATGCAATGTTTTTGTTTAATGTTTGGCTGCTTATTACAAGATCATTGAGCTGATATCCAAAATTTGCCGCTACCTGCCTAGCGGTAATATCCCAACCTTGTCATTAACTCTGCCAGTGCTGCAGTAGTTTTGTCCCGTGAAGGAAGAAATGTGGTGCCATCAAGTGTTTCTGATTAATTATATCCATTTTATATGTTCGCGCTGTTTGTGAAGATTCTGAAGACCCTGGTTGTAGCTCTGCTGGTGGCTGGAGTCATCCCGCTGCTACTGGGCCTGCTGTTTGAACTGGTCATCGTGGCCCCACTCAGAGTCCCCCTGGACCAGACACCCCTCTTCTACCCTTGGCAGGTATGATTGCGGGACTGTGTTGTATGAGTATGTCTGTCTTTTTCCATCTCTCTCTACAGAGACTTCATTTCAGTGGTTCATTGTTGTGTAGGTATTGTGTTGTAATTGTTTCTTTACCGTTTGCCCATTTGTGTCACGTAATTCCCACTTCTTATATCTGTTTTCATTCATTGTTCTCTCTGTTATCTCACAGGACTGGGCTCTCGGAGTGCTCCATGCCAAAATCATTGCTGCCATCACTCTCATGGGCCCTCAGTGGTGGCTGAAGACTGTTATTGAGCAGGTGGGTTTCAGATGAATATTACCAACAAGTGGGTACTTGTTCTCGGTACTTACTCTGGATAAGAAATAGTTTTTAGTCTCTTGACGGGATACAAAACAAATACATGGATATTATCTCGCCTGTGAATTGCTTTTACACTGTAGTTGAATTTGTATGCCGTATATAAAAAGACCAGGAGGGCAGTTAGTCTGTACTTCAGTTAGAGAACCTGGGTTAAAGCTCCCATGTCACTACTATACCCTATTTCCATCAAAATTAACGCGTATATGCAGGGATGTTAAACACGGGGGGAAAACCCGCTAAAAACAAGCGATAGACTCTTTACCTACTGCCAGCAGACGGGTAGCCTTTCTGTTTTTTTTGTTCTGGTGTTTCATGTTCGACGTCACGCCGGAAAATGGTTAGTATATACAGTGGAAATGTTACGGTGGTTACTTATTTTTTATACTTCAGTCTTTCTTTCAAAATCTCAAATCAGAGTTGGTGATTGTTGGAACAGTGGAAAGACGTAACAAAGACGGTTTTGATGAGTTTTATTTTGTTTCTGTCGAGTTTGAATGAAGTGTGTTTTGATGATCAGCGAGGAAAAATTACTGTTGTCTGACTGGAGTCTGGTGGCTTTCAGGAGCGCGTATTAATTGTATGTTTTGTACGTTAAAAATTATAATATTTGTCCAAATCCCTGTTGATTTTATTTATTACACAAAGCTTCGCGCCAGAAAAGGGACGAAAATTAGCATGTCCACCCAGGTGTCATGTTTTCATCATGAGCCGATAAATACCCATGACTACTGCAGTGTTATTTGTCCGGGAATGAATGCCGATTGTAACCTTTCCTACTAAAGCAAAAAGCCAGATGTTAGTGGCTGTGGGTTTTTTATCCAGTGGGAAAGGGGCTTAAGAATCCCCTCTGCTCATGAGGCCTAGAGCCAGACAGTGTAGCGGACTCTGCACCCTTTCCTGCTTAAAGAGCGTGATAAGAGAATGACATTGTAATTAGCTGTACAGTATAATAGTAACTGTAAACTTTCCCCTCAGGTTTATGCAAACGGAATTCGCAACATTGATCTCCAGTTCATCATCCGTAAACTGGCAGCTCCGGTCATCTCAGTCCTGCTGCTGTCCTTGTGCGTGCCATATGTGATCGCTGCCGGCGTGGTTCCTGCTGTGGGTGAGTGTCTGACGGGGAAGCAATTAGAAAGTTTTACATTTAGTTCTTTTCTCTGTTGGTTTGTTCATTTCACCTTCTCGGTTCAAGGATTTTTCTCCAAAACTGGAGCACCAAACTAAGAGAGAAATATCAGTAAATATCCTCTTCTGTGTTGTGTAATGCATACAATATCAGTTGTGAAAGGAGAGCAATAAAGCACTGGCCTTGTTCACTTAAACCCACTTAAAGCACTTACAGTTTCCATTAGATTAATCCTGTGAGTGTGCTGAGTTCATATTACAGAGGTTTCTCCAAGATACTATGTTCCTTCCTATCTCGAGATGACTGTTGAAACCATTCATAACTGAAGTGCTTTACATTTGCAGGAGTAACCCCAGAGATGGAGATTCTAATGCAGAGGAGAATCTACCCGTTCCTCTTGATGGTGGTGTCGCTTATCGGCATCCTGTCCTTCCAGATCCGACAGTTTAAACGCCTTTATGAGCACATCAAGAACGACAAGTAAGGATCTTTTAGTGTAGAAACCAAGACGTATTTTACAATTTGAATATTATTTTCATGATAATCTCTCCTTACAGGTACCTGGTTGGGCAGAGGCTCGTCAACTACGAACGGAAGGCTGCAAGAGCGAGCTCAGTCCCGCCCCCCAACCCTGTCGCAGAGTAGATTTTCGTGTCACACGCTGCCACATTTTTGCACCTGTTACCCTGCGTACATCCGGTCTCCCCCCTTTGCCCCCCCACCACCCTTTTTTGATTTTCAACTCAGTCCCTGGACAGTAATCCTTTTGAATCTCCTGTGGATCTCGGTGGATTTGATGGATGTCGTTCAATTCCTTGAATTCCCTGTCGTGCCCCATCAAAGGTGGGATGGGAAAAATGTATTATAATCATGGGACAGCTGAGTACTCCCCCCCCCTCAGACAAACGGAGTAGGCAGGAGGGTGAGGGTTAAGAGGTTTGATTTGAAACATCTGTATTGTCGTTCATGCCTTGCTTTGTAAAGTGCTGCCTGATAACTGTACATGTGTAAATACTTTGAACGCAGACTTTGTCTTAAAAAAACAGAAAAAAGACGGATATGGAATTAATGCAATGACCATTGTACATCTTAAAAGTGTATGTATAATTTATTAAATCAAACTGACAATTTATCTTTTTTTTTGTTGCATGTGTTTGGTTTTTTATTCAAACCTGTGTTAAAAATTACTTTAAAGTCTTGTATCACATGCATGAATCAATGCAATGAGAAGATGCCTTTCTCACATCATTTTGGAGGTGTAAAGCATGATCAATACATGACTGGAGGTGGTGTGATTGTCTCATCCTTTGGTACCAGTGGAGAATTTAGCACAACTCCAAATTCCTCTGCTAGAATACCAGGTATCTCCTCATCTTTAAGTTCCCTGATTGTGGTTTCCAACTCTGCCCCCTTTGTTGAAATTGTGGTGCTGGTGAGTCTGCGGCCGAGGTAGGTGAGCCAAGTCCCTCCTGGTTTCTGAATGGTGCAGAGGGACTTGCAGAAGAAGATGGAGCAGGGGGAGCTCTGGTGGTACTGGCACATCTCCGCAAAGTCCTCCAGACGCCTAGGTTCAAGGGTGAACTTGTAGATCTGTGTCCAGTCTCCATCGGCCCCTCTGTTCTCCTCCCCCTGCCACTCCAGAAAGTGCATCCCCTCGTCCTCTCTGATGCGGTACACTCGGTGGCCCTGCTCCTGGAGGCCACTGGTCTCCAGTGAAAGCGGGGTACTGAAGCACGGAGCACCGTACCCGACGTCGCACAGCCAGCGCTGCGCATCAAGCCTCACCATGAGGACCAAATGGTCAAAAGGTGGCCCGTAGAAGCCCGTTATGAGGTTCTTCACCTGGCCTGAGAGCAGAGTCACCTGGAAGCCCAGTTCAGAGAGCAGCCAGGAGAAGAGGCCGTTGTTCTCGGTGCAGAAACCACCTCGGCGCTGCTTCACGATCTTGTCGTAGAGAAGAGGCAGGTCGAGGTGAACTCGTCCTCCGCTGTGCACCGTGAGGTTCTCAAACGGCACCGACAGCAGGTGACAGGTGTGAAGCGACCGCAGCACCTCCAGGCTGGGCTCGGCTGGGCCCGCGAACCCGATGCGCGACAAATAGGTCTCCAGGTTCATCCTAACGGAACTCACTTTCACTTTAAACCTCAACTTCCCGGCGGATTAATACGTCTATAAATAAACTGAAGTTGTGGTTCCTGTGTTTCGTGTAGATTTTGCTTCCTGGTGCTGAGTTACTTAATGTTGTCTTGAGTGCAGCTCAAAGTCCTGAGGTCCTGCTTCATAAAATGAACTCGTTTTTTCACAGACATTTTTTGTCAAAACTTTATTGATAAAAAAAAAAAAATCCTTTTCGCAATTTTAATAAATGTTAAACAAGTCACAATTAAACCTGCAGTAGGCAGAATGTATTTGGCAAAAACTCCATAATAACCTCTCAGCATATTGTAATTCAAGTGTTCTGAGAGAAAACTAGACTTCTGCACCTCCTCATGGCTCTGTTTTCAGGCTTTAACCTTTATCGAACCTGTGCGGGAGACTTTGGCCAATCACAGGTCATTTCAGACAGAGAGCGTTCCTATTGAGCGTTCCTATTGGCTGTGCTCCGGCTGATGGGCGGTGCTTGGTATTTCCTCAACTGATCTCAACATGGCTGCCGGGTCACCATCTTTCTCATTGTACAGCTAAACAGTACACTACAAGATGTTATTGAAAACATTTGAGGCGAGAAATAGGCATTACAGTAACAGAATATTGATTCATATTTGCTCAGCGCTGCCTAGTTTGACCGTTTGATCGGAGTTCACGAGTGATTGACACAGAGGACACAGAGGCACGTGATTTTTTTCAGATTACCTGTCTCATGCACTACTGTCAGGATATAGTGACCGTTTTATAAAATCATATTTTTAATCATATTTACTCCAATTCTACCCACTGCAGCTTTAAATTATATAAACGGGAACATAAAACTAAAAAGGACGATGATAGTAGAGGATAAAGAAAACAATAACAACACAATAAAAACAAACAAAATAAAATACGGGATGATTAAACTTTTTTTTTTTTAAATTATAATTTTAAATTATAATTGTTAAATCATTACAATTTATATAATAATACATTACATTTATATTAAATTAAATTATAACAATTTAACAATTAGTTGTAATTTTATGGAGTTTATCCACAAGTTTATCAACAGTCATGAATATTTTGTGGTTATATATTGTATGTGTTTGATGCACATATTTGTAGATATTTGTTATTTTTCTAATTTCTTATTTTTATTATTATTTATATTCTCATTATGTGCGTAATTTACATGTTACATACTCCTTTATTTCTATTTTCTTACATTTCTTTATATCCCCCTGAGGATCAATAAGGTATTTCTGATTCTGATTTACTTTTATAAAAAACTGCATTTTTTCAGTAATAACTTCTCATCAAAATCATAACATTTGAAAATATGGTTCCTTACATTCAAAAATATAGAATATCTTTAACAAACATCTCCTTTTATAAAGTTGCAAACCACACCTACATTTAGCAGTAAAAAAAAAAAGTGTGATATATATTATGTGTGATCATTACATGTATGTTTGAGCCTCTCTGGGTATAAAGAGTGTATTGATTCCAATCAATATCTTTAATTAATCCCCCCTAAAAAAAAATATATATTTTCAGAGCAGTGACGTCACACACCGACACTCCCTTTTCCCCAGCAGAGGGAGAAAGATGGCGCCCACACACGTACTGAGATGCTGTCAACGGGGTTTAGCGTGGATACCTGTGATTTTCATCGCCCTGGTCGTGTGCTGGTCGTATTACGCTTACGTGGTGGAGCTTTGTATATGTGAGTAGTCGTTCTGCCGCCTCTTTAAAGCCCTTTAACGGCGGGTGTTTTCATTGTGCGGGTCCGCACAAACACACAGCTGCTGCTGCTGCTGCTGCTTTTGGCCAGCAGGAAGTAAATGGACTGCAGCTCAACAATGGTGTTGGCAAGCCTGTCCAATATCTAGATACAGCTAATGATCTGTGAGCTGCCATCGCTTTGGGTTGCCTTGTTTTAATGGGAAATGTGTTTTGGACGAGGAAAAACTTTCCCCGTCTCGTCTGTGTGGGTTTGTGTGGAGCTGGATGGAGTCTGGATGGAGAATTAACACGATCACTAAACGGTGTTTGGCCGGCTGACCAGATGCATACTTTACCCTCTTATTAGACTACCGGTCTAATTAGCTTGGCAAAGATCAAGTGTTGATTTGGCCCTGAGAGTTTTTTGTAATAAGATGAGAGAAAATGTTGGAACATTATTATTATTATTAATTTGATGTGTTTCAACTGTGAATGATGATGTAACTGTCATATCAGGTTTCACATAACCCCCCCCCCCCCTCCACACACACTTTGGTGTCAGGGGTGTACTTTCATGTCACTGTGATGTGAAAAATATAAAAAGTACACCACACACAGATTTGGTTTAAGACTAAATTAGTGGTTCCCCCTTTTTTTGGGGGCTTGTGACTCCTTTAAAATTAGGTGATATCTATGTTTGATCCCCACTTTACAGATTATGTGTGTTTAAGAGTTATGAGCAGGTGATTCGTCTTTCTCAGATTGTCATTTCAAGGGTTTTTAGGTGCCTGAAGAGGTGAAAGCACCCAGTGTTTTTCAAGGATAAAAGCAGAAATTTGACAAAAAAAAGTTGATAGTGAGAGTTTGTTTTTCCTCAGCAGATTTTCTGATGTTCAAATTCCCATTTTTTCTGACTTTAAGGACTTTTTCTCTTCCACATTAGCCCGAAATTCAAGACTGAAAGTTCATTCTAGACCCAGGAAACAGTAGCTGCGAAAACAATCCCCTCACAAGGTGATCGAGAAATCATTAAAATGCTCAGATAAATGGAAGTTATCAGACAACTGGCGACAAAGGTTGTGTGATAGGGCTGAAAGCTGAGTGCACATTGTGGTGAGATTGTTTTGTCATCTTGAGAAAACACTATTTTGCGTAAAATTTTTTTTTTTATTTTTTTGCTTTTATTCTTATCCCTTTAAGCATGTAAGACTTGTAAATTTATCTTGGGAAAGCCTTTCTAAAGCCCACTGTCAGATGTATAACCACTGATTTTAATGTTGCTATGTAACTGTCACTGTTAAGGTGACAATTTCTTCGTATCTAACATTTTCTCTGTTTTTTTCTCTTCCAGTCACCATCCCCAGTATAGGAGAGCAGAGTAAGTGTCTTGGTGAATCAAAAGAATGTTTATTAAATACATTTTGAGGACTGAGCCAGTTTGCTCGTTACTGGGATAATAATCTCTCTAATGTCCGGTGAAATATGCTCTGTACACTTAGCTAAAGGAAAAAAGGTTGGCACAGAAAACATGCTCTCTCTAAGTGCTGAGGCTGGTCTGCTTGAAGCAGAGCAGCTCCTCATTCAGCATTCCTCTCTCATTAATTTAATATGTAGATGTACAGTGTTGCCACATATCCCAAGTGACGGCAGCATATCAATTTTTGAATGGTAATGCTTGTGTTCAGTGTATACGTGAGACTGTTGGTTCTGACGTTTTTGCTTAATGTTTCCCTGCAGTTATCTACCTGATCTTCTTCCACCTCTCTTTCATCATGTTTGTATGGTCTTACTGGAAGACCATCTTCTCCCAGCCTGCTAACCCCTCCAAAGAGGTACGATAACCAAACAGATCTCCAAAACAAGCCCACTCTCTCTACATGTCTTTAATCCTCCTGTTGACATTAAAAATCTGCTTTTTGTTCACTCCAGTTCTGCCTGCTCAAAGCTGAGAAGGAGCGTTACGAGAAGGAGGAGAGGCCAGAGACCCAGCAAGAGATCCTCTGGAGAGCCGCCACCAGTCTGCCTCTGTACACCCGCACAGGAGCCGGAGGTACGTCTCTGTGTGTGTGTGTGTCTGTGTGTGTGTGTGTCTGTGTGTGTCTGTGTGTCTGTGTGTCTGTGTGTCTGTGTGTCTGTGTGTCTGTGTGTGTGTGTGTGTGTGTGTGTGTGTGTGTGTGTGTGTGTGTGTGTGTGTGTGTGTGTGTGTGTGTGTGTGTGTGTGTGTGTGTGTGTGTGTGTCTTAATGTGAATGTGTGTTGCACCTCTGTGTTGGAGCTGTCCCATAATAAGATCCTGTTGTGTTGACTACGATGCAGCAATCCGTTACTGTGACCGCTGTCAAGTTATCAAGCCAGACCGCTGTCATCACTGCTCCGCGTGTGACATGTAAGAAAACCATATTTATTGAAACTGCAAGACTTCCTCTTGATTCAGCCATTTCTCTTCCACTTGTCTCTGATCCTTTCTCATGTGTGATTTAATCTGTCCTCTCCTTCTTCTATTCTCTTGCTGTGTGTGGCAGGTGCGTGCTGAAGATGGACCACCATTGTCCCTGGTACGTAAGACCTGTACATATGATATCTTACATTTTAGAGTGAGGATGGTTCACACTTCACGCCAAGCATATTTGCAACAGGCCCATGTTAGTTTAACTTTTTTTGGTCTTGTTAAGATGGCAAAACCTGCAGTATTACGAGTGTTTCTTAGTTGCTTCATGCAGGTTAGTCAGCATAAGGAGATAGATCTGATAGCTCATACTGTAAAAGAGCACAACACAGTCAGCCAAGAGCAAACTGCTTTCTGAGCTATTTTCACTTATTCCTTCCTGCTTTGAAGACCTAATAGTTAATAGGGGTGTAAATCATTAGCTTCCTCACGATACGATATTATATTGATTCTTTGGAGAACAATACCATATTTGGCGTTATCACAAAGTCTGCAACGATACGATTTTTGATTCTATTCAGGGGCGATCAATATGAGATGATATCATATGCCCATATATGCCCAATAAAATGTGATTTGACAATTTTATTACTGGGCTCTTCCAGACATTTAAATGAAAAACAAATCTATTCTTTTTAATAAAAAGAATACATATAAAGTGGGAATTTCAAAATAAAGGCGTGTCTTAAAGATGATATGTATCGCTATTTTTCAATTTGCATCAGTGATATCGGATCGTTGATCCAGATCGATGTAACGTTATACCTCTAATAGTTAATGTTACAAATACAGAATCTGTTTTAACTCCACTATGTTGGAATAATGTCACCTTGCAGCGTGACATGTTGCCGAAACTGTTCGAAAACTACTTAGTTATCCACATGGTTCTCATGCCTCTATTAATCAAATATAAGAAGGCAACAGAGCTTTCTTCTCTGGTTTGTACCAACGAAAGCAAACTACCAGCTTGGTGTAACAATACAGTCTGTGGGTGTAACCATAAGATTAACACAAAGCCTCCTCCCTTTTTTCGAAAGTTCAGGTTGATAAGATTTCTACCCTGAGGAAGCGACGTCATATCTGACTTTTCTGCATCTGTGTGTGTCTCCAGGGTGAACAACTGTGTCGGATTCTCCAACTACAAGTTTTTCATCCTCTTCCTGGCCTACTCGCTGGTGTACTGTTTGTTCATTGCGGCCACTGTACTGCAATATTTCATAAAGTTCTGGACAGTGAGTAACGATGTGAATGCGATGCTACAGAGGATGCCGATTCGGGTGCATGTCGAAGCCTGGACGAGCATCCTCTTGAGTCGGTTGTGCATGGTGCTGACCTCTCCTGTGCTGAGCTGTCAGTCAGTCCTCTGTTTTCTCTGTCCTCTCTCCCCCTCCGACCCCTCTCTGTTCCCCCTCTTCTGTTATCTCCAGTTCTCGCACACTGGCTCATTGTTCTCTCATCTCTCTCTTTTCCGTCTCTCCCTCTCCACTATCAGAACCGTCAGTCACACCACTCATTGCAAACACCTCCTCTCTTTTCTTTTTCCTTCTCTGAAGCTGTTCCACTTTTATTTCCTCTCATCTCTTCCTCTTTGTTCTCTCGATACTGGGCACACTTTGGACTTTCACCCGCTCTCTTTCATTTTTCCCCCTCATTCACCCAACTTGGCCTTGACTTGTATTTGCCCGCTGGTTTCTAAGTGCTTCCTCCCCTCCCACCTGTTCTCTCCTGGTGTTGCTAACCAGTCTTGTTTCTGTTTGTACTAAAGCTTTGCCGGAGGAAATCGGCAGAGAACTGCCCAAAGGTAACCCAGCTGTCCTCCAAAAGCCTTTAGTGTTGCAGTGCCTCACCGTCGTTGCCATGGTTTTTGTCGTGATGTGCGTTGCAGTGACGTGGTTCACATGGCATCCGTCTTATTTCTCTGTTACTCTGCCTTTTTCTTTTTTTGACTTTCTCTCTCTTATTTCTTTCTTTCCATAAATATCCTCAATGTGAACGTTATTGATTCGCTCTCCTTTTCTCTCGTCTCTTTCCCCCCAGAATGAGCTGCCAGACACTCACGCCAAATTCCATGTCTTGTTTCTCTTTTTTGTGGCGGCCATGTTCTGCATCAGTATTCTGTCCCTCTTCAGCTACCACCTGTGGCTTGTAGGGAAGAACAGGTCCACTATAGGTAACAGACACACACACACATTCAACAGGTGTTTGATGGAATTATAACACCTTTTTAAGAGGTTTTCAATGGTGTTGTAGTTGTAAATGTGTCTTCATTTCACCTATTGGTTGTTTAATGACCTTGTCTGTATTTGTCTTCTCTGTCCATGCTCGTCTCTCCGTGTTGCTCCCTCTCTGCAGAGGCGTTCAGAGCACCAGTCTTTAGGACAGGCTCTGATAAGAACGGCTTCTCTCTGGGTTTCCGGAAGAATATCGCTCAGGTCTTTGGAGACCAGAAGAAGTACTGGCTGCTGCCCATCTTCACCAGGTAAAAGAGACAAAGGCTGCAACTAAAGATCAATTTCATCGTCGATTAATCTTTCGATTATTTTATCAATTAATCGATTAATTGTTTGGTCTATATCATGGTGAAAAACGGCCATCAGTGTTTCCCAAAGCCCAAGATGACTTCCCCAACTGTCTTGTTTTGTCCGCAACATAAAGATATTCAGTTTACTGTCATAGAGGAGTAAAGCAACCAGAAAATATTCACATTTAAGAAGCTGGAATCTTTAAAATTACTCAAATCGATTATCAAAATAGTTGGCGATTAATTTAATAGTTGACAACTAATCGATTCATCGTTGCAGCTCTAAAGGAGGCAAATTTAGAAACGATCATAGAAGATATAAAGGCTCTTGTAACGCTTATACTGGATTCAAGCTAAGTAACGATTCTGTGGTTGAATTTACAGCACAGTCATTTTTAAAAAAAATGTATCTGACACAAATGTTTTCTTGCTAAAGAAAGAGTTAGAGCAAATATCAGGTTACCCTTGTTTTAGTTCCAGAGGAAATCTAACCCAACTGCAGTTTGTTGCCATGCAGACTAATCTTGAGTTTCCCCTGTCCTCCTTGTCCACCACAGTCAGGGAGACGGTCTGACGTATCCCGCAAGGCTGGTCAACACTGATGTAGAGCAGGCCACGGTGACCCTGCAGCCCGAGCCCAATAAAAGGTGATCGATCGTGGTATAATAAAAGATATATTATTTGACATGAGGCTCTAAAGAGGATTTGTGTTTCTTAAAGGGTTGTGGATGCACAGTTCATTTGGTTTTTTATTCGTTGGGCATGTTTCCAGTGTTGCTGATGTCCCTGTGAGCCCCGTGAGCGAGTCACAGAATCGCCTCCTGAGCAACGACCAGCATGCCAACAACATCGGAGACCATCAGGCTAATAACACCCTCAAATCAGGTGAGCTCTATTTCACATACAGAATTGACAACTCACTGTGTGGCATCTGCCACCTTAAGGGGCCGTACACATGCCGCGTCTAAAGACGTGTGGGAAAACGCCAGCCGTGCCACTTTCATCCTTCTATCCAAGGTGCTTTGGAGGTTCCGCTCCTTTCGCGCATGCTGTTACTAAGCAACCAAAACCTGCGCGCTGCAATGACAATAATGAAGCTGCGGTAATTTAAGCCTCACTGACTAAACTAAAAAAAGGCAAAACAAAGATAAATGGATTTTCCAGCACCGTAAACCCCTCACAGTAACATTACCGCTCGATTTCTCCGTGTCAGTTAGGCTGACCTTTTAACAGGATGTTGTTGCGTCCTCGAACGGAAAGGGTGAAGCAAGTAAAATAGTCCGTGTGACAGATTATAAAGCTCTGGGTAGCCCTGCACTAAAATGATTAACTTCCCCTTCATATATTTACCGTAGACTGATATTTACGGAAGAAAAGAAAGATATCTGCCGGCTGTGATTGGTTGTTCCACGTCACATGACATGCGGTGCACCCTGCAGCATTCCGCAAGAAACCTGAGAAATAGGCGCTTGGGAACGCTTGTACGCCGCTCCCACATTCGAGCCGGCCTTCCACGCGTCTACATTGACAACAAAGGATTTGAGGGCGCAAAAAGCGCGGCATGTGTACGACCCCTAACGCGTTTTCTGTTTGACTTCACAGCTGAAAGTGAAACCATTACAATCTCCATGGAGAGCGAGTCCTAACCAGGTAAATATGCGTTCAGTCAGTCTGCAGTTTTTTCACATGGAAGTGTTGCATTGCACAATTATGTAAATGATGAATGTAATCAACAGTAATGTACCTAATTGTCTTTGTTTTGTTTCTTTCCTTCTCTGCCACAGGAGAAACTTCCTCAGTCATCTAATACGATGCCTTAAGCAACGCAACAGTATTAGTTTGTCACCATGGCAACAGTCTCCCAGCTGGCAACCCCATCCCCACAGACCCCATTCAGAGTAACTATGGAAATGCATTTCTTTCGCCCGTCACAGCACAGTAATGCATCTATGGCATTGGCATTTTCGCATGCAGTGTCATAAGCAAATCTCATGCCTACCCCCCCATAGGACATGTGATACAAGCTAGTTCCTTCTCACACACACACACACACACACATGCTAACACGCATACATTCAACTGTATACATATTTCCTCGTGCTGTTTAGTTTTTCTTTTTCTCACAAGTGGAGCATTTATTGATGAAAATTCAAGAATCTTGGAAGGAATATGAGCTACCTTTGGTGTTTAATGAGAAAACTTTTTTGTGCCAAAAGCTCCCCGGGTGCACCGGGACTCGTTTTAAAGGCACAAAGCTGCAGTGAAGAGTGGGGGACGAGCTGGAGCAGCATGTTTGTTGTGAACATTTCGTGTTTTTTAGAAAGGCAGTACATCCCGAGGAGATGGATCAGTTTACCTGTGTGACCGTTTTTTTTTTTTTTGTCTTTTTATTTTTAACTCATAATGTTGGAGCGTATCTGTGGTCTGCAACTTTTTTGAGCTGGATGTTTCCCACCCAAAACCTGGACTATCTTACAGAGGACTCTACTGCACGGTCCAGCGGACTGAACCAGTGCACAACGGGGAAGACTGTAGCCGGGTTTTGGATGGTGTTTTGGATATCAGAGCACAAGGTGGCACATTTGCACTTTGTAGATTATCAATGTCCATCAAACAACGTGCTGCTTTTTTTTTTTTTTTTTTTTCTCATCATGTCCAAAAAACATCCCAGGTATAACGGATGTTGGATGATCATGTGATTTCTGGCATATTGTTTGTGTGTGAATGTGTGTACCAGTTGAAGTGGCAGTAAGAACTAACAGCAACTAAAAGAATCAGCTTAATGTATTTTTTGTGGCCAACTTGTGTTGAAACATGCTGCTTCTAAATGACCTGGGAGATGCATTTCAAACAATGCAATGCGCAGCGTTCACCACTACCTGTTCTTTTAACGTCATATGTAAGTATACCGATCAGTGATTCTCTGCCCGCAACGTCTACAGCCTGTTTTTCTACCGCTCAGTGCTTCAGCCTTTACTACGACACCAACACTCATTGCCAAATAAGGGCTGACCTGTCAGGAGCTCTGACCTCTGAACCTGAAGTGTTTACAACATCCTAGCTTTATCTTAACCTCGCTGGCCAATGTCATCATAACCAAATTCTACTTATCAGTCATTGTGGCGCAATATTTTCTACAAGGTGCGTCTGTCCCTCCTGCCTGTAGCGGGTCACGATGTCCTTGCAATACCAGTGCTGGCCGGCAGGTGGCGACACTGCTCCTGTCCTCTGCCCTCATTGAACTCCATCATCATGTGGCTCAGGGCTCAATTCACTTTCAGTCTAATTTGCAGGTGCAGCTTTCTTCAGAATTACATATTTCATTCATAACATGCATTGCTTTCCTGTAATAACCCATCCAGATTTCATTTGGACTGAAAGTGGATTGAACCCATCTGATCGAATGTGAAGTTAAAGGTGTCGACTACGGCTTCTTCTCGCCTCATCTACTCCGTGTTGTGACCTTGAACTGTTAAAGGAGCCTCAGCTTGTGTAAAAACCCAACAGTGAACTGTCAGTTTTGAACATCTGGGATGTGTCAGTGACTCAGAGGGTCTGACAAAATCTGTATAGGAAGAATTTTTAATTCGATTTCGTGACTCATGCACACGTGAATATCTGTTAAAGAATGGATCATTCTGTCAGTACAACCAAATAACAACTGTTCAGGATTTAGTTACGTCCTTTTGCGAGGAATTTTGTTATTTATATGCAACTTTCACATTGGAGGGAGACCCAGCGAATTCCTGATGTCTGTCATTGCTCGTGTCTCTCTGATCACATCCCCAACTGTTGCTGGAGGAGCCTCCTACTAACAAGACTCTGGTGATGTACACGTTTACAGCTGTTTTTATGGTGTAGAGTGAGTTAGTGGTGTTGTACGGTGTGTTTCTTGGTAATCATTGTGCTGAATGTACCACAGCTGGGACAGTAGGGGGGGATGGAGCGTTGAAAACAGCCTGCTCTTTGGACTTTTATGTTTACGTTTTGTCCTTCCAATCATGTTTGACCTTTTTGAGCCCAAGTGTATTTATAGTTACAAACCAGTGATTGGAGGACATTTGTTGCTGTATGGATTATGCTCATGGGGGCTTAAGTATCAGAATCACACTGTGGTTCGATCTCAATTTAGCAGATTAAATTACTGAGATCATGATTCAAGCCAAGGCTCTGTTCCGATCCCTTGTAGATCTTATCTAAACTCACATTTAGTTGAAGAAAAAAAGACAAAAACAAGTGTGTTCGGCATCATCTGTCAGGAGCCCGCTCATCACTTACGGCCACTGATTCTGAAACATCGGACCTGTCGTCTTGTCGTTTTACAAATTGCCTATATTCTCTCTCTTGGCTGTTTGGCCTTGAGACTAAAGTGCGCGTGTGTATTTTGTAATGCTTAATTGAGTGTTCTTTTGTAATATTGTCGTCTTGGAAGAAATGCTTCTGTGCAGCCATGAGATTTTTTTACATGTCTGTGTACACACATAACGTCTGACTAATGCTCAAAAGCATGGCGCCTAACTCGTGTAAAAATGTGTTTTATCATAACAGGGATTATGGTGTGAAAACAAACATTTGGGGTTTTCAATTCTCGCTAGGTGCGTCATGTTTTAAATTAGCTTTACTCCGGTCTGTCTCAACTTTATAAATGAAGCCATAAAAACTGCTGTGAAAACGGAGGAAGGATCTGAAAATTTCATTTCTTTTTCGACTGTAAACGTTTTACATCTGTATTCACATTGCAGATGTAGCCTATCATAACGTGCTTATTGCTACACTTTGGTTTCTTTTTGTTACAATGTCCTATTTTACAATGTGTGTATATATATATTGATAATGTAAGAAAAAGACTACATATATATTTTTCTTGTCTGATTAATTTTACTGTTCCTATTTTGTGAATGAAGTACATGCCTCTACACAATTAACATGAAAATAACAATAAATGTTTTTTTAAACCTCCCGTCTAATTTTGCTCTCATCGTTTTTTTTGATTAATTCAAGACTTCAAAGTGTACTGCACCAATTTAGCATTGCACTCCTTTAATGCAGCAGAGATATTGTCTTTTTTATTGCAGAAATTCTTCTTCCGTGAAAACCTACATTACCCACAATGCAACTCGACATCCTAAAGTCCAGTTGGAGATTTGGGTGTGTTATGCTAGTAGCAGCAAATGAAGCCTCGAGCAGAGATGAGGAGCGAGCCACAGAGGTTTTCTTTCTAACTCCGCACCTCCAGGTTTTTTCAATTTCGAACTTGTAGTCTTCAGACCCAGTCGCTGACTCATGTGACATCACTTGAGGCGGTTTATCAGACTTTGTGCAGCTGCCTCTGGAGCCACAGAAGGCTTTATACAAGTTTTCACATATGCAGTAGTACTCCCCAAGAACTCTAAAGGCATTTTGATGTGAACATTGGTCGAGCTTTTATGCCTCTGTGCCTGCGATCAAATTTGCCTTGAAATAATTTCTTCAAATTTGACAAACATCCACTTGGACTCAAAGATGAACTTCTTACATTTTGACGGTCAAAGGTCAAGGTCACTGTGACCTCACGTCCGTCCCATTCTCGTGAATCCAATATCTCAGGAACGCCTTGAGGCAGTTTCTTCAAATTTGACAAACATCCACTTGGACACAAGGATGAACTGATTCAAATTTGATGGTCGGGATGCCCTGGTGGCTCGCCTGGTGGGGCGGGCGCCCCGTGTGCCGGGACTGGGTCCTTACCGCAGCGGCCTGGGTTTTGAATCTGACCTGTGGCCCTTTGCTGCATGTCATCCCCTCTTGTCTTCCCCTTTCATAACTATCAATGTCTCCATTAAAGTGGCAGTAGGCAGTATATTTTTTGGCATCATTGGGCAAAAATTCCATAATAACCTTTCAGCATATTGTAATTCAAGTGTTCTGAGAGATAACTAGACTTCTGCACCTCCTCATGTCTCTGTTTTCAGGCTTTAAAAAATCTAGCCCGTGACGGGAGACTTTGACCAATCACAGGTCATTTCATTGAGAGAGCGTTCCTATTGGCTGTGCTCCGGTCATGTGACCGGTACTTGGCGTTCCTTCAACAGATTTCCAACATGTCTGCTGGGTCACAAACTTCTCATTTTACAGCTAAACGGTACACTACAAGATAATTCTGAAAACATTTGAGGCGACAAATAGGCATTAACATAACATAATATTGATTCATATTTGATCTGCGCTGCCTAGTTTGACCGTTTGGTCAGAGTTCGCGAGTGATTGACAGCCGGCTCTCATAGACAGCAGACCTCAGGTCAGCTCCGACTGCTTGTTTTTCTCTGGTCTGTAAAATCTTGCAGATGCCGTTAGGAGCACCGGAGGACACAGAGGACACAGAGGCACATGATTTTTTTCAGGTTACCTGTTTCATGTACTACTGTCACAATATAGCGACCGTTTTATAAAAATAACTTTTTTTAATCATATTTGCTCCAATCTTGCCTACCTCAGCTTTAAAGGCAATGCATAAAAGCCCCAAAAAAAGAAGAAAAAAAAAGAACTTGATGGTCAAATGTCACCGTGACCTCACAAAACATGTTTTTGGCCATAACTCAAGAATTCATAGCCTGCAGCTTGACTCAAATATCACAAATACTGACTGTTCAGCAGCACCTATATGTTGTGTAATACAGGAGAATAACAGAAGGCCAGTTTTGCATAGTGTTTGAAGCTTTGTCCAGAGTCAGTTTGTGCGTTAAGGATACTCAGTATCAGCATCTGCAATTGCTAAATTCCTGAAGTCAAAGTTATACAAAGATGCAAATACAGCCTGCAGACTGAATAGGTAGTTGTGTTTAGCTTTGTGCTGTCAGAGAAAGACAGTGATTTAAGTAAACTTTGTTTTTTTGTCTAAAACAAGTGCTTTTAGATGAGCTCAGACACAAAACTAAAACAGGCAAATAGTTTCCTGCTCACAGTATTTGAAGGCAGTCAACATTCTTTGTGGACTGAGAACCTTTGCAATAGTATCTATCTAACACCAAGGCCCTTGACCTCTGCTGTTCACTGCTCTAGTCTTCCTCTCTAGTCCCACATACTTCACTTTAGTTTCCTCTAAAAAGCGTCCGACAAGGCTGTTTGTAAATCATAATTTAGGTATATGGGGACAGAACAGACCCCCGGTGTATCACATCTGTTCTGCAGATCTGTACAACACACTGACCAAGGTCACAACAGCATGACTTGGCGTATACTGTGTAATGTAAATGCCAAGTCGTGGGCTGCATTATAAAACAGTCTGAACAAGAACCGCAGAATATTAATTTAAAATCAATTACTGTGTTTGTTTTAGATTTTAGATTTGACCAGTTTTATGCATGTGTGTTTATAAGGTGTGTGTCCATGCACATGTGAGCTATAAGCTCCCGAGGTAATGACCTCGGTGTCAGTTTTTGAAGGAGAGTAAACAGTGAGCTGTGAAAAACCAAACAAGTCTAAACCTCCGCAAGGCCAAAGCAGCTGCAGTTTCACTGAAGACCTTTGGATGGGTTATCCATTAAAGGGAAAAACCACCATTAAACAGTGATATTGGATTGTAACATCAGTATCTACAAGCCGACAGTGTCCCTTGGCAGGAGATCACAGCATCAAAACCTCGATGGATGATGTGATCAGGTTTTAGTCTGGCTGCAACTACGTGAATCTGAATGTCTGGCTTACAGCTGCTCATCATAGTGTGCTGAGTTGTTCCCGTAATCATCATCCAAGGATTTTTCCCAAGATGAAATCATCCTCACAGTCTGTCTCTTGTTAACAAGAGACTTGTTCAAATATAAACCCAAACTGAAGCAGAATATGGATTCATTTTAAGGCGTCATTTTCCCGTAAATGTCTTCTTAAAGCAGCAGTGGGTAGAAATGGAGCAAATATGATTAAAAAAAGTTATTTTTATAAAATGGTCACTATATCGTGACAGTAGTGCATGAGACAGGTAATCTGAAAAAAAAAATCATGTGCCTCTGTGTCCTCCGGTGTCCTCCGGTGTCTGGTGTGATTGGCCAAAGTCTCCCGTCACAAGCTAGATTTTTTAAAGCCTGAAAACAGAGCCATGAGGAGGTGCAGAAGTCTAGTTTTCTCTCAGAACACTTGAATTACAATATGCTGAAAGGTTATTATGGATTTTTTGCCCAATGATGCCAAAAACATTCTGCCTATTGCCACTTTAATGAAGCTGTGTTGTGGATGAAGATTGCTCTGTAGATTCTTGGGAATTGCGTATTGTAATTTCATAAAGGCCAGTTAGGACAAATCCATTCTGCTGAGTCTGAACCACACAAGGTGTGCCTTGACGCAGCCAAAATAAAAGTTGCTCAGACTTGATGAAAATGATTCATATAAAGTGAAACAGAGATGCGTCATACCTCCTATATGCAATGCTGTGTCGGAGTGTGTCTACATGACTTATCGTATCCCTGTTTTTGTGCCCCCTCACACTTCTCTAGTAGTCATTCTTCAAATGTGTCTGCACATGTAGCTCAAGGATAAAGAAATTTCAGAGTCATTTTAACCTCCGGAAGCCAAGTTTGCCTGAACGGACAGGCAGATGTGATAAACAATATAAGTGGATATGAGGTAAATGAGGGCAGAGGTGATGTTCGGAAGTAAAAGAAGAAAGTTAGATAACAACTAGGATGCAGAGAATAAGTGAGGAGATGTGCCTGGTGAACTGCACTTCAGGCATCATTGCTATTATAGCTTTAGTTCAGTGACTGGACCTTTATACAGGCCTCTCAGTGTTGTGGAAAATTATTCAAATGGAGCCAAGGGTGCAAAAAGATTTGCAGCAAATGCCTCACATGACGATGCCCCTGCATGTGTTGCTATGAGAACGAGGGGGCATGTGATGTGTTGTCCACAGGCTCCAGTCCTAATAAACACCCCCACCCATAGGCTACCACACACACACACACACACACACACACACACACACAGCCATACGCTGCAAACTTCCCCCTCCTCCAGCCCTTTTTCCATGTAACCTGTAGACATATTCCAAGTTAATCAGGAATCCCCATCTGGAGAGAAAGTCATGTGTCACATGATTCCCTGAGAGTGAAGCAGAATCCATCTAATTTCTACTGTGCGCTTCCTAAGTAATGAAGACTTTCTGTATGTGAATAAAGACTTGAGTTGAGTGAGCTGATGTCAAAGAAGTTATTCTCTAAAGGCCAATGTTTGGCTCAGTGAAGTGGTGGGCTCCTAATTACCACAAACCGAACTTTTTCATGTCAAGGACCCTTAAACTGACACAAATTAGACCACGGAGCCCCTTTTGATGAGACTTTGTCCCAGGGTCCCCCATCTGAGAGGATTTTGCTTTTATATGTTTTATTACAGAGAGTGTATGAAACCAACGACCAAAATAGTCATACATTCTGTCATTGTGTTTATGGATGGAATTATAGTGAAAATACATTATTCCCGTTTTGGCTGGGGACCCCCTGGAACCACCTTAAGGACCCCTGGAGGTCCCCGGACCCCACTTTGAAAACCACTGCCATAACCTATAGGGATGCACTGATACCGATACTGGATCGGATAGCTGTATCAGATATCGGTGACAATGGGGCCGATCTATTCAATTCAGTTCTATGTTTATATACTATACATTATATACTGGAATTTTGATTCCTGTTTAAGTTTTGACCAATTTCTTGCTGCATTAAAAAGTTCTACACCGGCATTGTATTTCCTGTTAACTCTGAAGAGGTTTTTTTGCAGTTGTGGATGTACAATGTATTATTTTAATTATGAATAACAATTGAGTAAATTAATATCTATGTATTTATTGGTTACATTTTGTTTTACAAAGTTAGGAAAGCGATGTCTAAGTCAAGCCTGATGTTGCCAAACACATAAAAGAATGTTAAGCATACAGCTTATTAATTAAATACCGATATCTGATCGGTACTCGGTATCGGCTGATACCCAAAGCCCAGGTATCGCTATCGGTATCGAGACTGAAAAAGTCTGATCGGTGCATCCCTAAAAAACTAACCACACAGAACCACAGACCACAATAACACAACTCAAAGGAAACCTCTAAACCTCATTACAACAAATTGAACATGGCTAAAATGAGTGATAAAATGTAATTTCTAATATGATAGATTGATAAAAAAACGTTTCCTTATTTCTTGCAAATATTGTTGCATCTTGCAAATTTTTATGCTGCATTCTAATGTTCTAAATACAATTAAAATCAACAGATAAGACAAGTTCCTGTTCTTTCTCCTTTCTTAAAAAAAATATTGGCATGACTGCCCACAAATCCACGTTTTTACGTCAATTACCCAGGAGGACGTGATGATTGAGCAGACCATCCTATGACAGCGGGGAGGAGGCGGGTCCAGAGATTGCAACAAGTGTTTCGGGGTGCCCGGGAGGCACATATATCTCAGTGGAAAGTTTGAGGACGCTCTTTGGATCTCTGGAAAAAGGAGTGTCAGCGCGGCTCCACACTCAGTCAGTGGATGTAACTTGGGACTTGTTTGTGAAAACCCACCGACATCAGCAGCAGCCACCATGGATAGCGGATCTTCACCCACAGCAGGCAGCGCGGATAGCGGATTGAACCGGACGATCGATCCGAGCTGCTTGGAGAAGCCTCCTCTCGCCATGGACATCATCCTCAGTGAGTATAGACCGGCTCTCATCTTCCACAAACATCTCCACCTGATGATTATTTACCTGTAGAGTGGTTACACTTGTATTTAGGTGTGATGTTCATGTACTTGCCTGCTGAGCAGAAGAGCAGTATGTGGTAACAATTAGGGATTGATGGATTCCTAGATGTCCCTGAACCCCTCTTTGGGAACTTCAGGGCTGTAGGATTGGTGGATCTAGTGCTCATCTTCCTCCTCTGATAGTAGAAAGAGTTTTCCACATTTTAAGAAGCAGACAGCACCACACTCTTATATTCTCTTTGTCCAGCCTAGTAAGTAAAGTAAAAATAAAGATTTTTGCTGGGATTTTTCTCAAGAGCTCTGCTGGATCCTCAGTTTTCATTTCATTTCAAAATTTATTTCGAACATGTAAAATAAAAAAATTAAAAAAAGAGAATGATCATACAAACATGTGGACAGCAAGAAAAAAAAGTAGTATTTACATACAATGAAAAGCATAAGTAAAATAAATTGTCAATCACTTGATGCCTTGGTTTACATATTCGAAAAGGAGTGAGAAGAAGTACAAATTTATTTAATCCCACCCCTTCTCCGTAAATCACTCATTGATAATTAACCAGCTTCCTTATCGAGCTATACATATACTCTAATTAATTTTCCTAAACTTGTCTAACTATAATGATTACCTTTTATCTCTGTCATACAGAAATATAAATTAATTACTGATATAATTATCCTTATCAAAATATAAATTCATCATCAATCCAGAATACCAATTCATTACTTATAATGTATCTTAATCAAAATACAAATTCATCACTTACATACTTATCTTAACCATATTGACTAGTTGTTTTCTTTTCGTATATGCACATATTATTATTTATAATATACAATACGCACATGTAATGTAGTTTTGAAAACCTATGCAGTACAGGCAAGATTAGTGTCCACATAAGTAAATATAAAATAGTTAATTAGTTAATTAATGTTCAGACAGAGCTCAGTTGTCCTTAGGCTACTGATTATGACTTTTCATCAAATTATTAAGGTAATCCATTAATCCATTTCCCCAGGGTGGTTGTGTTATTGTACATTCATATTTAGGCTTCTGACTCATGTTGGATTATCCGTTTCACTTTGCTTTTCTTTGCTCATAACACTCCTTAGAGGTTCTGCGGCCTGACTTCTGCAGCAACATACAGAGAAAATCCACTTAAATAGAGCTTAGTGATATTTTTATGACTTAAATCTTAAAGTGGTAAATCACTGAATAAATCATAATACATGTGTTTGTATCAAAGTACAGTAAAATATACAGTAATTCATGTTTTTTTATATTGGTGATTCCTCCTTTATAATATTCATTGTTTATTTAGACATATTATTTTTTAGTTTCCTAGCTTTACCATTTGGCTTGCTTGCATTTTTTTTTCATTTATTTATTTTATTTTATTTTTTTACATTTTTTAAATGTGTTCTTTAAACATATTTATTTATTTTCTACCTTATTATTAAGACTAAATGAAAGTTAAAGACTACCCACTTATTTGTACCGTTACATCACTGATTATGTGTAATCCACAAAGCACCGTAATTTTTCTCCATTTTAATATACTCATGATAGATTGCTGAATATATAGTGTATTCTTATGATAAGAGCTTCATCAATAAATTGGCCGGCCCAACATATACAGATATAAGCTTATTACAGATATATTGTATTAGCATATAAGCCAATACATAACTGTGTGTCACTGTTGGTTTGTCCACCAGAGAGCTCTGTCAAGTTTATTTTTCAACTGTAAAATGTCCCGATCACGACATATCTTAGTCACAATTCTTTAAAACACAAATTTAAGGGATTCCAGTTAAAATGTTTCTTCTTTCTTCTTAATGTTATTTGGTTATGTAAAAAAATAATTGGCCAATCTATCTTTATTGGATTTTTTTAAACTCCCAAATATCAATCTTTGTATCGGCCCTTAAAATGCAGTATTGGTTGGGCTATAGTCTTGATGGTAAAAACTTTTAAAAGTCTCACAAGTACCATCTGGATCAGTTTTGTCAGTGAAAAAACGAGATCTTCAGTCTCTTTAACTGAACACATGTGATTGCATAAGATGTCTAAGAATAGAACCACTGAAGGACAGAAGAAGTTTCAGTAGATAAAGAAAAAATAATGAAACGTTATTATCAGATTTTAGAAACTATTCGAAAAGTCTGCCGTGTCCGTTTTCAACTGGAATTTCAAACCATTAAAAAGAAACTGAACAAACGCAACAGGAGGGCATATAGTGGCCACCTATAGAGAAATAAATCACCAAGGGGAATGTTGTGTGTGCTTTTGTTTCGTGATTACATCCTAATGACTGTGGATACCAGGGAATAAATGACGCCAGATTGCCAGAATACTCATAATTACGGGCAACATGCTGAAACGATTTACTTAACCTTTCCTGTCATTCTTTGTTTCATTTTGAACATAGCTGTAGCTTTGTCATTACCTATGGTACCATCCTTTGTCTGAAACATCTGCTGTCTCCGGACTCCTTCCTCAGAGGTTATTACAGGAAATGACACCCTGCTGACTCTCTTGCACTGTGCGTAACAGCACCCACGTACATTGATCACATAGTGTTGAAAAACAACTGTTTCATGTCGTACAAACAACCACTTTTTTCCGTCTTTGTCAGTTCTGTTGGTTTTACAGGCTGAAAAAGAAATAAACTTGTGCTTTGATGACGCAAAGCTCATCAAGCTTGCATAATCATATGGCGTGATGGAAAACCGTCCACGGCCAAACAAATGTTAAAGATCTATCCATTCTCTGGCTTGTTTTATTTTGTCAACATGCATGTCTATGGCAACGGTCTGCATTTGATTTCCATGTGTTGCTGTTTTTACTCCCACATTGATTCAAACTCAACTTTGAATCATTGTTGACCTTTTCCGTATACCTCAAGGAAACACAATTAAGGGGTTAAACAGAACTTACACCCAGTTCTGGCTTCAATATTTGGTTAAACCTCAAAACATTGCACCTTTTCTATTAAAGTGATCAAGTAAGTGTTTGCTTAGCCTCCGGTTATCATCACTTTAAATTATTTTGTCAAACATATTTTGAACATGGTTTAACACTGCTTTTTCACTTTGAATTAGTTTTCTATAACTTCCCTGTAGCCAAACTGCTAGTAAGAAAATGATACCATGCTAACACTAAGTTGGTGAATGTGGTAAACATTATACCTGCTAAATATCAGCATGTTAGCATTGTCATTGTGGGCATGTTAGTATGCTGATGTTAGCATTTAGTCCAAACACTGCTGTGCCCACAGAGCTGCTGTAGACTCTTCGTCTTGTTAGGACACGCTTCACTCTTTGTTACTTGGCTACTTGTTATTAACTGGCAGTTAAACCAATTCAGCCTGCCTGAATAAACATTTCAAGGCCAATATAAATAGCCATTACCTTCATAAAGATCATATCAAGTTTCAATTTCCGGAGAAGGACCCGTGGGTCCAGAATCCTGGCTCAGAGTTGAAGACCGCTAAAATGTCCCTTCTCTCCCTCCAGAGTTGGACATCTTTGGCATCATCCTGTACTCTGTGCTCACCTTCATGGCTGCGGTGTCCATGCTGATCTTCATCGAGGAGTGTATCTACATCTATAGGAAAGTGCCCGCCAATAAGAAGAGTGTAATCATCTGGGTGAATGGGGCAGCACCGGTAAGAATAACACGGTGGAAAACTGTGGATAGTGTTGGTCAAATCTACCGTATCTTCACATTTCCGTCTTTCTCCCCTCTTTCAGGTGATTGCCACCATGTCGTGTTTGGGGATGTGGATCCCCAGAGCCACCATGTTTACTGATATGACCTCTGCCTGGTGAGTCTCTCTTTCTCTGCTTCTCTTTTACTCACTTTCCGTCTCTCAATGTGCTGTGTGTTTTTTTACCCACAGAGCCCCGCAGTAAAAATCACAGATGGGGAAACTTGAACTTCGTAACCTACTGAGAGTTTTATAGAAAACAGCGATACTGTTGCGCAATGTGTGTGGAAGTTATGGCTTTCATTTTCTCTACTTCTCTACTGATCCTGCCTCTCCAAAGTCTCCTCCATGTTCTCTTCATACTTCTCTCATTGTTCCTGCATCCTTCACTCTAATTCCCTCATCCCTCATGTCTATTTATCAATCACTCCTCCTCTTATCTCTCCGCAGCTACTTTGCCGTTGTGGTGTTCAAGTTCCTGATCCTGATGGTGGAAGAGGTGGGTGGTGACGAGGCTTTCCTGAAGCGAGCAGGGAGACATAAACTTCGGATCAGCACGGGGCCGTGTTGCTGCTGCTGCCCCTGCCTGCCACACGTGGCCATCACACGGTAAACACTGCAGTAATAGACAGCCTGTGGTTATTTATAATCAATACAACGTTTCAGCTTTATCCTGCCTTTAGAGCTGCTCATTTCTAACAACTCCCTGGTCTTTAATTTGATAACAGCAGCAAGTGTTGCTGGACAGCTCCCCCGTAGCACATGTTGATTTAGAAATCTGTTCCCATTGTCCTCGGCAGGAAAGCCCTTAGGGGTTTCAACTGTGCAGTCAGTCGTGTAAATATTAAATATGAGGGTTATCTTTTTTGCTACTCACACCTCAGCTATCCTTAGCAGGCGATAGTGATGTTAGTGATGTCATTCAATGAAGCAATATTTCAGCATTTTGGGAAATGCGCGTATTTGCTGTTCTGCAAGGAGTCACATGAAAGATCGATACCACTCTCATGTCTGTCTATTAAGTATAAGGCTACAGCCAGCAGCCGATTAGTTTAGTTTCGCTACCACAGCGTTGTCCGGTCTGGGTGTTTTTTTACATTTAGGTGACGTCTTATTCATCGTTAGGTTGTACTTAGCTCCACCCTCTCGAGCACTTCTGGTTGCAAATAACCAAGATGGTGACGGCCAAAAACCAAGATGGTGACGGCCAAAATGCTGAACTCAAGGCTTCAAAACGGTAGTCCACAAACCAATGGGTGACGTCACGGTGACTACGTCCACTTCTTATGTACAGTCTATGATTTAAAAGCCGCAGTGAACAGAGATCGCTCCCACCGGGTTTAAAGGGAGAACATGCTTCCTATGGTCCCATGTGCTTCATATTTGATACACTGTTGCTTTAAAGGAAAATTCCGATTTATTTCAACATGCTGTATTTCCTTCTAAATTCGGTCGACCATCAAAGTGAAATGACTCACGATCATTGCATTAATCTTTTTGACTTTCCTTAGTAGACAGTATAACCGCAGTGAAAGCCAGCCTCACACATGCACAGTAAAAAAAAAAAAAAAAAAACGGTGTGCGTGGATGAATATGCAGGGTGATTAGGTCAACTGGCCCCAGATCTAGATCCCTATGCAGTTAGCCATACTTTCGGTTTGCTTTCTGTCAGACTCAGAGGCAAGTGTTATTGTGTAATTCATGTAAAATTCATGGTTATTTGCAAAACTGTAGGGAGTCCTCATTTCCCTGACTATCTGCAACAGAGTTGGCGAGTGCAAAGTTAGCACAAGCCATAGAGCTTCAATAGCCACATTTATGGGAAATACTGTACACCAGGTTGAAGCTGGTAATGAAGCACAGATCCTGTGTTAAAATGGTTACAGCCACTTGTTGTTTGAGGGGTCAGAGTAGCGCACTTTGATGTCGTTTTTGGCCTGTTTGAAGATTGCATAAAATCAGGGATCCTCTGTACATACAGCATTATGTACGTATGGATGTGCGCCTCTGTTCTCTGTATGCAAGTTGAACACACTCCTGGTCGTTCAACTCTTTCAAGGCGGGGGACCCGGCGTGTATCGTAGCACAAGTCTGTACACAGCATGTCCCCTTCTGACTGAGTAAACACTGGCTGCATTCGCACCACGTGTCACAGTTGATTGATCGATCCATCAGGTTTGAATAAAGCCAGCAGTCTGTTTAGGCTACGTGCAATTCTCACCAAAATGATCTGCATGCCGACGTCAGGCCACGGCAAGCAGATGTGCTTATCTCTAAAGCTATGCACCGCTTAACATGCATTCACTCCGTGCAAATACACAGAAAATCCTTTTATGTAAAGCCCCATGCTGTACACAACGTGGTGATGATGATAGTCAAGCCAAGACATGCTCAGCGTTTCTTTTCTTTAAAGCAGTACCTAGTTTCCCATCGAATGCATCACAGAGGGACTATTAATGTTGTTGCTGCACGTGTAGGCACATTGAAATATGGACATGCCTAAGCCAATGAAGATGTACCCAAGGCCACTCTGAATTGTTCAGAACATCCTGCGGTAATTATCCAGGATAGGATCAACGGTCAATTACACCATGGAGTTTTTAAAATGCGTTTAGAGACTAAAGCCATTATGTGTTATCAGCGGCTACTTTGAAAGAGTTTCCTCTGTTCCAACTCCAGGCGCTCTCTCTTCCTGCTCAAACTCGGCTCCTTTCAGTTTGCCCTCCTGAAGATTGTCTTCACCATCCTTTCCATTGTCCTCTCGACCAACGGGACTTTTGACCTGGCTGATGTGAGTTGCTTCCATGGGAATAGCAATATCTTTTATATTTTCTGTAGAAGAATGTCATGTGTCGTAATCTTGCCTCAATACCTATTGTACTATGTGGGGAAAAAGCAAAGACGTTAAGGTGTAAACATCATTACTGACTCTCGTTTTAGAAAACAATCTTTGTCTCTCAAACACTTTGGAATAAGGGGGCTTGATTAACATGCTTAATTAATGTGTAACTAATGTACCTCATAATGATTTAATGAATGAATTTATGCTGAGTGTGTGCAGAATTCCTGTTGCTCACTATTAGGACATGATCAAGACACTATGAGTTTGTGTGATTAGTTAATGCCTAATGAATCTTTAATTAATGATTGTTAACTCGGTTACATAGACTTTAGACATAGATCCCACCACTCTGAAATATCACAACAACTATTGGATGGATTGCCAAGAAATTTCATACAGACATTCATGCTTCTCAGACAATGTATCCGAATCCTGATCCCCTTAACTTTTTCTCTAGAGCCACCATGAGAGCAAATTGTTCATTTGTCCAATGCTTTATGACTAAATACCGTACTTTGCGTTTAGCGCTAATTAATGATAATAATAATAACAAATGTTAACGTAGCATGTAAGTCTTGTTACTCTAAGTCCTATTGTAGTAGTCAGACGCAAACATCTACATGTTGCTGCATGATCGAACGGTTAACAGATTCATTAATACCCCATTTTTTTGTCACTTTATTACAATGTAAACTGTTTGAATCTCTCCATTCTTCCCTGATTTGACTATTTCTGCTAGATGTTTTTGGTTTTAGTGCACCATAATCTTCTTGCAATGCTCCACTTTTCTTTAGCAACAACAAAAATATAAGAAAATCTCTCTTTCCACACACTAGCTTGTAAATGATACATAAACAACGACAGTTAGGTCATGCAGCAACACGCAGATGTTTGTTTGTTTTTTGGGCAGCTGTGCCTCAGGAGGTAGAGGAGGCGGAAGATCGGCGAAGATACTGAACCCTAAATAGCATCTAGATTAGATCCTGATGGGCAGGATGGCAGTGTGTGAATGGGTGAATGTTGACATGTAGTGTAAAGCGCTTTGAGTGGTCATAAGACTAGGAAGGCGCGATATAAATGAGAATATAAATGCATGGACCTAAAAGGCCCATTTCTATGTAACGGTTCATTTGTGGCATATAAATGAACGTATGTTTACTAATCACATAAACTCATAGTGACTTATGAGTGACTGATTATTTCTTAGTAATGAGCATGAGAAATCCATGATTCATGATGGATAAATCATCATGACTCTTTAGTTACACATCACTTAAGCTTAAGCAAGTGTTTTGTACACCTATTATAAAGTATTCCCTATTTTGCCAAAGAAATTAGAGTTTAACAAAAGAAATGAGAATAAAGGTATTTAGTGTAAGTAAAACACAAGCTACTACACCCATTTTATAGACTCTTTACAGACCAATAACCATGTAAGTGCAAATTAACAAATAAAAAAACTATATTGTGACATCTTTATTTTATTTTTTTTCAACAGTCTCTCATGTGTCCCTGTTGTTCTGTTCACGCTCTCTCAGAATTCTTCTTCTTGACTTTGCTAACTTCCTGTCTCCTGTGTGTGTGGCCACGTTTCAGTTGTCCATTAAAGGAGCTGCCATATGGATCAACCCGTTTGTGGGCATCTTGACAATCATCGCCCTGTGGCCTGTAGCGATCACGTTCATGCACCTGAGGGTTACCCTGCGGACAATCAAGATCGTCCCCAAGTACGCCATGTACCAGGTGAGGCACAAGAGACGCTTTAAACACACATGTGCTGGACACAAACTGCTGTTTACACACCTCTTGGTGGACAGTAACTAGCACTGCTCAGCCTGTATATGGCTGTCTGTAAGTAAACATGTCTAATAACATGTCAGGTTATGGGGTTGTCATATGTTTTTTTTATAGGATTTTCCAGCGTTCTGTTTGTCAGGTTAAACAGTGTGTGTGTTTGTGTGTGTGTTTGTAGTTGGTGCTGATCCTGAGCCAGCTGCAAACAGCTATCATCAACATCTTGGCTCTGAATGGAACCATCGCCTGCGCTCCCCCCTTCTCTGCCCCAGCCAGAGGATACAGTGAGTCAACATCCATCCATATTACCAATCCGTTCAACCATGTGTTTGCGTGTTCCATCAATGACTCCTCGAAGTCTCCTGTAACTCGCAGCTGACCTTCCTGTTCTTTCTTCACCTCTCTGTCACCACAGTGATGAGTCAGCAGCTTTTGATCCTGGAGATGTTCATCATCACGCTGGTAACGCGTCTGCTGTACCGCCGACAGTATGATCCTTTACCCGAAGAGGAACAGGACGTAAACGAAAACACCAAGATGGTCCCAGTACCCATGTCTGCATGAGAACTCTGTGTGTATGTGTGCGTGTGTGTATGTACAGTATGTGTGTAATTTTTATTTCCTGTATTGATTAAGAGATTATATCATCAATATGAATAAATGAAATATGAACTATTTGCAAATTTATCTTGTGGGTGTCACAGAGGTGCAAAGTCTACAAAACTGTTTAATTGACCGGTCACACACCTTATCCAGAGGGATCCAGCAGTTATAATTGCTCACACTTTGTGGCATTTCAATTTGTTTTTACCAAAAAACAGACCATTAAAGGGGCCAGTAATGTTTTATTTTACAGGTCCATAATTCCCTTGTAATTTCCAAGGAAGTGTCTCGGAAAAAAACTGTGATTTGGTAATAATTTTGGGGAAAATGGAGAAAAGGTTTGGTGATACTTGAGTGTTCAGTTGTTGATTTCCAGAGGAATTTGCTTCACGAAACTGCTCAGTTTAAACGAAACAATGATTTATTATTAATTTATTAGTAGAATTTAGATTTTCTGTGTATGTTGAATAGTATGTCTGCTGGTAGACAAATTTTTACATTTTTCAGCCTCCAGATATTAATTACCAATTGAAGTACTTTTCTATGAATTTACAGTTACAGTTAAATTGTAGGAAATTACAAGAAATAATGGGACCTCAAATATAAAGTGCCACCACTTATTTATATCCACTGTCTTCTTGTGAGGCATTATTGCACAAATGAAGATAAACTGTACTTCTGTCTTTTGCATTCTGTGTTACAACCACTGGACCTTTACTATTACGCCACTATTACCATGTACAACATAAGCATTTTAAACATTTTCAGATGAAATGTCACTGCACGACTCTGTGGTGTCATTTGTTACAGTATTTTCTCATTCAGCTGCCCTGTCACACTGTAGTTCTTTTATCTTGTGCTGCTAGGTGGCAGTAGAAAACAAAATCTGCTAGATACTCAACAGCTGGGATTGTAATTACCATCACCTGCCTGTTTTCTGTACTGCTATGTCAACGTTTTTTTTTCCATACTTTATTTCGAAAGTTCAGATTTTTCATTACAAAAAATTCTGCAAATATATTTCACAGTAAAAAATATAATATAAAAATAAAATAAATTATACAACAAATAAAATGTAAGGAAAGGAAAAGATGAATAAAAATTAAATTTAAAATAAAAACAATTGGGGTCTGTTAAACAATAGGAATAAAAAATTAAATAGTAGTTTTTAAATCGTTTTTGCTAATTTAGAATATTTTAGTTTTAAGTTTTAGTAGTAGTCAAATATAATATACCGTATGTAATTATAAATATAAGTCAATATAATAGTAGTCAAATATGTTTTAAAATCAGTATCTTTAAAAAAAAAGTATGAAAGGAGGGTATTCTTTCAAGCCATATCAACATATGGATATAATATTTTGCTAAAATATTAATCAAATTAATTATGTAAACTTAATCTGCCGAAAAACTGGGATTGTTAAAAGTGAGTAATCTCAATCTTTGTTAGTATGATATATTTTTCAAAATGTTTTGAGAAGTTCTTCTGTAAATGAAACCAAAAAGAAGTAGCATGGAAACAATCTACAAACACATGTTCAATAGTTTCCCTTTCACAATGACAAAAAGTGCATCTATTATTATGACATACACACTTTCACAATTACAAAAAGTGCATCTATTATTATGACACACACACACTGTTATTATTATAACAGTTACGAAGAACTTACAAATATTAGCTTTTGCAGGGTGGTACAAACTCCTTGATTCTATTTGGAATTATATATTTATGTGGTAACAGAAAGATCCATTGTTTTCGATGCAACTATAGCCACCTATATTTACATATGTGAGTAGTTATATGTTCAAGATAATTTCTAATAAAAGAATTAGTACATTTCTATCAGAACCCCGTTAATAGTAAGGGGACATTCACTTTAGGATATTTCATTGAGACATATGCTTTGTGTTAAACACACTATATTATTAGGTATTGATCTGATAACCATATCAAACTCCCGACGATAAATTTGAAACACCACATCTTCCTACATACCTGTGGCTGTGTATAAACCCAATGCTGCATGTGCAAGAGGCTGCAGATAAACAAGGTAATGCAAATGTTTGTTGATTGACACGCCCCCGTCCAATTGGGTTGTTGCCGTTTCTCACTTCCTGGTTTTAAGCCAATCACCGTAGTGCATCAACAAGCCTGGGCCAAGTGCGATTGAGTCGAGTCTTTCGAATGTACGCTCTGTCCAAAAACGTCAAGCCAGTACAAGTAGGCCGGAAAATGCAGATTTGTCCTTCAAAATAAAAGGTTTTGCAGCTGTACAGAAAATTTCACGTCTAGAAGGCTGATTGGACACCAGTCAGTTTTTTGAGGGCAACCCCGACCCTTCTGAGTAAATATGGTCTTTCAAAATAATCATCATTCCATCTAGCTAGTCGGGATTATATTGTGTCTAATGGCTTTACATGATTAATAATTTACTAACACTCTTTAGATCAGTTGTAAGACACTCCAGTGAACAAAATATGGGCTACCAGGTTGTGAAAAACCTCTCTGGCTGTTGTTTCATTTACAAATATTAAGTCATTAATAAAGGGTCAAAGGTTTCTCACTTTAATGAGCCATTGGCAAGAATAAGTAATCTGCGAGTATAAATGTTGGCAAGTCATTAATATTGGGTTCTTATAATAATCCACAAAGTCTGCAGTTGTAAATAAATATAAAGTAATAAATGCTCTGCTCTGCAGCTCTTTTGCAGAAGGTCAGAGGTCAGATGATCCATCCAACCACTAAAAGGCAAAGCAAGTGTATGATATATTGATATATCACGGACCTTTTCTCATATAGGATACAGTTGTTTTGCATTTGGCTGGCACCTGTTGCTCCATTTTTTACTCCCTCTATATATATTTAACATATGTAGCCTACCTTTTTTATTTTAATTTTTAACTATTGACATGTAATTGTTTTATACCCTTTTCTAGCTTTGATATACTGCCGTAATTGTTTGTAAATTCAAGTTTAGAGAAAAAATGCATCACAAGAAAGAAAAGGCAAGTATTTGGAGGATTAACCATCAAGAGACATTTTCAAAACATGGCAACCCAAGCGTTTTTCTTATAAATGGGATAATTGATCTATAATTATGTCTATAAATTATTTATAAACATGAATAATATGGAGGAGGAAATAGTAATAAAGCATTTGATTGATTAATAACTAATTGTACAACAAAAAATAGTCAATAATATATTTGTTTACAAATGTATTTATTTTAAAAAAAACAATATAAAATTGTCAATAAGCACATCATTTAAAAAATACATTAAAAATTGGTGCCAAACTTTCTATTTAGTGCTTCTAATTAGTCACCCCAATACCTTTCAAATTAGCTAGCTACATTTGACAGCCTGGTGTTTTTTATTTTGAAAAACAGTAACAGGAAGTCGGTGTTTGATTCCGGCTAGCTTGAAAGTGTTTCGCTCATCTGAACGTTCCACAATGTAGAATCCAGGAAGCCCTCTTGAGAGCATTATTGTTTGTGTCCCATCTGTACCCTTATGGACATTTCTTCATCACCGCGGGCTGGGACACATGTGGACGCGGACCGGAGAGGAGGACTGTCCGTGTGGCTGTCATCGACATCAGCGGGGGATGAAGAAATGGTCGTGTTTTCTCTGAATCTCATTCTCACGGCCACATCCGGGCATCTTCATTAAACTTTTCAAAATGAGGATCTTCGTGTCTCTGCTGAAAAACGCCAACCCCAAAATCGAGTATTACTCCCGGTTCTCTCCGTCCCCGCTCTCCATCAAGCAGTTCCTGGATTTTGGTGAGTAACATTAGCTGTCATCTTAAAGGAATGACCATCAGGGGCCTTTGCATTTTATCATTTTATTCACCATTTCTTTATACATTTGAAGTGTCACAGGCAATCTCTATAACAGGTTATTCTACACGCTGCCATGAAACATTAGACTTTGCCTTGATCACATGTGACATATCTGGATTCACTTTCACTAAGCCACCCATGACAGCACACACAGTGATGTGCATGGTGATGGCTCTGCATGACACCTTTCTGCTTGCAGGTTTGTTTACCATGTGGACATGTGACACACTGTTTAATCCATGCATGCATGCAGGTATTTTCCACTCAGACTGATGATGGGACAACAGCTCATACAGTACAGTTCAGTACAGTATGCATTGGAGGATGAACACCCCACATTTTGAATTGCTTCATTTTTACACATGATTTCAGGTTTATTTCAATCTTTAGGAGCTGATTTCAGAGCATGGATCATCGTTGCACAAATTAAAGTTACACGAAGGAATCTTTTTCTTTGTATCTGCAGTGTTTTTCTCTCTCGTATAGAGTCAATTACTGTGCCAGACGTGAGACTTGAAACCCAAGATGACAGTGTTGTCGGGCTTTTCTTAATCCATCTCTGATTAAACAGTCGTCTCTGTTGCGTAATTTGTTGTCACAGCTGTGGATTGGTACAGGAAGCAACACTTGCTTTAGCATTAACAAACACAGCGAGGATCTCATAGGCAGTAATTATGTATGTCAGAAGAGCAAACGATAAAGGTGTTTTTCACAAGGGAACAAATGAGACGTCATCCGAGGGTAGTCAGCAGCTGCAGAGTTTGTGTGTGTGTGTGTGTATGTGTGTGAGTGTGTGTCATTCCAGCTGAGTCAGTATTTGATGGTTTCACTACCCAATTTTATAATTAGGAGCCCTTCCTTTATATTGCTGAATCAGGGAAAGCCTCTGAGCAGAGATGATTAGATGCTTCCCTTTCATCCTGCCTGATCATATAGTTTTCACCCCAAACCCACTAAAACATCATTTGTCATCTGTTGGAGTCTTGAGGTCACTCGCAGGGCAACACCATGTTTGCACAACAGGCTTCCTGTAAGACTAGCAGACGTTTCTTTGCATTGTACAATTTGACTTTCCTTTTGATCCCTTTTTTTTTTATGGCTGAATGCATTTTCCCCAACATATTTTCTCTGTGTTCAGTGGTTTATAGGGTTCACATGCTTCTATGTGAATGTGGCTGCACAGTTTTGGTTGCAGTCATTTTCGAGAAAGACATTCAACATAACGCCGCAGTAATTCAGTTTTTCCTGTTTATATCTAAAGCATAAATCCCCCTAACCTTTCCATGACTCCCCCCCTCTACAGGGTAACAAGATTCATGATTTCCTAGAATGGTTCAAGCTAATGTTGGCGGACAGTAAATACGGTTCCAGACAGTCACAGCAGCAGAGTTAAAGGTATCATGTTAAAGGTTGGAAATTGAAACTGACTACAGCTCCCAACCAGAGCTGTCTTAGCTGGTGTGTTTACCTCCTCGATCAGTCACTTCGGTACAGAGCTTCACATGTGAAGTCCTTTTTATTCACTGGGTGAAAAAAAAACTTAACAGGAATGTTTTAATGTTGATAGTAGGGCTGCCAATCGATTAAAATATTTATTCGCGATTAATCGCAATTTAATCGCACATTTTTTTTATCTGTTAAAAATGTACCTTAAAGGGAGATTTGTCAAGTGTTTAATACTCTTATCAACATGGGAGTGGGCAAATATGCTGCTTTATGCAAATATATGCATATATAAATCATTGGAAATCAATTAACAACACAAAACAATGACATATATTGTCCAGAAACCCTCACAGGTACTGCATTTAGCATAAAAAATATGCTCAAATCATAACATGGCAACCTCAAGCCCAACAGGCAACAACAGCTGTCAGTGTGTCAGTGTGCTGACTTGACTATGACTTGCCCCAAACTGCATGTGATTATCATAAAGTGGGCATGTCTGTAAAGGGGAGACTCGTGGGTACCCATAGAACCCATTTTCATTCACATATCTTGAGGTCAGAGGTCAAGGGACCCCTTTGAAAATGGCCATGCCAGTTTTTCCTCGCCACAATTTAGCGTAAGTTTGGAGCGTTATTTATCCTCCCTCCTGACAAGCTAGTCTGACATGGTTGGTACCAATGGATTCCTTAGGTTTCATATGATGCCAGTAGCTTCACTATAGCTTTAAAACTGAGCTACAACCTAAAAATCGCAAGGTGCGTTAATCCGTCAATGAAATTAGTGGCGTTAAAATGATTTTTGCGTTTACTTTGACAGCTCTAGTTGATAACAATTGTGTTTTGGCATTATTCCATCATTTTGGAAGGGTTTGTCATGCCGAAGAGGTCTGGTGGTGGTTTTCTTAACTGAAAGGTGAATTTTGCAATCTACTGTATGAGCCACTATGACTAGTAGTAGCAAGACAAGAAAAAAAATCCTGAATATGTTTCTTGGCAGGTGAAGTTAATTTCCGCAAACTATACCAGACTTTCCAGATAGTCCAGTCACTTTTAATGATGCAGCTTTGACAGATAGATTTTTTTTTTTTTTCAGGCAGGGACAATGCTTGTGAAAAAACATCCTACATGTTCCTGCGTAAGGAGCTGCCGGTGCGGCTGGCCAACACCATGAAAGAGGTCAACCTGCTACCTGATAAACTGCTGAGCCAGCCCTCCGTCAGACTGGTGCAGAAATGGTGAGACACTTCCTCCAGAAATATCATTTATATTGCTTCCAGGTGATAAGGTTTATCGTAGTAGTGTTAATAAGTGTGTGTAAAAGTTGCCTTTTGACCTCTGTTTGCTTTATTAGGTACATGCAGAGCTTTGTGGAGCTTCTGGATTATGAGAACAGGAAGCCGGAGGACTCTCACGCTTTGAATGAGTGAGTGAATATTGCCTTTATTAATGAGTCATAAATGCAAGAACAATACATGTTCAGAAAGTACAGCTTTGTCAGCCACCCAGCTGTTGCATACTGACTTTATGTCTGCAGCTAATCCCCTTAGCACACATGGCTCTGCTCTGCTGACTGCACAGGTAACGGTGCGTATTTATACTGGAACTGCGTCCGTGAGATAAACAGCCACACATGACTGAGAAACACAGACCGGAATTTGGATAAGGCCGTCTGTTTAGAGAACACACTTCCAAGAATTGTTTGGTTCACTGGAAATGAAAGAACAGGGTTATTAAAGGGACAGTTCGGGTGTTTCGAAGTGGGGTTGTATGAGGTACTTATCCATATTCAGTGTATTACTTACAGTAGATGACGGTCGGCGCGCCCCCAGTTTTGAAGTAGACAAGAGTTACCGCATGGAAGCAAAGCAATGTACTGCTGTGGACGGGGCCGGCAGCAAAACATATTTTAGCCACCTAAAAGAAAGGCTCACTTAAAAAAATCAATATCTGTTTAAGTGTACGCTATATTTAGAATATTTAATGGTATACCTTGCCAGGGCTACTGAAGCCGTTATCTATGCTCTCGCCAACCAGACTCCATTGAAAAAAACAGTAATTTTACCTCGCAGAACACAGGAGTTGCTGGTCTACCGCTGCCTCCATCGGTTAGTTTGTTTGTATTATTGTGTAACTTTGGTTAGTTCGGATTCACCAAAGTCACACAATAGCACAAACAAAGTGATAGGTAGACCAGCAACCCCCGTGTTCTGCGAGGTCAAATTACAGGTTTTTTCGATGGAGTCTGGTGGCTTTGGCGAGAGCATAGACGGATACAACGGCTTCAGTTCCCCGTCGGAAAGGGCTGTCTGACGGCGAGTTAAACCCGCGAAAATATTGGTTGGTACTCATCCTGAATGAGCATTTTTTATGATGATGATGATACAAATATGTGTATGAGATTTATTAATGAACAACCTCGTTGACAAACTCAAAATTACCTGACAGGTTGCTCATGGACGAGTGCGCTATTTGGATTTATTTTCCTCCTCATTACATTTTGTTTTAATATACTTTATTTTTAGTTTCCTGGAGCTCTTGATTGAGATCCGTAACCGCCACAACGACGTGGTTCCCACCATGGCTCAGGGGGTCATCGAGTACAAGGAGAAGTTCGGCTTTGACCCCTTTATCAGCAGCAACATCCAGTACTTCCTCGACCGCTTCTACACCAACCGCGTCTCTTTCCGCATGCTCATCAACCAGCACAGTGAGTCTCAAAAACCTATTTGGATCACAAGCGTACCGTCTATCCTTAGTGGCTAGTTAATTATTGTTGCCGACGTGTCTCTGCAATTGGCTTTTCTTTCCGTGTCTTTCTGTGCAGCTCTCCTGTTTGGCAACGACACCAACCCTGCCCATCCAAAACACATCGGCAGTATTGATCCCACCTGCAGTGTGGCCGAAGTCGTCAGCGGTGAGTCTATTACAATCATTACAGTGCATATCCGTAAAGCACTGTGCTGTATTCTCTACCCGTGGGAATATCTTGTTATCTATGGGCTGAATTGTTTCGCTTTGTTGCAAATATTTGCATTATGGGAAACGGAGTTATATCACACCAGCAGCTCTGCAGCATTGACACAAAACAAGCGAGTTCATCCGCGCTAAACGGCGTGTTTACATAATGATAGTTGTTAAAGAATCCGAGCAGCGTGGATCCAAAGCTGCACTCTCGCTGACCCAGCGAGGAACGGCAGCTACATTAGTAACCCATGACAGGAATCTAAATGTAAACAGTGAACGTGTTCTGCCTGCTCTGCGCTGACTCGTGTTGTTTTGCCTCCTCTATCAGATGCCTACGACACCGCCAAGATGCTGTGTGAGAAGTACTACTTGGCTGCTCCCGAGCTGAAGATCGAAGAGTTCAACAGTGAGAGATTTTTATGCTCCGTGCATTCGGCCGTTTCACCCTGTAATCTGTCACACAGCTGTAGCGAAGCAGTGTATTCTGTCTAGTCTATCTGGGTCCAAAATTGAGTCCTGTAATGATCTCCATCTCATTAACTTCAAAGCTTTCATTCTTGTCTTCCAGTGAAGGCCCCTAAAAAGCCCATCCAGGCGGTGTATGTGCCCTCTCATCTCTTCCACATGCTGTTCGAGCTCTTCAAGGTGAGCGGCGCAACATCAGTGGCGCTGACCTAACTAGTTAAGCGCTCTTTAAGTGTGATTAAATTGCAATGCGAGTATAATTCCATAAGGATTTTTGCCGAGCTGAGCTAATTACCTGTGTGGGCGTTTGCAGAACTCGATGAGAGCCACGGTGGAGCTTCATGAGGACAGTGTAGAGGGATTACCACCAGTAAAGGCAAAAGTCACTCTGGGTAAAGAGGATCTTTCCATAAAGGTAAACCAGACACAAACACACACACACATCATATTAGAGAAATATTTGCGGTCTCCCTCGCTCCATCTCTCCCACGTTCCGTCTTCAGATCAGCGACAGAGGAGGAGGAGTTCCTCTGAGGAAGATAGACCGTCTGTTTAACTACATGTACTCCACCGCTCCCACACCGAGCCTGGAGCCAGGAGCTGTCCCATTGGTACACACACACACACACACACACACACACACACAAACACACACACACACACACACACACACACACACACACACACACACACACACACACACACAATCAAATCAGTGTTGACCCCTGGTGATCATTTGAAACATTTTTTAGCCCATTCATTTGTTATATATGGCATGACATCTGGGAAATTAAACTCTGTCACTCCCCCTCCCCCACCCAGGCTGGTTTTGGCTACGGTTTGCCTATTTCTAGGCTCTACGCCCGATACTTCCAGGGGGACCTGAAACTCTACTCCATGGAGGGCGTTGGCACCGATGCTGTCATCTATCTGAAGGTAAAGTGAGCCAGTCAGTTAGACGTGGAGCATGTTGTTTTGATGGGTTTTCTGGCTCCCAAAGACATGATTCAGCTAGGTCAGAGTTTGAAGGGACAGTTAACCCCAAAGTCAAAAATACATATTGTTCCTCTTACCTGTAGTGCTGTTTATCAATCTAGATTGTTTTGGTGTGAGTTGCCGAGTGTGGAGATGTCTGACGTCTCTCGAATATAATAGAACTAGATGGCACTCGGCTTGTGGTGCTCAAAGAGCCAAAAAACTACATTTGAGAAACTCAACAGCAACAGAGTGCTGCAGGAATGAGTTGTAAAACCTGGAAATGAGTTAGCATTTAACACTTCCTGTTCCCTCGTCTGGAAGCCAAGGGTTTTTTTTTTTTGAATGGGTTTTTAGTTAGATGTCTGAAATAAGGTCTGTGGTTAAAACAAGCTGAAGAGATTTTAACGTTTTGTTCTACGATATAAAATACGAGAGTAATTATCCCACTGGTGAATTCTGAAACTTTTACGTGTCTTTAAAAAGACGGTTGCTAACGAGGGGCTAAGTGAGACTACTAAACGTCATCAAGCCGATTCGTCCACCTTTGTCATGCGACCGTGGTGTAGTTCGTTTATAGCCAATTATAACATTAGCTTTTTACTTCTGGCGATCGCATTAACACTTCAAAAATCATAAAAGTGCTGTTCATTTGTGGAGATTATCTCGCTGAACAATACATGTAAATATCATAATGTTTGTTTGCCACAGAGCTTATTTTCTGCAATAATCCAAAACCCAATATAAAAATCCCATTGGCTTTCTGTCGAGAGAACCAGAGTGATGACTGCAAGCAAGGGGAAACAGCTAGCCCGCTACTGTCAAAATGTAAAGAAAAGCGACCCGCAGCTCTAAAGCTTACTACTTAACATGTTGGACCTCTTCTGTTTACAATAACAGAAGTGTCAGTGTTGGCTAGCTGTTTCCCCTTGCTGCAAGTCTTCATGCTAAGCTTAGCTAATCAACTCTGGCTCCAGTGTTATATTTAGCATCAGAAAACAAACTATTCCTTTCAAAGATAAATGACTGTGAGTTCTTATTGTCTCTCCTCCGTTTAAAGGCCCTGTCCAGTGAGTCCTTCGAGCGTCTGCCCGTCTTCAACAAGTCAGCGTGGCGGCATTACAAGACCAGCCCCGAGGCGGACGACTGGAGCAACCCCAGCAAAGAGCCGCGAGATGCCAGCAAGTCCAAATACAAAGCCAAGAGATAACTCTGCCTGACCCCCGCTTAACCCGGCCCTCGGCTGGGAGCCCAAATACCCGCATCCTGCCCAGAGCATGTACGATGAAGTGTTGCCCTTGGGTAGACGCTTGGTTTAAGGTCAGACTTACATTCCGGTGGTTAAAGCTTTGAAAAAGATGGATGACCTTGACTTATATCTGTACCCAATGGCAACAACATTCATCAGCGTAGCTTTCATTGTTGTGGCATTACCACCGGCTCTCCAAAGATGAACCTCTTCCAAATTAAAGATCCCCTCGTGTGATAATTTACCAACATTTCCTCCTCTATCTGGCCATTACTTCTAGATGAATTCACTGCATCACCGTCACCTCTCCCTCCGTCTCGTGCACAGTTTGGCCTGGCTCCTGTTTTGCTCCCTGTGGCTGAATAAGCCACGCACTGCTGATTGAGTGTCTTTCTCAACATTCTGTTTCTCCCTTCTCTCAAACCGAAACAGGGTCAGGGGGTTTGAGTTTCAGTGCAAAATGGGAAGAGGAGGAGGTTTCATTTCCTTCCTTTGGGAGACACTTTTAACTGAACGCACAATTAGGCCAGTGTGTCATTGGCATAGTAAAGAGTTGTTTTGTATTTAAGCCTGGGAAAATGAAAGACAGGATTGTGGAGATAGATGAGAGAAAATGATAACTTTTGGAAAAAAAAAAATATAGGAAGCAATGCATCAAGTCACACTGTATTTTTTAAAGATCTAAACGTTTTATTTTATGTCAAAGAGAGAAAGCCTTACTTCTACCATATTTGGTGTTTTAAAAAAAATCTGCCGTGATGGCTCCACTGGAACTTGAAGTTTATTTATAATGGCAGGATGTTAGAGAAAGAAAGTATTTTACCACTTCACTCATAGAAGTTAACTGAACGCCCACCTACATCAGACATTTCTGCTTGCATACCAGCTCTGCACCCTGATTTAACAGCTACTAAAGGACCAAAGGAGGGTGCTTATGAAATGCCTCGCAGCTTCAACCACACCAGCATGATGTATTATTGTATGAACCTCACAGAGAGGAATGGACCTGTTGCATCTGACCTGGACTATGAAAGTGGGAATACATCATTACATCTCCTTTTCATCCTGCAAACATTTTTAGACCTGCCATGGTGGATATATGCAACATGCTCACAGCTTGGACTTGTTACCCTAACACACTGGTTCCCAACCTGGGGGTCCCGACCCCTCCTAGGGGTCACCAAAGCTTCACAGGGGGGTCAACAAGCCTTCTTGATTTTAAACGGTGTGAGACAACCTTTTAAAAAAATATACAGTTGGCTTATATCTCAGCATTTTATTCATTTCTGTGAAGAAAACTAAATGAAATGGTTATTTTTAAAGTTTGGATTATTATTTAAGATATAAACAGGATAAGGGCACGGTGACGACCTTTCATAGAGCCCCCCCTCTCTGCTAAACAGCCTCGTCCTGCATTAGAAGTACGCAGTTAAAACAATCAAAGAGCTAATAGAACAACGGCCAAGTGTCATGGAGAAGAAAACACTGAATTTGTCAAAAAAGAAGCCTATTAAGTATGAATGATTGTTAAAAATAAGAGAGAATTGTATTAAAGGTGCCTAAAAATAACAGGAAAACTCATCTCTGATGCAATATTCACAGGAAATAATCGGCTCAAAATTCATCCAAATCCCTCGTTATACACAAACTTCCTGCAGTTATTGCGTTCACTGTTTGGGTTAATTGTACAGTTTATCAGTTGTTCTGTACTATTATTGTTATGCATTGAATATAATATGAAATATCCATAAAATATGTCAAATAGTCAGGGGTTGTCAGATGTCTCAATGATGGAAAAGGGTCCCCTAAGGAAAAAGGTTGGGAACCACTGCACTAACAAACAGTACTTCATCCAGTCAGCCTACTACTAATCCTTATAGTCTTCTGAATGAGTTTGAACAAAGCTTGTGTATTTTTAAAATGTGCTTTTTGGTTTTATTACCATGAAAGTGACAGAATTAGAAGATACAGCTAGGGAATTGGTACCTGTTGACATTGAAACCGCACTACCTTTGATGATCTTTTAAGGATTTTTCTGTAATTATATCTAAAAGTGTGGAAAGTCCACCTCATTTTCTGTATTTAAACAAAAGAAAATCAAGCAGTGTTTGGAAAAGCCTGTAGGGGAAGTTACATGTTGTCAAAGGAGCCTCTAATCTTTTGAAACTTTGCATCAAACCAAACGATTTTTGTCACATGAATCACATTCAGGAACTTTTTTGGTGCGCTTTACTAAACTTACGCATATATATTTCCTTCAAATAACTCATTTCAGACCTCTATCAAGAATTTCCTTTATAAATGGAAGATTAATTATGATCAGGCAAGATCCCAGATCACCACTTGCACTCTCAAAACCTTCATAATAGCGATGTAATATTTGGAACTACTAAGAAAAGACTACACCTAAAATCAAACATGGCCAAAGGATATCAATAATCTGAAGTGACTTCCTTCTCTCATCTCCTTTAGCTCCATCTGATGTGAAAAGAAAGGGGTGTAGATGAAGAATTCAGTATGGAAAGCGTCCTCATCCTGTATTTCGTCACTGCCAATGCCTTCGTAACCTGCCAGTCTCTCTGAGTGATGCTCAGTGACAAACCTGCTGTAAAGGAAGCTTGTCCTCTTCATTTAAAAGCCTCAGTTCACCTCCTTTAATCACATTTTACAGCCAGTGACTGTTATTTCAATTCCAGTTGTGTGATTTAGAGGCCCCGAGGATCTTTCATCTTCAGTAGTCGTCAACCCTTACTGTTAAAGACCGTCTCTGGACCTCTGGTATTTTAGGAAATATTGTGTATATAACTATTAATAATGTGTTTGCTGTACATGCAACCAGTGTGGAGTGATCACTCTGTTTTCCATCCTACTGTACCTCCAGCTTAAACAAACATATTCGTATGCATGAACTCCTCCTCACTGTGGAGGTGGTCACGCAGAGATATGCAATCAATGCAACATCATACATATATTTACCAAAAAAGGTGATATAGAGCAGTCTAATAATGTGATTCAGCATGAGATCAACTTGTCAAACCGGACAATAAAGAAAACTTCTGTTGTGTGCGATCTGCCTATGAAGATTTTTTATGCATCGATAAGAAGGTGAAGTGCACTTTAATTCACATTCAGTTATAGATTTTTGATTTATTTACATATCAAGCCGTTTGAACATTAAAAAATAAAAAAAGACACACATTCCCAAAGTTTGTACATATAGTGCAGATTAACATGTAGTGCGTACAGGACATTAAGGTCTCTACATTGCATTAGGGATACTTATTGTATTGTTGGGCTGGAAGAGAGGTCTGACATGACTGAGCAGACCTGAGCAAAATAACAAGTTATTACATACGTTTCCAATAATAGCAAATAAAACATTAGGGTGATGATCCGGCTTTTAGGGACCTGACAGTTCACCTGGAGGGCTTTGATTATTTGTATATTTCAAGTATCATCAGAGTCCTAGAGAAAGGCTGCGTCTCCAAGTTTGCCGGGTTTGATTAACAGCTGACATCAAATTCCAAAGAGCGAGAATGTCTGCTTAACATTGATAGATAAAACATGGCAAACTGTCTGAAAAAATACATGGCTTTTTAATGCTGAAAATCCACAAACGTTTCTACTGAGGGATTACTGCGAGACGTGATATCTGTGTGGCCTACTGAATGAAGGATTTGTGTGTTTGTATGGCATGTGACTAGAAATCAGAGTGATTACATTTACTCTCTACTGTAGGTGTCGTCTCAGAGACTCAGTTTACATTCAAGAAGCTAATACATAAAGGCTGTTTTTTTCTGTCTCATCACAATCAATAGGTGCAGATCTAAAGGGGCTCGTTTTAGTGTCTCATTTTACGACAAACCTTGTTTCCATTTTCATTTCAAAACTCCTTCACATGAACTTTACAACTAGGATTATATTGCTTGATTTCAAACAAAGCTGTACAGCCGAGGTGATGAAAACCATCTCCCAAAGTCAGTCGTCTTTCACTAGAGCTGGATACATTTCAGGAACATACAGGCTGCTATTCCCACAGGCTAATTTTAGTTTCATATGATTTTCTCAGGGAGTAGTTTTAATCAGTTTCACCGGTCATAACTATGGTGTTATAGGAGTGCCATAAAAATAAATCTGTAAAAGAATAAGAAAATAAATGTGTTAATATACAGAGGAATGAATAAATAAGTAGATAAATAAATGTGGAAATATAAAGAGAAATAAAATAATAAATAAATAAGGAACTATAAAGACAAATAACAAAATATGAATTAATTATAAGCATTTTTATTTATTTTCATGTGTATTTGTTCATTTATTTCTGTATATATATATTCATATTTTTTTAAATATATATATTTATTTTTTGCATATAAATTACTCTATTTTTTCTGTATATATACAAAAAAAATCTATGTATTTCTATATAATGTCATTTATTTTAATCCCTTTACTTTTCCCTATTGCTTTTGCTATTCCTTGAAGCATTCAAGGAATAGCATTCCTTAAGCTGTCAATTAACTGGCTGTGGGCGGGCCTTCCTGCCCAGGCTGAGTAGTCAATTCTTGCACACTCATACTCTATATTAAATTTAGAAAATAGTGTAATTTATATGCAAAGAATAAATAAATATTTTGAAAAATACATAAAAAAATATATACAGATCAAATACAAATAAAATGTGAAAATAAATGCTAATAATTATTATTTTATATTATTTGTCTTTATTTTCCACATTTATTTATTTATTTTTTTATTTATTCCTCTTTATATTTCCACATTTATTTTGTTATTCTTCTACAGATGTATTCTTTTCTTATGGCACTCCTATGACTCCATACATTACAGCAGCATGGGAACAATTGAATCAAGGATTGTGGATCACTGATTTTATATTCCTTGCCAACCATTTATGCTAAAGTGGTGCAAACTAGCACTGATTATGTGTTTTAGTGCCAAGAGGTTGTCCAACACTTCACCTCTGCTAATCTACGGTGTGCAGAGTCTTTTCTTTAATTCCTAACTCTCAGTTCAACGAGCACAAAATGACTCAGTGATGAATGAATCCTGTCGATTCCCATGAGCTGTTGAACTGAAAATCACACGCAATGTTGTGTAACTTTGTGCCTATTCACATCTAGTGGTCACAGTAGTTACAAGAAATCTTCGCATCTTAAAACAGTGCTAAACCAAACAGATTAAGACAAAAAAAAACAATGAGGTGATATTATGAGCAGGCTGTTGGACAGTCTCTATCAGCGCTGGACAATCCAAAGCGAATCCTCTCGAACGATGCTGCAAAGCATTCTGGACATTCTTACGATATGTGACACCTGTGTACGTAAATCCTCTTCTTCCTTTGTCTTTCTTCTGTCTGCTTGGTTGCCCAGACAACAGCGACAGTGATGGCTTCTTAGCTCTGCAGCACAGAACTTCATTTCCCATGATCCCCGTCTGCCTTGCATATTAGCAACATCCTTGAGGATAACTGTTTCTGTATCCAGCCAGTGTTTGTGTGTGTGTGTGTGTGTGTGTGTGTGTGTGTGTGTGTGAGCAGTCCTCAGGCAGTGTACTGTGAGTGAAGTGTGTGTGTGTGTGTGTGTGTGTGTGTGCGTGTGTGCGTGTGTGCGTGTGTGTGTGTGTGTGTGTGTGTGTGTGTGTGTGTGTGTGTGTGTGTGTGTGTGAGTGTGTGTCCATGTGTGTGTTCAACAATCCATCTACTTCTCATCTTCATCACCTTCACTCATGCTGCTTATGGAGGCAGACGCTCCTTTGGGGGAGGTCGGGGGCGAGGGCCGTGCATTGTGCCAGCGGGCGGGAGGAGACGGGGGTGAGGGAGAGCGCAGGGGGGACAGTTCGCGGGGAGGACTGTTGCAGGGCGACCCTCGGGGAGACAGAGCGTAGGACAGCATCCGTCCACTGCGCTCCTGAAACACCTGTTTCTGTTCAAAAAAGAGTGAATTTTAGCACAAAGGTCCATGCATCAAAAGGACCATTTTAATATCAAATACTATCTGATGTTACTTACGAATAAATCTTCAATAGACCAATATGACACTAGAGAAATATAGTGGGGATGATAACAGTGATTATAATGATGGAGACAGTCATCAAAGACTTACTTACCCAAGTCCCATCCGGTCCAAAAAGTTCCAGGAAGTTGCCAATGAACTCCCTGGATTTCTCTTCCCACTTCTGAATGAGGTCGTGACTCTTCTCCTCCACACGGTAAACAAAATGTTTGCTCTTCTCCTCGACCGTGCGAACCTTCTCCTTCATTCGGTCCACTTGGTTCTGTAGCCGGTACTTCTTCTCCTGAGGGGGTTAAATGTTGAGTTTTCTGGAGTGTTACAAATTAACACATCCCGGAAGAATAAGAGCCTCAGTCAGAAATTAGTCATCCTACCCTGACTCGTTAAAATTTGTAAGGTAGTACAACCTACTTTAAGCAATCAATTCCAGTCGTAACAAAATGTAAAATGTTTTCTAGAATGTTCAGGCACTTTTGGTGTCAACCCATTTATGCTAAAATAATATTTTATGGACTCTGAACTTGCATATATATCTTGCAATATGTAGTTGCATTGCATACAGAGATGTCTATTATTCCATTATGGCATGTAGATTTGATCATGATCTTACGTTGATGTAGCTGACGTTAAGCTCCTTGGCCGTGTAGCCGCGTTGGAGGTTGCGTCGAGCGTACACGTCGTAGTCTCTGACGATTCTGGTAATCAAGTCAGATGTTGAGATTCCCTCCGTCCGCTGTGTAGGTACAAACATGCCTGGCATACACACATAAAAACACACAGAAATTTGAAAACTGCCCGAGGTAAGAGGAAATACACATTATTTTATCTTCCTGTTGTCACACTGACTGACCTGCCTCCTTAATGTGTTTATAAACGTCCTCACTTCCTGCTGAGGAGTATGGGATGTCATCGTGAGCCACAAAATCAATCTGAGGAACAATGAAAGGTCATGACTGTATGGCAGAAAACACTGGCAGATAGACAGGTAAATAATTTCTCACATAAACATACAGTAGATTACACTCTTGCAAAATATATAGCCTATACTTACATGACAAGGGTTTGGTCATAAACACACATTCACAAGTGTCTCATCTCACCACTAGGAGTTCTTGTTAATGGCGCTAAAAGTTCCTAGCTAAGAGTTTCCTCTTAAGAGCTATTCACAAAGCTAGAGCAACTTTTAGAGTAGTCTATATTCAACGCATATTCTACAGATAATCTGTCGATAGCCTTGAAATCAGCTTTATTCATTTATCATTTTGGTTTTCAGGGAATAATTCTCACACACAGCCGATATATTTCATGTTTTCAGTTGATTTTTTCAGGGTCCAAGTAGCGGACAGTTGTGCAAACTGTCATTTTGATTTCTTGGTGAGCTGATTTGATTCTTATTAACTTAAGTTTATCATTGTATTTTTTTTTTTCTAAAATAGAAACGTGATAAGGCACATTACCTGCAGCATTTGACCATAATAACCAGGTTTTAGTGACTTAGGAGTCCTCTGGACTGCTTGTAACGTCTCTCAGACTTAGGACCTACTTTTAGTGGTAAAATGCTGGAGAGTCCTAAAGTTAGAACTGACACGCCCCTTGTTTTCTAGGTGTTTCTCATAACTCTGTTAGGGGCGTTTGGCCTTAAAATGTGATTACAGCCCCTGGATGCTTCATGCATAGTTTAACACTCAGATACTGCAAACAACCACACACACACACATACACACACACACACAAACACACACACACACACCTTGTGTTTCTCTAGGAACTCCGGTGTGAGAGTCCAGGGTGCGTCTCTCAAAACCTCGTCGACATAGCGGCAGTGTCTCAACGCTTCATAACGTTCAATCTCCGTCATGACAGTGAAACCCTTGTACTTATGGGTCAGCTCATCGCTGCACACTGTTCCAAGCACATGAGAGGGAAACCACACAAAACATAATCACAATCAGACAACTCTGTATGGGTTATCTTATATATGTGTGGTGTCTTAGTGGGTCTGGCCTACCTCCTACTATGAGGTAGGTGTTGGGAAAGAGGTTCTTGGCCTGCATGAGAGCACGAGCGTGTCCAGAGTGGAACAGGTCAAAGATGCCATCTGCGTAGACTCTGACTGGCCGGTCCACTGAAAACACACAGCAACAATACAACAACATATTTATCCAAACTATAACTGCAGTGGTATCATAGTGAGAGTAGAAGAATGGCTGTGGCTGAAAAGCAACATAATTGAGATTGAGATTCCATATATTACATATGCCTGGACAGAAATACCCAAATCTCTGTTAATGTTGTATTGATTTATGAAACAGAAATGTATTAATGACATTCTTAATTATTTCACAACACGGTTTTAAAAGAGTACAGCTGATTTAGCACTGCACTCCTATAACATTGTCGGATCATCAGTAGTAGTAGTGATGATAGTGATACTGTGGGAGCATGGCTGGATTATGAGACAAGACACACAGAAACACACACACACACACACACACACACACACACACACACACACACACACACACACACACACACAACCGCTTTCACGTCATTGTTTAGCCTCTTTTTGTTGTTGTTTTGTGTCTCTTTGTAATTGTTTTGGTCTTTTTCTAGGTATTTTTCATCTCTGGTTGTTTTGGCCCTTTTGTAGTTATTTTGCAATTCTTTGTAGTTGTTTTGTTTCTCTTTATGGTCATTTTGTGTCTCTTTGTAGTTGCATTGTGTCCCTTTGAGGTCATTTTGTGTATCTTTGTAGTTGCATTGTGTCCCTTTGAGGTCATTTTGTGTATCTTTGTAGTTATATTGTGTCACTTTGTGGTGATTTTGTGTCTCTTTGTAGATTCATTGTGTCTCTCTGTGGTCATTTTGTGCCTCTTAGTTGCATTGTGTCTCTCTGGTTATTTTTTGTATCTTTGTCGTTGCATTGTGTCTCGTTGTAGTCATTTTGTGTATCTTTGTAGTTACATTGTGTCTCTTTGTAGTCATTTTGTGTATCTTTGTAGTTTAGGTGGGCCAGGACCCTGGTATTGCGCATGCTGGCTCACTGGAATGGTTGTGACTGACTAAATAGATCGGGACCATAATTACCTTTATCAATTACACCTGTGTTTACCCGGCTATGACATGCCAAAATGGCTGCTGTGAAAAGGGCCTATATTAGTAGTAGTAGCAGCTGCACTAGCATCATTAGTAAAGTGCATCAATAGTAGCTGCAAGTTGTATTGTAAGAGTAGCAACAGTATAGTAGCAGGAGCAATAGCAGTAGTAATTGTAGTAGTAGAGCTTCAGAGGTAGTAGTAGACACAGTAGCAGCACTAATTAGTGCAGTATAATAGTAGAAAAGTAGCAGTAGTAGCAGTAACGTTAGCATCACTAATAAAGTGTATCAGCAGTAGTAGTAGTTGCTGTGACAGTGATAGGCTACTGTAGGAGTAGCAACAGCAGTAGTAGCAGTAGTAGGTTAGTAGATGTGGTTGTAGGAGTAGCATCAGTAGTAGTAGTAGTTGCAATGGTAGTGGCAACAGAAGTATTAGCAGTAGTAGGCTAGTAGTTGTTGTTGTAGAGGCAGTAATGGTAGTAATATAAGTAGTAAATATAGTTAATATGATGAAGATAAACATGAAAGCTGGTGGAAGGAGAAGCTGGAGGAAATGGATCAGAGGAGGAAAGCGAGCAGCAGCAGGAGGTCTACTGTACCTGGGGTTCCTCTGCGGGCCTGAGCGATGGTGAGTTTCTCATGGGGGGCGCGACAATCACAGCTGGTCTCTCTGGCAAAGATGGCAGGCTTTGTCAGAGTCTGAGACACAGAGAAGGAGAAAGAGACAGATTAAATGCAGCACAAATATATTATTTTGGAGGATGAATTGAACGTAAAACACCTGCATTAAGAAAACATGTGTCCACCTCATCCCTTCAGCGGTACACAATGTGTCTCCCTTTCCAGGCTCACTGCTGTTACAGTAACCTCCATTAAAGCTATTGACCACAGCTGATGCCTGCTCCATATAGCACTCAGTGTTATTGATCACTCTCTGTGTGTGAGTGTGCGTGTGCAGCCTATGTGTGTATTAACATGTGGCAGAAAACAAGGGCAGAGCTATTGACCTGCTGTGGAGGCCTCTAATGAATTCGATGAAATTCAAAGGGAAGACTAAGATGGACAGGGAGAAAACAATGATCATTTTCAGATAATTATATGTAAATTAAGAAAGTAAAGTAAGTACAAAAGACAGTGGGATATGGAAACAAAGACAAACAGAGCAAGAAAGGTCAAGTAAGATAATGGATGATACTTGTTAGTGCTTGTCAAAGCTACATCAAGGTTAAAGTGTTGCAGCGTGTGAGTCGGTCCTTGTATGCCATCTGTTGACTGCAGGGGAAATTCACTGAATCTCATTCACACCAATAAAAGAGAAGCGGAGTCTGCACAGAGCAGAAAGGTGTGGGAGTGTGAGAGGAGGAGGGAAAAAATGGAAACAGATTCCGTCTCTGTGGACAACTGACGTCAACACATCCTCTAGGAGCAGCAAAAAAAACAGAGTCTGGCTTGACAACATGTTCCATACACACAGACGGGGACAGTCAAATATCTAATCAGCCGTTTTGAATAATAAAGATAATAAGGGCAGGTTTGGAGAGCTTATTTGTTTAAGAAAATGGAGCTTTAACCCAGAGCTAAAGGCAAGAGATTTTACTTAATAAAATATTTCTTAATGAGAGGGTACTTTAATAATGGCTGGACATTATTCCTTAGGTTTTTCAGATTTTTGCCATAACACCGATAATTTGATGTGAAACCTGCCAGACTGAGGACAGTTCTTGTGTCGTCCGTCTCTGCATTACAGGCGACCACATATGCTATAAACAGGTGACCTCCTCTCCTCATTTTGCATGCAAAGAGAACTCTAATAAGCGATCATAAACATCTGGGAGGTGCTATGTTCAACACTGATGTTCTGTTTGGGATCCTGGAGACCATGGGACGTCTGCAGCTCAAAAAACAAACTTTACATTATTTTATAACTTTGATGCTTCACGGTAAGGCTGCACAATTTTGCAAAAATATCTATTTGCGATTATTTTGACTGATATTGTGATATGATTTGTGACATTAGAGGGAAAGATCATTTTTACATCATTATTCTCCTTTTCATTGAAAAACATATTAAAATGATTATGGTGTGATTTTTATGGGGATCGTTACCAAACAAAGATGTTTTCTTAAGTCTGTAGAATATGATGTTTAGGCAAGGACATCCCTGCAGCACATCAATATTTAATTTAAAATGGTATTTTGACACACATTTCGCCTTTAACAAATATTGCGACTTCCTCCTCATCCTGCGATTTGAAAATTGCACTAGGCTATATTGCGATTTTGATAAAATCTTGATAAATTGTGCAGCCCTACTTCACGGCTTTTCCTAATTTTATGAAGATTGCTTATAAACATGATTTTGAACTTGCAGACGTCCACTATAGAAAATGACCCTAAATGTAAAGTTTAAATACAATGCATTTACATATGCTTACCCCCTGTTGTGTCTGAACCATCACATATGTAGGATAACATATTGTACATTTCTCTGACAAAATGAATATATATATTTGTTCATGAATAGCCCATATAACATGACATATTCCCTTATTTGGTGTAATAATGAGACTTTATGCAAATTTCATGTCACATGGTGCCCTATGGTCAGCTGTAGTTGATGAAATGCCATTTCACTTTCACCTAATTTTGTGAATCGCTGAAAAATCGGAGATGTGGGCGGTAATTTAGAGGTCTGGAAACTTAGTGTGGACAAGTGGATTTTAATTGTCATGCATGCAAGTAACAGAATATGAAAGCAGGTAACACTTATAGTAGAAAAAGAGTTATAGCTACAAGAAGAATAGAAAGAAAGCATTAATTTTTAACACTGCCATAGATGTGAGACTCGTCTCATTTATGTGCACATCCTTCCTCTGTTTTTTAGATTGACTTTGAACATTTGGTCAGGTGATGTTCAACGTTTTCTCTGTGCGTCTCCGTTAGAGAGGTTTCAGAATTCAATGTTAGCCATCAGAGCTACAACAACAACAAAGCAGCAGAGGGGGTGTGGATAGGGGGCCCCCTCATCACCCATGATTCCTTGGGCACGGTGAGAACAGAGGGGAGGCTTACAAACACTTAGCAGATGGTATAAAGCTTAAACTCACTGACCACCAGGGGACACACAGGCCTATCAGGGCGAGCGGCGTGAGCGTGCACAGGAAAGCTGGCACAAGCAAAGAACATCTGGCATAAAAAGGATTAAATCTGAAAAAAAAAAAGAAGGGACACTAGAGAAAACACCACACTGCCTCAAAAGAATAGAGAGAGGTTGGTGTGAGGACAGAGGTGACAGATGAGGAGACAAACATGAATGCCAGGATGAAAGAAGAAAGGAGAATCCAAACGGGCTCTCCTTACTGCCGCAATGTCCCATCAGCAGGACATTCATGCTGTGTTGTCCATTGTGTAAACCCCCTCCTTCTTTGGCATCACACACACTGTCCACTCAGCATTCTGAGCCTCATGCTATAGGGGGATCTGTTTCGTAACAGGGGAGAAAGCAGGACCCTTTGTCTTCCTCTCCCTCCCTGCCACACACACACTGCAAGACATGGACGCCCAGGAAAAACACATTCAAATGCCCTACCGTCCGGGGATGGGGGCAGGTGTGCTCGAGCTCCTCCATGATTCCCAAAGGCTCATGGGATGCGGCTGTGGTCCCTCTGTAATGTGACTCAGCATCAGTGAGACGCTGCCTCTCTCCTCCTCCTCCTCCTCACCACTGTCTCTGTCTCCTTCCTCTATTCCCCCGCCCTCTCTGTCTGTCCTCCCTCCTCCTCCTCCACCTCTCTGATCCCCTGCTGCAGAGAGGAGCAGGCAGTGAAGAGGTCTCACTCTGCTGCTATTTCTTGGTACCACAAAAGGGATGAACACCCACAAATATCCAGGCACATCTGGCATCAATGTTAAAAACGTTCAGTAACATTTGTGATTTTTAAAAGAGATCTTCTCTTCACAGAGTACAGTATTATGTAAATGATACAGTGTATGAAAGCAGTGCAAACATTTGTTATTATCATCCTGTTTTTTCTCTCTTTTTTTCCTTCCTGTCTTTTTATCTCTAGCATTTCTTGTTTGGAAATAGTCTTTCTTTTAGATATTTAAATATAAATATATATGTTTTTAAATTGTAATACAGCTGTCTTTAATTTTTTCTTCTTTTTTCTTCTTTTTTGTTTTATTTTATTATATGCACAAATAAAGAACTAAAAAAAGGGAAGGAGACATACGTATATAGTCAGTGGCAGATTAAGGTGGTCCTATGCTACTCTTTGTATGGGCCCCCGCACCCTTACTCATCATGCTTTAACGTTTGCAGAAAAAAAAGTAATTTAGTGCCATGTGTAAAAAGCATGATAGGAATATTACACGGCCCACACATACACACTCGGGGAGCACTGGCATATATACACACACACACACATTGAGGGATTTTCTTTAGTAGATCTTGGTCGTGGTGTTTTTTCAGCTGTTTTCGTTTTTGTGCTCCGCGATCATATTTTCATTTTACCGCTATTCTGTCTCCAGTAGTGACGTATTATTTGAAAACCAAATTGACCTTATGAACCTGGTCACATCATGGGGCCAAGTTCATAAGGTCAGCTGATGGGGTAGAAGTGTCCCACATCTACCAATTCAGCTGCTTCATTTTTTAAATGTTTCTTATGGGCAAATAGGGGTAAAGGGTTCTTTTTCCTCTGAAGTACATTTAAATAATTAAAAATAATCTGGCCAATCTGGGGTCCTTGCAAACATGGGGCCAGCCTGTGCACTAATCCACCCCCCAGCATATACTGTAGTAGATTGCCTTGGTGTAAAGATAGGTATTTTAGCTATGTAGCCTATTGTAATCATGTGAAAGTGACAAATGCAATGCAGTGGATTTTATGTCAGTCATCAATCATGTAACTGTAAGGAAATTATCACTTTGGGGGCAGAAATGAGAAACTATATTATTTATCTGTACAGGATTATCACCCGGTCTGTGAGTGAGTCATCATTTCAATAAACGATCTTTGTGCGCAGAGCTGATGAGCTCTCGCCATGGCGACGGGAAAGAGGAGAGAGCCTCCAGGAAAGGACCAATCAGAGGAGAGCTACAGCAGTCTAGCAGTATCAGCAGTGGGGATTGGTGGAATGGTCCATAGCACCATCAGTGAGATGATACTGAGTATCACTACCTTATTCATTGGCTCGGCATGGAAGTAGTGCAATTGTGAAGAGACTTGGAGAGTATTTAGGGATGCAAAACTTCTTTTATAAGTCTACAATCGGACATTATAAGGAAAAATAATATGACTAATGGATACAAGATTCATCTTAAATTTCACTGGTAACCATATTAGTTATTCTATTTTGGACTATTGTAAAGCTCAGTATTTGGTATGTTCACTGTCTCCTGTTGTATCCAGTCGAAGATACATATGCTCTCGTTTTACCCATCACAGTCACACCCATTTATGAGTAGTCTGATCTGCTCGTCACACTACAGACGCACCATACCACAGAGTATTTGCTATTTGGAACATAAATTAAAATATGGTGTTCTTAGCTTCAGACTACACAAACTACTTGTCTCTGTCTTTTTCCCACCATACTTGGCAAACTTCCCGTTACCGTTGGCGACACTAGCCTACTAGAACAACTATGTCGAATATATTGAAAGCGAAACTTGCATGCATGCTTACCTTTAGTGCTCCTCTTCTGTAACAAAGAGGCGCAACAGCTGCGCAACAGGAGTGCGCTCTGACGCGTCGCGCTTTCACCATGGTGTCCAAAACCAAAACAATTATACAGTAAGTAAGTAAGTAATTTGTTTACCACTTTGCTTTTTCTGTCTGGTTTGTTGTTTAGTCTAAAAGGCAGTCTTTGCTCCAGCACAGCGGGGACAGCAGCAGAGGGACGGCAGCCCGTCTGTCCAGTCTGTCCTGCAGGACAGATCAGCTGCTCACCGCTGATCAGCTGCGACAACTGTGGGCCACGGTCCATTTAGCAGACCTTACAGTACTCCATACGGCTATTAGACTATACATTCATCAACCCTCTCCCTACTGTAGGCCAATACATTACTTAAGCAGGTAACCTAATTTAAAAAAAGTGAAAAACAAACACGGTTAGCCTTTAAATTAAGGACAACAACAAATATTAACCCACGCCCAAACAGTTCATACTGTACACAAATCCATATCCACAAATCAATTCAATCAATATGATAAAGTGGCCATATACCCACATGCAGGCTACTGTAGGCCTACATGAGCAGGCTGGCATATGAATTATCACAACGATTTATGGTATAAAAGCCAAAATAGGCTGTGGGGATGAAGGACAAAACATGCTTTGTGTTTTCATTGTTGGACGCACTGTAGTGTCTCTGTGGCCCCAATCTGGGACAGGAACCCATTGTGCCCTACAAAGTCCCGCCTGGTTGCCATGGAAACGAGCTTCATCGGGATACACAGGCATTTACTTTAAAAAAGAGGCAAATGGCCCAATCCTGATGTTATTGCCTGGAAAATACAAACAACTCACTACTTGGAACCTTTGACAATACTTATCCATAGGAATATTTTATTGGTGGGAAAAAAAGTACTTTTGTTATATATCTCTGCATGACAAATAGCCCATACAATTGCTGTGTTTAGGGAAAAATGTTGAAACCACTGAGGTGGTTTCAACATTTCAAAATTTCTCCTGGGTTTGCTATTGGGTTTCCCTTTATTGCAAATTAATGGAAAGCCCAATGGCTTTTGGAAACTATGGATATCATTCATGGAATACTTGATACATTACTCAGAGATGAGAGATGCAGAGATGTATTTGTTTGCTGTGCACCATTGCTATGTATTTATTTATTTATATATATATTTTTTAATTTTGTTGCCTTTGCTTTTTGTTAGAGTATATTTTTAGAGTGCATAGGCTATGTTTTCCTTTCTGGCTGTGCTTGTTTTATGTCTGAAGTAGATACAAAAATAAATACATACTTATAATACATATAAATACAATATAAAAATATATAAATTAGGGCTGTCAATGTTAACGCGTAAACGCAGTTGGGCTTCAGTTTGCCATGTTATGATTTGAGCATATTTTTTATGCTAAATACAGTACCTGTGAGGGTTTCTTGACAAAATGTGTCATTATTTTGTGTTGTTAATTGATTTCCAATAATAAATACATACATACATTTGCATAAAGCAGCATATTTTCCCACTCCCTCTTTGATAAGAGTATTAAATACTTGACAAATCTCCCTTTAAGGTACATTTTGAACAGATAAAAAAATGTGTGATTAATTTGCAATTAATCGCAATTAAGTATGGACAAACATGCGATTAATCGCGATTAAATGTTTTTTTTCTGTTTTTTTTTAAATAGGTGGTCTAATTATTGAGGGTATTCAAAGTTAGAGTATTGCATGTCTTATAATTATTTTTTTGGGTATCATGTATTTTGCAAGTAAAATCTTAATCTACAGAGGCATTTACCTTTATATCTGTCAGATAAATGTATTAAAAAGTCCTTTTGAGTAAACATGTCTCACATACTGTGGAAATAGTGTACATACTACTTTCTCATTCTCATGTGCAATATTCATGTACATCATGTGCAATATTACTTCTTTTCTGTTTTGTTTTCTGTTCTGTTTTATTTACTCATTTTACTTAATGCTACTTACTTACTTAATTGTCATTCTATTAGGCACTGGTGCTAGAAATAGTACGTTTTACTTTTTTATTTTATACACTTGTATTTTATACACTTGAAACTCGTTGTAATTTGTTGTATTTTTTGTATTTTTTGAGCAATCTCTGGCACAAGAATTTCCTTCGGGATTAATAAAGTTCTATCTTATCTTATCTTTTGTGGTCTTGATCCTGTGGAGTAAAGTTGAACAACACTGCCACCGTGCGGACAGAGTAGCAAACAGCGCTTCATTGTAATTGGCTGACAGCGTTTGTGATGTCACTTCCTGCGTATGACTTTGCCCCGGGAAGGCGATTTGGCGCGGACTTGTCCTGTTGTTGTGTTGACCTGCTGTCGTGTCGAGGAGCTGTCACTGAGCAAAACGTTAAAGGTTATGGCTCCGGTATCAAACCCAGAGAAGGACATGGACGCTCCGGACGGCGGTGAGTTTTTGTGTCTTGTCAATTGCTTTCTGACTTTAGAGGACTTGCACAGGGAAAGTGAAGAAGTTAGCTAACGTGTTAGCAACAAAGGGACACGCGTAGGCCATTACTGTGTGTGTACTAAAATGCTTTAGCCAGTGAAGCTCACAATTTGCTATAAGAGTCCAGTGTTGTTAAAGCTTAGAGAGGATAACAGACCTAAGGTAATGTTAGCTGACTTCATTGCGCTGCAGCTTCTTCTGGCGCTGTGTGTAAGACATAATCCTCTTATGCATTACAGAAATAATAAGTTCACAAAATACCACTAAGTAATAAGAAGTGTCCCCGTGTCCAAAGAGCAAAAGTTACAGCAAAACGTCGCTCTTCAAATCCCTGCAATTCCCCTGCAAATGTGACATTGCTGCAGTATTTGTGTTGGGATAAGACACCTGCAAATCCACCTGTCATAGTTCATACCCGCTTCTGCGTCTTCATGTCGGTGTGTCCCCCTCTCTCTCTTTTCAAGACGATGGAGGTGATTCCTGCAGCCTGGCAAAGACTCGCTCCAAGCGGGAGAAGAGAGAGAAGGTGGGGAGGAAGTCTGCACTGGAGCAGCTCAAGAAAGCCAAGATGGGGGAGAAGATCAAGTATGAGGTGAGTAAAACTTCCAAGTGTTGTGCGTGCATATAGGTGTGCATAACTGTGGGGTATCACACAATCAGGGTGTAATCGTTTTGCATTTAATTCAACTCAGTGTGGGACAGGTTAATGTTGTCTTACTTAATGATACTGTACATCTCAAAGCCTCATCACCTCACAAGCCAAGTATACCTTTCTGTAGGCCTATAAGGCAAGAATACTTTATAATACTTTTCTTAAGTATATCTCCAACAAAAGATTAAGTACAAGTAGGCCTATCAGCCAGGAATACTTTTCTATATACTTGTCAGTATAAGCCAAGTATACTTAGACTTTTCTGTATACTTGTCAGTATAAGCCAAGTATACTTAGACTTTTCTGTATACTTGTCAGTGTAAGCCAAGTATACTTATGGATACTTTTGTTAAGTATATGTCTGATAAATACATAAAAAGTAAACTGAAAGAATACTCTCTCAGTTTAAGTTTAAACGAAGTATACTAATGGCACACTTGAATAAACTTATTTTTTGGTAAGGGAGGCTCCATTAGCAAAGTTCACTCCGTTTATCTCAGAGTTTTCATTCTCATATCTTGAGGTCAGAGGTCAAGGGACCCCTTTGAAAATGCCAGTTTTTCCTCACCAAAATTTAGCGTAAATTTAGAGGATCGATTCAATGTTGCCACGCAAATAGTGCGATACTATGCTGTATTGATTTTTTCCCCCACCTCTAATATACATACTGTATATAAATATTGTAAGATTACAGAAATAATGTTGTGTACAAAAGTAATGAATCGTACATTTCAATTTTTTCTTTTGCTGTTATCCAATGGTGAATAGTGCATTTAGGTCAGATATTTATTCAGCAATGCTTGTTTCATAGGTTATGGTCAACCAGTGTTCATGTTTTCCAGGTGGAGGAGTTTACAAGTGTGTATGAGGAGGTGGACGAGCAGCAGTACTCGAAGATGGTACGAGAAAGACAAGAGGATGACTGGATCATTGATGATGGTGAGTCTCAGTCTCCTGCTGTATCCACTGTGGGAATATGTCTGATGGTGAGGTCTAATGTGAAAGTTTCTCTTCTCTTCTCTCAGACGGAACAGGATATGTGGAGGATGGAAGAGAAATCTTTGACGATGATTTGGATGACGATGTCGTTGAAAACAATAAAGGTAAACATTCGTATAGGACTGCATTGCAGCAAGTTCTGTGTATTGTGAGGAAATGTACACTAAATAGTTTTGCACAGAGAGGAACTTTTTTTGTGAAAATGTGTTTGTGTTTGCAGGAAAAGCAGGTGCTAAAGGAGCAGCCTCAAAGAAAAATGTGAAGAAATCTGCCGTAGGCAAGCCCAACACCATTAAGAGCCTCTTCATGAACAGTCATGTGAAGAGACCTGCTGAGGTGTGTTTTTCTGCTGGCATCATTGACTTGCTTCTATTACAAGTGTGCCCTATATGGATCTTAACTTGACCCTTTTCTGATCATGCACTGACCGTAAGCATCATTTTGTCTCTTGCAGAAAGACGTTGACCTGTCCAAAGATGACCTATTAGGAGACATCTTACAGGACCTGCACTCTGAGGTTTGTAATATCGTCTAGACAGTGTGGAACTTAAACATCATTCAACACAATTCACTGTCAACTAATGCATTTGACTTTCTCTGTTGAGACACTGTGATAGCAGTGTTTAGGTAGATGTTTCCCACAATTAACCAAATTGTTCTACACATTTACATTTAGGCCTTTAGCTGATGTGTAATGAATGAGCAAGTCATGTTGTTCAAAGGGACGAATGAAGGGGACAAAGTGCTGTTTCAAGAACTAAACCTCTGACCTTTTTTAGTTGTTTTACAGTCACAGTCAATTAATATGCTTTTGGCTAGTTTTATACTCAATGGTGGTGACATTGTGTCTTCTTTTTTCTTCATAGCCAACTTCTCCACCTCTTCATTGTCTATACCCATTATGATATGTTGTGATATTTGCTTTTAAAACCTCTCTCTCTCCCTCTGTCTTCCCAGAAACCGACTCTTCTGACTGCTCCGCCGGTGGTCACTCTGAAGAAAAAGAAGTCTCTTGGATCACCCATGAATCCCTTTTCCATCAAACCTCAGATGCCCAAGGTATCATTTAACCCATCATATGATTGGAAGTATTTGTAAACTACATCACCGGCCAAATTTGACAGTTTGGATTCAATAATTTTAAACCACCGTTTGTCATTTCTGTAATACCAGGAGTCAACCTCAGCTACGGGTTTAAAGGCCAAAGTTATCAGGCCACCGCCTTCTGACCCGACCCCCAGGTCATCCTCCCGCCTCCCTCCCTCTAAACCTGCTCTTCCTGTGGTGAAGAAGAAGGCGAAAGTGGAGGAGCCGGATGAAGAGGAAGGTAAGAAAGACGGATACAACTCTGCTAGCTTTTTGCCCCTTTTCATGCTTCTCTTACCTTTTGACAATACTTGACAATGTGTTTCTCAGTGAACGACGCTCTGGCGTTTGACGGAGTGGACTTCGATGAGCCGATGGAGGTCGGGCTTGAGGAGGAGAAGCCTGCACTTAAAGATGACGCCGAACCTTCATCTAAAACAGCAGCAGCAGCAGTTAAAGTGGAGCCCAAAGCAGAGCCTCAGGACCCTGTCTTATTGTAAGCCTATTATCTGTTTTGTTTGCTTCTACTTTATTAGGAAATATAGATTTTTTTTTTTCTTGCTCAATCTTAAAATGTTGTACATGCATTAAAAACACTGAGCTAACATGTAAACACCTCAGAAATGTCTCTACAACAGCGTAACACAAGCTTCAGTTTTAGCGTCTTCCTTCCTCTGTTCTTTTCCAGGTCCAGCAGGGTCGGGAGCTCTTGGGGACAAGAGGAGGAAGGTGGAGTCAGCGAGGCTCCGGTAGAGATACAGGTAGACTCCAGCCAACTCCCGCTGGTGGAGGGGGCAGACGGGGAGCAGGTTTTCCGCTTCTATTGGTTGGACGCCTTCGAAGACCCCTACAGCCAACCAGGTACGGCATATTCCTTACCTTGAGTGAATATATAGTGGATGCTATATCATGTAAATCCATAATCCAAAGATCCTGTTCAGATTTTGTGGATCACATCCTGATATTGTAACTCATCTGTGGCCCAGGTGTGGTGTACTTGTTTGGAAAAGTGTGGATTGAGTCTGCAAAGTCTCATGTCAGCTGCTGCGTCACTGTCAAGAACATTGAGCGGACCATGTACTTCCTGCCACGCGAATATGTAAGTTTCCTGCTCCGTCACATTACTGTATATTATGGAAACAAGATTGCCATGTTTTTAGGAAACAACCTGTTTTTCTTCACCTTTATACGCTTTGTTGAAAAACTCACTGAGCTCAATGAATCCTCACTCATAGTATAAGATATTTGCTCTTATTACTGTGATGAGAGGGGGGGTTACTTTGTTCAGATTCGGTTGCAATCAATTTTCCAAAAGACTTAACAGTATGAAGTTGTATTATATTTGCTGGAATCTAAGAAGTAAGATTACACTTCATTTGTGTAAATCCATGCGATAACCATATAAGATACAGTATACAGTACGTTCCCCCAGCTTTAAAATAATCTGTAAAGCTATAGGACAATTTAAAGATACTACTGAGAGTAGATTTGTCTTGCATGTAACATCTGTGTGTGTGAAATCGCTTCACACATAACTTTTTTTTGGGGGAATTCTTTCAATTTTTGGACTGTTTTCGTGAACAGAAAGTGAACACCAAGAATGGGGAGGTGTCGGACACTCCTGTAGGAATGATGGATGTCTACCAGGAGTTTAACGAACTCTCTGAGAAGTTCAGGATCATGAAGTTCAAGTCCAAGGTCAGTGCCAACCTTTGTTACGGACTGTATATGGCATGAATGTATCTCTCTGGCAAGTTTGACATGTTTGTGCTTGTTTTCCGTGTTTCTCGCTGCAGAAAGTGGAGAAGAACTACGCTTTTGAAATTCCTGATGTGCCCACTCAGTCCGAGTACCTGGAAGTCAGATATTCTGTGAGTGGATGAGCACACATAGTTCTTAGATAGAAGTGGTCCAGGCCCATATGTTTTTTTTTTTTTTTTATGATAACCTATTTGTCTGTGTGGTAAATATTGTTTTTGCAGGCTGAATACCCTGCACTGCCTTCAGACCTTAAGGGGGCGACCTTTTCCCACATTTTTGGAGCCAACACTTCCAGTCTAGAGCACTTCCTCCTCAGCAGGAAGATTAAAGGGCCTTGCTGGCTGGACATCAAGACACCACGTAAGCAGAACAATAACTGATTTTAGCACCTTTCGTTTAGTTCAGCTTGATTTGTATATCGAAGGATTTTGATATTCATAAGAACAACTCATTTTATGTTGGAAAATTCACATGTACCCCTGTGTCTGTGTTAGAGCTGATGAACCAGCCGGTCAGCTGGTGCAAGGTGGAGGCTCTGGCCCTGAGGAGCGACGTGGTCACTGTGGTCAAAGACCTGTCGCCTCCACCCATCACCGTCATGTCCATCAGCCTCAAGACCATCCAGAACCCCAAGACGCACCACAACGAGGTCAGAATGATTCAGTGTTGTCATTTAGCCGTGTTATTTTATGGTGCGTTCAAGGACCTGATGATATAATTGTTCCTCTGCAGATTGTGTCCCTGGCTGCACTGGTCCACTACCAGTTCCATATGGATAAAGCTCCACCTCAACCTCCATACCAGACCCATTTTTGTGGTAAGTCATGTATACTCGTATTGTTGAATGTTTTCATTGTAACTCATGAATGTAATAGAATTTTAAAGCCCAGTTGACAAGTGAATGTGTTAAAGAATGGTAAAGGAACTGTTATTCTATTGTTTTTGTCTTTGCAGTGGTCAGTAAACCGGCTGACTGTATCTTCCCCTACGACTTCAAAGATGCTGTGAGGAAGAAGGTGAGTTGCCACGTGGCTCTGGAGCTCATCTTGGTTCAAGAAACCAGATAAACTTGTTTGTCTTTATATTTTCAGAAATATCCGTTTTTACATATTTTTGATTTTTACAGATGTAGCAGGGATAGAAAATTGCCAGCAATATAATAAACTTTTTTCATGTTGCACTTAAATAAAAGCAGATACAGCACTTTACAGAAAGGTAGTTGTCGACTGATCGATTAGTTGATTTAAACGACAGATCTGTGAAACTGAGTTTTTCCACAAAGAATCACACAAAAGCAACACTTTAAATCTCGTTTTTACCAGAGATATGCTCCTAAGTTTCTTGTAAATAAGTCATTCAGCATGAAAAAGCATTGAAAAATGACTAATTCACTAAAGAAATCTTAGTCGTCTAAGACCAAAATGACCGATTAGTCGACTAAGAGGGGGCAGTCCTAAAATTTTGCCGACATATTTTCTTCGATGTATGTGACAAACATCGATTATGTGACTCCCTTCCTCCGTTAGAACGGCAAAGTGGAGATAGCTGCTACAGAGCGGACCCTGCTCGGCTTCTTCCTGGCCAAGATGCACAAAATCGACCCTGATGTGCTGGTGGTGAGTAGAAGATGTTGGAGTAATTCTATGCAGTTTCCTGAATCGATTACAGATAAATCATTTGCCCAGATGAAGGTGCAGTGTTTCATCATGCTAAAAATGAGTATGCTAATCCTTCTTCTTTTCCTGCAGGGTCATGACATCTTTGGTTTTGACCTGGAAGTGATTCTGCAGAGGATCAATGTGTGCAAGGTTCCCCACTGGTCTAAGATTGGACGCCTCAGGAGGGCCAATATGCCCAAACTAGGGGTAAGAGGAATAAATAGCAATATATGTTTATTTGTTTCTATACCATATTGTACACCACTAAATGTTGTTGTACTCTACAGGGTCGTGGTTCCTTTGCAGAGAAGAGCGCAACCTGTGGCCGTCTGGTGTGCGACGTGGAGATCTCAGCCAAGGAGCTGATTCGCTGTAAAAGTTACCATCTGACTGAACTGGCTACACAGGTGCTGAAGACGGAGAGAGTCACAGTCCCTCAGGAAAACATCAAGAATCTCTACAGGTTTGTTTGTCCTTAAAGAGTCAGTTCAACCAAATCAGATGTTTTATGTGTTTTTTTTTGTTGCCATATCTCAACATGGACCCCAAAAAAACTGTGTGTATCCTAAAATATGTATGTGTGTGTTTGTGTATCAGCGACTCTCCTCACCTGCTCTACCTGTTGGAGTTGACATGGACGGACGCCAAGCTGATCCTCCAGATGATGTGTGAGCTCAACGTGCTGCCGCTGGCCCTGCAGATCACCAACATTGCTGGCAACGTCATGGTAACGCACAACAACAGTTTTTTTTCTTTACCTTCATTAAACAGCCTCCCCACAGCTGCAAAAAAACAAACATTGAAAGTTACAACACAGCTATCGTCTAACCTTATTAATCAGAAAACACAACTTCACTTCACAATTTGCTGAATGTCAAGATATTAACATCCAAATAACTGCTTAAAATGCATCTGGCTCTCTGAATCAAAAATGTCTGCACTACCAACATTATTTAAAAAAAAAAAAAGAAGCATTTTAGACACATGACAAAAGAAACAGGGATGGACAATTGTTGAGGTTTTTGAATTCCAGGCAGCAGCTCTTCTCGCTTATTGTACAGCTGAAGTCAAAAAGCAAGACAAAAGCAAAACTTGGTTCTCCTGTGAAAGCTTTACATCTTAAAAGCCTTTATCAAAGTTTAGAGCCGGCGTATTTTGATCAGCCATCAGGAAGAACTACAAAATGCAATAGAGTGAGGTAAGATGACATTTTAGACCAGCTACAGTGGGACATAAAGATACCATCGCCTCTGAGCCTTGCTTCAGGTTGGCTCAAGTCATATGCAGCCTCTTGTTTATGACTCTTCTCCTTTTGCTAATGTTATTTGCCTCCTGCTTCAGTCAAACCTGATTTCTTCCTGCTCCTTCTCTGCAGTCTCGTACTCTGATGGGCGGTCGCTCCGAGAGGAACGAGTTCCTGTTGCTTCACGCCTTCCACGACAAAAACTACATCGTCCCCGACAAACCCTCCTTCAAAAAGACCCAGCTGGAAACGGTAACGCCACACACAGTCACACGCAGATTCTTTTTACTGATTTACAGTCATGTGACAAATGTTTCTGTTTCTTTTTCTTCCTGTGTCTCAGGTCGATGGAGAAGATGTGGATGCAGGGAAAGGCAAGAGGAAGAAGAAGGCAGCCTATGCTGGAGGTCTGGTGCTGGATCCTAAAGTCGGTAAGTCTGTGTTTTTAGTTTAACGTCTTCCTTTCTGTCTATTTACATATTTCTATAACTTCCCTCACTCTCTCTCTGCAGGTTTCTACGACAAGTTTGTGCTGCTGCTTGACTTCAACAGCCTGTATCCCTCAATCATCCAAGAGTTTAACATCTGCTTCACCACTGTACAGAGGGAGGCTTACAACACACAGAAGAAGAAGGAGGTGTGTGTGTGTCTGTGTGTGTGTCTGTGTGTGTGCACTGTTTGTTTATATGTTTATTAGGGGTGTCACGATTCTCCAAAAGATCATGGTGGTTTATGCTAGTTTATAGTTTTAACCATGAGTGAGATGGCTGTTACAGATCTTGAGTACAGCTGTATTTTTCCTTCGAACCTGTGCACGTAGTAAAGGAAAAAAAAATCATCGATGCTGCTATTGTTTTCGATGATTGAGATCGGAAGCCAATTTAAATCAATTTCTGATTTAGAATCGAAATCGTGACACCCCTATTATTTATTGTAGAAACAGGTGTGTTTGTGTAACCAAAATGATGAATTAATAAATGAATAACTGTCTACAGTACCAGGCATGCTCTATGGAATAATCCCAATGCCCAGGTACAGAGGAGGTGCAAAGAGCCTCAACATCTTGACTTCCAGCTAACTTCCAACTCTTGTTTCCATGGTAACAGCAGGACGGGTCAGAGGAGATTCCCGAAATTCCAGATACAGACCTGGAGATGGGAATCTTGCCCAAAGAAATCAGGAAGCTGGTCGAGCGGCGTAAACAGGTCAAACAGCTGATGAAACAGCAGGACATCAACCAAGACCTCTACATGCAGGTACACGTGCACACTGAAACACACACATGCTGTACATACTGTATAGTTACAAAGTTGGTATGGATACTCACCTCCCTTATTTTCCACTTGTTTCCTATTTAAAGTTAGTTTAAATAATAAATAATACCACTGGTTACATCTAACCCCTCCTGTAGAATAATCGTCCTCTCTGTCCATCTGTTTGCTTATTTTGTTCCAAACATTCATTGTTTTGCCAAAATATGGGGAAAATACTTCTGTGTTTCTCTGTCATCTTAAAATCCAAAGCGCTACAGCAAGTATTGTGTTTATTTAAACCATATATTAGTGAAAAGATAACTGTTTGGATCATACAGATGGACAGCAGTTGGGCGTCTTTGAGTGCATTATATTATCATCTGCTCTCAGCGAAGACGGAGGGTCATGCAAATAACTGTTTAGTAGGCATGTTGGTGCTGTTTGACAAAATGGTTTTCATTTGGATGAAAAGAGTAATGACTCAAAACCACAAATTTATTTAAATGGACAATGTTTCGAGTTGGATCAAAATGGATAAAAATGGTTCCCAAAATCATATATGTACCAATAGGCTGATGGGCTCTATGATGACAGGTGTGGTTCACCATCTAACCCGTCTTATCTTTTGCCTTGCACCTACCTGTGAGTTTTCTATTGTCAACCATTTCTATTTACCACTGAGACAACTTCTAACTTATCAAATCTTCATAACATTTGGAGTTTTCAAGGGAATTTGAAAACCGTTTGGTCTTATTTGCGTCTGTCTGTCTGTCCATCAGTATGACATCCGTCAGAAGGCTCTGAAGCTGACTGCGAACAGCATGTACGGCTGCCTGGGATTCAGCTTCAGCCGCTTCTACGCCAAGCCGCTCGCTGCCCTGGTCACACACAAGGGTAGAGAGGTGAGTCAAACCCACATACTGCACATAAACACATGACTGACTCTGTAGCCTTTATGGACGCCCACATTTTTAGCTGTCACACCTCTGATAGCGAATACCAGAGGGGGACCAAGTCATTGTTTTGCAAGTCACAAATAAGTCTTTGCACTAAAGTCCCGAGTCAAGACTGACAAGACCAAAGTCAAGTGCCAGGTCCTAAACTTTGTCATGAGTCATAATGCGCTCGTCATTGTGTAATGCCATTTGCCTCGCACATTTTGCATACTGCAATAATTTTTGTTGTTGACCACTGCATAGTTTTTGTACGTGAATGAAATTATTAATGGTATTATTTTTTCCAACTGGCGGTCGGTAACGTAACGTTAATTCTTCATGTTATTTTCCTGCAACTTGATTGGATGCTGGATCTGGGGAAGAGTTGACTTGCCGGGAGTGAATAGTGTTAACATTAGTCGATTCAGGAAATGAACTGATTCATGGCACACTTTTTAAATAACATACTTTGAGCATGGGGGAAGGTAACAAGTATTTTCAAGTCAAAACGCTCAGTTCTGGGCAGCGGGCGCCCTGGTAGATCACCTGGTAGAGTCCTTACCACAGCGGTCTGGGTTTGAAACCAACCCGTGGCCCTTTGCTGCATATCGATCCTCCTTTCCAGTCTATCCACTGTACTATCAAATAATGGCTAAAAAGCCCCAAAAAATAATCTTTAAAAACAAAAGGCTCAGGTCCAAATGAAGTCATGAGTCATTGGTGTTAAAGTCCAGGTTGAGTTGCAAGCCTTTTTTGATTTTGTCAAGTCTAAAGTCCTCAAATTTGTGACTCGAGTCTGACTCGCGTCCACACCTCTGGCTAATACACCTCCAAATAAACTGAACTAAAAGAAGCTTATAGTTAAACTGAAGTGGTACATTTATTACAGCAGGCAGGGCGTACAAACCACAAAACACACTCAGACTGATTAAATAACGAGGATGTCCCACAGTCCTTTTGTGATTTAAAATCTGGTCAATAGAAAATAAAATACTTCCATTTTTATCCACAAGAGAGCACTGCTGCATCAAATTCCACATCGTGCAACACTCCTTCCACTATAACATTTTCTTTCTGAATTCTTCCTCCTATCTTTTTCTCTCAATTGGATTTCTCCTGTCTCACATTCCTCATCCACAAAATTACCTCTTCCTCCCTCACCCTGTGCCCCTTCCCTGTTCTAAATATGATTTATTTATTATTCCCTCAAGTTCATTTTGTCAGAATAAGAGACCTGTTGTGTTGTCTGTGATATCAATAGCTCTGTGTAAGTATTTTCCAGTAACAAAATGCCACGGCCACACACATAAAGCTCACTCTCTCTCCATGTAAAGTCTGGTTGTGTAATGACTTCTTTCAACACACACAAATGGAACAAAATGGGCGTGCACGCTCAATAAATTGGCGCACAGAGGCATGTGTTCCGCATGACATAAACGGCTAAATCTGGTATTGTAACTGAACACCACACACACACACACACACACACACACACACACACACACACACACACACACACACTCTCTCCCACCATGTCAGTGGTAGTACTCATGTTCGTTTAATGAGCTCTAACAGTACACATCCTCAGCAGAGGCGTCGAGCTTTGCCTCAGGGGAGTCCTTCATTAAGATCCCCTTACACACTCATTGTGTTCACTAATAGAGGGCAGGGCAGTAACTCAGTGTGTGCGTGTGTGTGTGTTTGTTATTTTGTCAGTCCGTTTGTGCCTCCAGTCACGCTCGTTGTTCGGCTGACAGAGCTACTTTGTAAAAGGTGCACATTTGATTCTCCGGTACAGGTGGAGGTTTCTCTCCCTCCAGACTTACTGCTTGTACAGTATCTTCGTCAACAGCCAGAGGTGGACGGGTTAATTACATTTTACCTCCTTCTGGCTTTATTTTATCCAGGAAGCGTCACCACAAAGTCAGCTACATTTACATTGTCTGAAGTGGTGACATTGCTGCACTTTGCAAGTTATATGCAGGCTTGTTAAACTGAATATTTATGATTCAAGTCTGCATTCCTAATAGTTTAGGAGCCTTGAATAACATAAAAATGTTGTAATTTTAAATGGACCTGGTTAAGTGATCTTTTTAAAACTTCAACAAAAATAACATTCCTCAAACACCCTATTGTAAAATAATCTAAGTGTTTTGTAGCCAAATAGCAGCAGTTTGGTTTAATATAAAATGTTTACCTTCTTATCCCTTAGCATTTTTCTCACTGGTTGCACCACACACAAGTATCCAACAGAAGTGTTCTGCCACAGAGCTGTAGGGTGCACAACGAAGCAGGATGTTGTCATTGAGGAAATTCAAGGAGATAATAAAACAAACATTTTCTATTTGGATCCACTGTTTATTATTAAGCTGCTTCAGTAGTTGTCAGAATATGCTGACATGGAGAGATTGGCGCTCGTTATGATATTAAGGGACATTTTGTTTGTGTTCATCAATTAATCAAATAAATAAATAAATATACACACAAATATACAAATTTATATAAATATGTAAATAGATTATTTTCGTTGTCGATTAATCTGTTGATTATTTTCTCGATTAAAGAAAAATGTCAGAAAATGTTTCCCAAAGTCCAAGATGACGTCCTCAATGTCTTGTTTTGTCCCCAACTCAAAGATATTCCGTTTACTGTCATAGAGGAGTAAAGAAACAAGAAAATACTCACATTACGAAGCTGGAATCAGAGAATTTTGACCTCTTTTTTTTTCTTAAAAAATGACTTGTAATAATCGTTTAATCATTGCAGCACTAGAAATATATAGGCCTATAGATCATCTATTAGAAAAATTGCAATGCAGTGATTTACATAACATAGAAAATTACAGATACTGAACATAGTCAAATGGTTGAAATGAAATGAAGAAGTTAAAAAAAAATAAAGCAATACATCTAGGAATCAGGTAATGACCCTCAAAGCTGATGTGATTGGATTTATAATGTAAACGCAGAATGAAAATATATATTTTAAGACTTTGTGAGAAACTGAATACTTATATCCTCAGGTCCTCTCCCCGATTGTTCCAGAAGTGAAGATTGTAAACATTAAAACTGTAACTGAAGAGGGCTCAGGCCTAGCCTATAGAGAACAAATCAAAGACCGGTGTCCGAGTTAAATAGAAAAAAACCTTGAAGGAATGTGTCTTATGTATCACATCTGACACAGATTCAGGTAATCACATTAACTGAAGCTGAATCTTAAAATCTATGCTAAAACTAAAAGGCATATAATTGGCCTTTTTTTAATAATTGGTATAAGTTGAGCATTTGTAGAGCTAACATGCTGCTACATTTTGTAAAATTTTAAACAACCATTTTGTTTCTGTTTTGAGTTGTTTTGATACCGATACCAGTATCGGAAATGCCTCTGATACAGCCTAAAATGCTGGATCGAATGTCGAGAACAGTATGCGAGTCTATGCACCGATCTGATATCACGTTATCAGCTCATTTACGCTACACCGGAACAACACGTCACTCGCTACCTGATCCGTGCATCCTGCCCGATTAGTACTGCACATGTGCAACTCTCATAGAGATGGGAAAGAAGCGAGATGATACACTCATTAGCTACTTCCATCATCAGCTCCGGACAAAAGCATTTGCTGCGTCCGAAATCGAGAGTTGCACACGTGATCAAGCAGGTGCTAGCGCTGAATATAACATTAGCCAGAGCCAGCAAAATATCAGCAATTTGGCAATATTTTACACTGGAAAATCTGTCAAACTAGATAATAAAAGAAAGTTCTACGGCATTCATTCTCTTTAGGTATTTGTTCATGTTTTACAAAGGGTTTAACCTGAGCCAGGCCATACAACTGATAGCAATCATATCACAGATAGATTAGAATAGATTTATCTACGTTGGTTTCAGATCATTTATAGCTCTTGAAACCTGCTGATGGCCTACTTTGCCTACTTGTTCTCAGCCTTCTGAAGTTACCCAGTAGGATGAGGGGACAGCAAACTAATTGGATTGTGTTTTATTAGGACTTTACTGCCTTAGTACATTGCACACAGTGGAGAGTGATGTGACGAATTGGAGAGACGTGCATCAAAAGGTCATCAGTCGGATCTGAACCCGCAGTGTGCTGAGTACACGGCCTGGACCTCAACTTGCTGAGGTAGCGGGAGATCCCACTTCGCACAATCTTAGTGTTTTGTTTACTTTGTATCCATGATCCTAGACACGCATCTATTTATACTGCAGGTTGTCTGTTTGGGGAGAGCACTGCATCAACACATCCAGGGTGTCCCACTGTAAATGAGATGCTGTAAATAATGTTGTTGAGGATATTAGTACTCAACGGGATCTATATATGGACATTTATTTGTTAGATATTAGGGGTGGGAATCACCAGAGGCCCTGTGATACGATAATATCACGATAATTAAGTCACAATCGTGTCGTGATTTTAAACACTGTGCGATATGCTGAGTATTGCGATAAGATATATTGCGATTTATTACCTTTTTTAAAGTGCAAATTATGCAGTTTGTCAACATCTGTTTTATCTAATAAGATACAGTTTTCACTCTGTTCATCTCCGAGTTTTCATTCACATATCTTGAGGTCAGAGGTCAAGGGACTCCTTTGAAAATGGCCATGCTGTAGCGTGAATTTGGTTATTTAGCATTCTTCCCGGCAAGCTAACATGACATGGTTGGTACCAATTGATTCCTTAGGTTTTCTAGTTACATATGATATTAGTATCTTCACTCTCGCTTTAAGACTGAGCTCACTTCAACCTCTGAAAGACAGAATAACGGCCGGGCCTGCCTGCGGACCATTGGTTTAAGAGGTTTATATAATAAAAAGATTGATTCTTGGCGTCCCCGTATCAATACGATATTGCCACGCAAAATAACGCGATACTATGCTGTATTGATTTTTTCCCCCTATTATCACCCATATTAGATATTCTGTTGAAAATCTTTATCTCTAAACATTTATGATCCAGTTGGTCAAATTGGGCTTTTATCTGACAAATACCGTTTAAAACTGCATTTTATTTAATTACTCATGATCTACTATCCAACCCCCGCTAATTATTTTGTTAGCTGGATTGACTATACTAAAGTCAATCTAGCTTCTATAAAATCACAGGCTGTGTTCCCACTATATATGCCATCACATCGTATCGACCGTATGTCTGCTGGCCGGCCTGGAGCAAAGAAGCCGAGAGTCAGTTTGGTTCAGGCAACAGTTTAATAACTGTAAGCCAAGTAGTTCTTGGTAGTTTCCGACTGCTACGAGCCAGAAAGGCCAGCTGGCATTTATAGCGGTGTTTCTAGTGTATTTGTGGGTATTGCCGTTTGCACCCCGGGCCCCCATTTTAATCGTCACATTTGCACTCTACTTTCATATCAAGATTTAGGAGGCTTTTTATTTTTGTAATTGTAACACGTACACAGACCGCTGCTCTGTCCGCGGTGTAAATCCACCCGCCCGCCCCCTCGGCGCGTTCCCTTCATCTGAGTGCACGGGTGAATGTGCATGTGTTCTGCGTATTTATTGATTGGCTTAGCTCTCATCTTTCTCTCACTCTGGTCCTAACCCCCCCCCCCCCCCCCCGGGTCAGGCCGGGGGCCACAGTGGTTTCTCTGCCCAGGGAGGGTTCAGATTAGGGGGCTCAGAGGGGGGATGACAGACCCTTGGCGGTGGCTCTTCTGATCAGACTTGCCAAGTTAAGATGGGAAAGCCCCCCCCCCACTTAGCTCCCCTCCTGACTCTTATGTGTGCTTCTTGAGTGCGTCTTGTATCTATCTGCGTCTGCATGTATGTGTTGATGTACATGTGTCGATGCGTGTGCGCGCACAAGTGCTACTGGCCGAACTCTGCCCTTTGTCGGGGTACCATTTGTTGTGGAGCGACTCTGTCCTGGTATGTGTGGGTATTAAGGGGGGGATGATGGGTATTAAGAGGAAGGTGAAGGTTTAGGATTACACAGCCACAGATTGATGTCCCCTTCAACCCCTCAGCGTTATTTTGGGTCCTTTTGTATGTTCGCCAGAGAACAGTTGGGTGCAGAGAAACCGATATATGAAACACAGACAACTTACACGCATGTGGTTATAATAGGCTGATAAATGCATTTGTCATACCAGGAAGACTTTTATTGTCCGCTGACGACTCGCTGGTGCAGCCCTCTCTTCAAATGACAGTTTCAGCTTACAAATAGGGAGAATTAAACGCAGAGAAAGGAGGATTTTCTCATGTAGATCAGAGATCAGTTGCAGGAAAAACTCTGCAGCATTTGGCTGGTTGTTGGTGTTAATTTCCTCTGCTGGTGTTAATGTTGCTAGTCATAGCAAATAGAGAAGTGTCTGTTAACAGTCAAGGACACCACAAAAGCTGCTATGCCTGGAGTCTAGTTTCTCTTTGGTGTCTTTAAATGCAACTAAGGAAGGATTTGTTTGTTTGTTCGGTTGCTCTTTTTTTTAAGCCACTTTTATGACATGCTTGTTTTAGAAGGCTTCTCTGGTTTCTGAGCACAAACTCTATGTGTGTGTTAGCGTGTGTAAGTCCTCCTAATCGAGTGATGTTAACAACAGAGGCCGGTTGAAGCCGTTGATTGTTGCGGAACGCAGATTGGTTTGACCCTTCGACCCTTTTGCCAGCAAATCTGACAGCCATTAGCAGGTGTGTGCGTCTCAGGATGGAGGATGACTCCTGAAAGCCATTCTGCTGTAATTGAGTCTCTGTCCTTGTGTTTAAAAACAGCCTGACAGGAGCTCGTAGTTCACATTATTGGATGGCATGCGGAGTGAGGGATGGAAGCGGGCTTGGGTAACGGAGCCGAGGGTGTGGAGAGGTCAAAGTTTGGTTTAGGTTAAACCTCTGTGTGTGTGTGAGGGTGCGTGTGCTTGTAATCAAGTCTAAGTAAATATTGTTGCCCCTGGGGTCCCTCATTCAGGTTCTCTATCATTCCTCTTGTCTCGGGAATCACAAATCATTTCCCCGAATTAGACGCAGGAATACCTAAACCACCATGTCTCGTCTGTGTGTTGTGATGGGGTGCGAGTAAATATTGTTGCCCCCATTTCTTTCATTCAGGGTCTCAATCGCTGCTCTGGTCCCAGAGTCACAAGGGTCGTTTTTACATTTCCCCGAATTAGATTTAAGAATACATAAGCCTGCCTGCGCTGATATATATATGTGTGTGTCAGCACATGTAGGCATGTCTGGGGAAATGAGGGCTGCATGTTTCCGTGGTCCCGTAGTCCGCAGAGCTGGCTTTACTCCTGATAGGAGTGGGCTTAACAAATAGTCACATGGGAGCAGCGCTGCTATTTTGGCCACATTAGCTTGTCTGTGAAGGCTCACAGTGGACGGGACAAGGTTTCACAGTCTAAACTGCGACTTTAGTAACACCTACTAATGAGGCCATGTGAGACCGGGCTAACGGCAGGGATTATGATTCATTACGGATTGATCCGACATATGGCGTCTTTATCAGGGCCACTGATAGAGTTGTAAACGAGAGGATAATTAGTACATGGTTTAAGCTGACTTGACAAGTAGGTGATACATATGTTCAGTTCTATTAAAACCGTAACATTTCCTGATTTATGACCTTATGAACTTGATCCTCTAATCTACTTTACTGTATTTGTGTATTGAGCCAACAATATAACAATATGCTTACATTTACTCCACCCTGACTTTTCAACCCTTTATTACCGTTTGCATACAGGTTTTTGTTAGGAAGTGAAACAGGTCATAATTCCCTCTCTATTATCTATTTTATATTGCTGTGAAAACATCTCCTTCAAACAACTGTATTTATTCAAGTTTCTCACCAAAAACTACATTTTACAAGATTACATTTGAACACATCACGATAACGTTAGAATTTACCTTTGCCTAATACTCATTTTTACTGAGTAGAAAACACATGAACACATCGTAATGTATGGCATCTCCCCATGTTGAATTTGGAAGGATGAGAGCTAGTTAACGTTAGCTGTTAGCTCCGTGCACGACTGTGCTGCTTACCGGCTGCTAACAGCTAACGTGAACTAGTTCTTGTCCTGCTGATTTCAACACGGATTTGTTGTTCGCAATGTAGCATTATGAGGGAAAAAATAGGGTGCGTCCCCTGGACGTGCCGATAATTAGTTTACTGCATCCAAAACACATTTTCTATCGTCCCCGGGATGACGTGACGACGTTGGTCTCGAGCCCTGACGCTACCTGCAGTACTGTAGAAAAACACGTACCGTCACCTTTTCAGAATTTTGGCATCGACTTGCTTATTTACACATCCGGCAGTTATGGAGCAACACATCATCATTCCTTTGGAGTCGCGTTTCTGGCCACCCGATGAATGCAAGTCCAGTATTATTATATATTTTCTCTCTTTTAGCTCTATTTTTGGTCTCCACCAACTCCTAAAGGAAATATCTGGTTCTTTAGCTGCTAAATGCTCGTCTTTGTTCACCAGCTAGTAGCTGTTAACTTTGTCTGTCTTCGTTTGGTGCTGAATGTACAGTGGGTTTTCAGCGCTATGAGAGCAACCAGTGAATCAATTCACACTATCATTCGATACATTATTATAAAAAAATAATCATCATGGACACTTTAAAGTTCAGTTAAAATATACTCATAAAAATTGGACCTGACTCAGTGTATGAAATTGAAGCTGATGTGTAATGACAAAGGTCATTTCATCTTCCTGAACCATGTATTGCCGGCTATCTCAAATATCACATCTTAATGAGCCCCTTTGACTTATTTGCCTGGCAACATTTTAAGAATTCATCGGTGACTACTTTGACTGTGCCACGGATGAAGTGACACATCAGGACGTGTCCTTTCCAGCTATCAAAGTACCACATTTTTAATTGACCAGACAGCGGGAGGATTGTTGTCATTGTCGAGTTATTTTCGATGAACGCCGGCGTTTGTGATCTCAGCCGGTTGTATTAAATCAGACAAAGCTTTGCAAGAGATTTGACCCTCCCAGTAGCAGACATGAGAACACAGCAATGGCATCCAGGACAGGTGTGTGTGTCTGTGTGCGTGCGTGCGTGCGTGCGTGCGTGTGTGTGTGTGTGTCATTCTCCGTGGCTGTGTATGGAGGTGTGTGCACATGAGCGCTCACACTAGCTGAAGAGAGACTACAAATCTTTTATGCATCTTTGTGTGTGAGATTGTGTTTGTGAAAAAGGAGGTCTGTGTGTGTGTGTGTGTGTGTGTGTGTGTGTGTGTGTGTGTGTGTGTGTGTGTGTGTGTGTGTGTGTGTGCACGCATGCATACTCATGCGCCTTGTGTACGTGTTGTGCGTACAACACCCCCACATCCCCCCCCCCCCCAGCTCTGACAGTGGTGTGTTCCTCCACAGGTGCTATTTCAGTCGGCCGACTGTCATCCCAAAATGCTTTTCAGCTGAGTGCTTTTCAAAACAATCGTCACTGGTGCCCCAGGCTCTTTTTACAAGGGCCCTCTGCCGCACCGGGGTTTAACATGCTGCCTCTGATCTGCTGATCACAGAGGGGGGGGGGGTATGGTATGGTATGTCCGTGTGTGGAGGGGTATTATCTGTGTGTGTATCTCTGTATTATCTTTATTGCTTCCTTTTCAATCTGTAAACCATTTGTCACTCATCCAATGCAGATCAGTTAAGACCCATATTCTTTATTTAAAATGACAGCCTGGCAAAAGACAAAAGATATTTTGATGAGGAGGCGGGGGGGCGGGGAGTGAAACGAAATACATGAGAGCGACATCACAACAAGACACATAAATCCCTTATAGATAATACCAGCAGATAGCTGAGCGACAGCTGGGGGAAAAAGCCAGATATCACAACAACGAGGCCGAACCGCTCATCAATTAGCATGACGGGGTGCATTATCGCACAGCTAATGGGCAATATGGTGCACATGCAAAGACATGTTAAAAGCACTAAATTAAAAGGGATTGCAAGCTGTGAAATGTCAAATCAGAGACTGGGCACGTGCAGATTAAAGTGGGTATTAAAGTGTAGATGATCTCACTTTTTCCAACATTAATATCTGTTCTGAAAACCTTCATTTAGGGTTATCCGGCTGCACTAGTCAGCTGGACAAGATTAGTCATTTATCGTGGACCTGTGCTCCTGTAGTTGTCTCCCCCTCGTTCACTTCATGGCAGCTTTGAGTGTTACAGACTACGGTAGCACCACTTAACCCAACTACATCTTTTAGCAACATTGGCAGGGTCAGATGCCCCGAAGTCTGTGTCCTCAAGTCTCAGATTGTTGGGTACATTATGTTTTAAAAACGGGGGAGTACAACGTGAAAGTGTCACCTGTAAGCTGTCAGAGTTGAAAAATATGTGGGAACACAAGGACTATCCACAGCACTCTCATGCACTACTGTCAGGTCATAAACTATAGCTACAGACTGCAGTGTCTTGAAGCGGCCATCTGTTGCGAGTTGCAGGTTGCAGTTCAAAAGGTGCTTATATTCAAGCATCGCCAACGTTTGTTTGGTTCAGTTCATTTGGGTCGGTGTGAAACAAACTGATGCAAACCAAACAACCGCTCCGCTTCTAAGCTGACTCCTTATGTGGTTCTTTGTGGTGTGAAAGCAAAGCAGACCAAGCACAGGATTTGATCAAATATGAGTCAATATTCTGTTACTGTAATGCCTATTTCTCACCTCAAATGTTTTTAGAAACATCTTATAGTGTACTGTTTAGCTGTAAAATGAGTTTGTGACCCGGCCACCATGTTGAAAACATTCGAGCCAAAACCAAGCACCGCCCACCGGCCGGAGCAAACTTTCTCAAAATTAGTCGGTTTGAACATGAACTGGACCAGAACTAAAAGGCAGCAGCGATAATATTTTTTATCCCTTATTTCCGGACCAAATGAACAGAACTGCAGGTGTGAAAATGCTCTAATTGTTGGCACTTTTTTTTTAATGCAATTAGTTAAAAAATTACACCTAAATAAAAGGTATGCCCATGTTCATGGTTGGCGTTTTGTATGTGTTTATTAGTGTGTGGTTTTGGAAGGAGCGCTCATGCAAACTTCTTCCTGTTTTTCCTTCCTGTCCTTACTCTCAATAATGCACGTCGGATTAAAGAAATGTGAGTAGCGGTAGTTAATGGCAATGTGTATGCATGCGTACAGAACCCATATGAAGAGGCATGCCATCTCATTTGACCTCTGAACCTCCTTGACCTCTCACAGCCCAAAGAATGCAAACTGACACCTGAGATCTCACCTATATTGAGGCCTGAAAAAAAGGAGGTATGGCCCAGAGTAGCGATTGCAAGTGTTTCAGTCTTTTCTACCGACCAGTCTTCTGCCCCGATCCTTCACACCGCGGGGCACTTGTCGGTGAGCTGCTCAATTACTGTCCAGTCTAATTAACACCAAGGAGCTGAGAAGGGAAGGAGGCAGGAACATAAGAAGATTGAGTGATGTTTTACGGTGTGACAAAAAGAGGGAAATTTAGTAATTAGAAGAAATTTACTGAGTCGTAAAATGGGGCAAATAAGAGAAGAAGAGATTCACCTTGACTCGTTGTGGATACCAAACTATTAAAATTGGACTTAGAGTAAATTGTCTAACCATAACTCACAGGTCTGGAGGAATATAAAATCTTCACAACTTACATTTAAATTTGGCTATTCATTTGTTCTGCTACATGCCAGTAAAGAGTGATAAATAAGTCATAAGTTCCCAGAGCTCATGGGGACTTTTTCAGATGTCTTGTTTTATTTGACCACCACTTCATAATCCAAAAATATTCAGTTTACTATCAAAGAAAAGTAGGAAAACAAGCAAATATTGATATCCGACAAGCTTAAACTGGTGAAGTTTTACTAATAGAAAATAAGCAAAACGATAAATCAATTTTCTGCGAAATCAACTAATCGATTAATTGTTGCAGCTGCACATTAATCCCTTTTTGATCTGGTTGATGTTGAAAGTCTCCTTTGTATTGCTGAAGGACACAGCATCGGCATGACGTTCAGTAATACGAGTCGAGCTTTTTCAGTTGTTTGCCCCAGTATGAGCGGCATGCACGGTGCTGACTAGTGCAGTCATCAGAGGGACGATATACACACACACTCGCTTTTCTACCCCCTGGGGCTATGTGTTTGCATTGGTCCATATAGTATGTGTGTGTTGGCATGTGTTTAAAGATGAGCGCTCACACGTACGGTCAGTTGCGCAAATTGCACCATGGTCAAACGACTTGTCTTTCATGCGGTTCATTCCTTAAAGCAGCCTGTCCTGCTGGGACTGACAGCATATGGAAAACCTTTCTAAATGAGTCCACACATCAATTACATCAACGCATTCTCACCTCGCTCGCCTCACTTTGCTGTCGCTCTGTCTCTGTCTTTCCCACATCTCTCTATTCATCACTTCTCTGCCCTTCCCTTCCGTCTATCCTCTGATCATTCCTCATCTGTCTCTCGCCTCTTTCAGCGCTTCTCTTTTGCTGTTTTATGATGGTGAAAAGTGTTACTGAAGAGCTCATAGCCAGGGCTGTACGTTAACCTTTTTTTTTTTGCTCATAGCACTGGTGCTACAGAGGTTGAAAGTTTTGTAGCACACGCCTCAAAATTGTAGCACGAGTATAAAAGTATCAACTAAGTCCACTGTAGATTGAGACTATTCAAATTCTGTGTTGGGGGGGGCATGAAGCATACGAAAACACAGTTTCATGACCTTTTATGGGATTTTAGATCTGGAAAATACTCATGTTAGCAATCACTTGTCTTTTATTGTGGTGATCGTGAGGTAAACTGTAAAAATACAGTGTTTATATTATAATACAGTGAATGTGCAGCACCTTGCTGGATGACGTTGCGTTGAGGCAAAAGTTTTGACGCATTTTGTCGCCGGAGCTCTCTCATTCATTTGAATTGGACCACTTAAGGGCGACAAACGCAATGAATCCTATTCAAATGAATAAAAGCGCTGCGTTTATTCACGCAGTGCTGTTGTCTGAACACAGCCGGGGTGTTCTAGTGTTTTGCGGGGAATGTTTCAAATCAATGAGCAGGTCTACTTTGTGGCAGAAATTGATTTACAGGATGTTTTCAATATAATCAATCGATATGATGAGGTACCTTGATTTGTCAGGTATTTAATTTGCTGGATTGTCTGGTTATTTATCTATAAATTATTTCTCAATTGAGTTGAATTTTAGTTTCCAGAAATTCCACGATATAATCAAATGCAGTATAATGATATACCGATGATGAAATATTTAATTCACCCACCGATATTTTAACGCCTAATACAGATAAAATGACTTAGAACAACCTCAATATTTGTAGAAGGGACTTTTAGTTCATATACCTATGTAATATGCACAATTTGTAGGATAATTACATACTTCATGTGCAGATGGAGCCGTGTGTCCTCGTTGTTATACGTCTGATGACCCTGTACCTGAAATCTCTGGCACTTTGGGGAAATACATTTCTTAAGGTTTTAATTGGAATGATTCAGATATGCTCTGCCATTTAAGCCACGATTTCACCATCTTAAGAACACACTTTGTCGTGTGTATGTCATTAGAAATATGAACATATTGAACTCAAACATTAGACTGTTGAGCACAGACACAGTTCCTTGCTCAAAAGTTCCTTAGTGGCATTTGTTCAGGACATCCTGTTCAGTATCTCTGCCCCGATTGTCTCACCGTGACATTTACTTTTCTATATCTGCAACCTTTGTGTTAGTAGCCTGCTTTACTTTAGACTCCAGTCATTCTCAGTTGTAGTTATTTGACACAGTTCAGAAATGTATTTAAATGTGTGGAATCTTAAAAAGGGACTAAATGAGCGCATGTCTAGTTTTGGCTCAGTCACTACGTCTTATTTTATATTTCTCAACAATTATCATTTCTTTAGCTTCTTCCTGTATGTTGAATAACCTACTCTCCACTCACTAAAGAATAACCTACTCTGCACTCACTAAATGCAACTCTGAGTCCCATTTTAACTTCATGACTTGAAGGCTTTTCGTAAATATTGAACATGTTCAATATATATTTGGAATCAGTGCGGCCAGGATGGACTTCCGAGCCGATGGGGGATGTAAAAAGCACTCTTAACATACCTCACACCACAAGAATATCTGGAAGAATAATCTTTAGAACCATCAAAAACTCAGGGCTTTGCTGACGATTGTCTGTACACTCAATCTGAGCCTCTCCTAATGACCGGTTCAGACTACACGATATCAGCCCGATTATAGCCCGACACGGCCGTCGTAGGGTGTCGACTCGGATCGGGAATGCTAAATGAGTGTTGTGTGCGAAAATCGATCGTTTTTACCTTGTGTAATGTGTCATAGTACACGACAACCGACGCCGCGTCCGGGACGCCTCACAACGTCCCGACAGAAAGTCTAGCATGTTTGATTTTTTTTTTGCTTTCCACAACGTGTTCCGTCATGGCCGTGAATTTGACCGGCTGAGCACAGATGCACACAGCTGTAAACAGAAGCACATGGCTACTTATTATGCGGAATGATGTCATCATGACCTTTCCAGCACAACTGCTGCCGGACCTGGCAGTAGGATATTCAATCTAGGTTTTGTCGGAGTTAAAAAACACCACCACCGTTGCGTCTTTGCGCATGGAGCATCCCGTTGAGCGCCCGCTTTCGCTTCTCCCCGTGAATAATATTTGTATTGTTTTCCCCTGGAGCCTCGTGGGCCCCTTTACATGGTCGGGCCCGGGGGCTCGAGCCCCGGTAAGCCCGTGTATTAAGACGGCGCTGCCGGGAGAGTGTGTATTGTCGGAATAGGGGACCGACGTGTAGTCTATCATGTGTAGAGGCCAAGTTACGACAAGAATTTATGACTCTCAATCGTCTAATCTGACATAGTGACCACGTAACCGTCAAAAATATCGTGTAGTCTGATCCTGGCATAAGACTTATTACATCTTCATCTTCCTCTTCCCCTCCCTTTCTTCGTCTCCTAAACCAGCAGGACAGGCTAGTCATTTTGTCTGCATTAAAGCTTAGCAACACAATTTAGTGCGTATGTGCTTAGGCCAAGATTTTTGTGTGTGTGTGTGTGTGTGTGTGATTGCGAATGTGTGTGTTTGTGGTGAGACCTTGACCTTGACTGCAGTCCCTAATGGAGGAGGCTGTTCTGTGAATGACTCAAACTCCCCCCGCCGCCGTACAGGGGTATGTAGCAGCCCATAAAGCATGCTTAAGTCCCCGCTCTGGTTTCAGGGAGTGGAACACCCCCCCACCCCCCCCCACCCCCCCCGGTCCTGCCACAGTCCAACCCCGCCCCTTCCTCACACTCTGAAATAGCCACGTCCTTGTCCCCACACGGAGCACAGTGTGAGTCGGGGTGCGTATATATGCGTCCGTGGTTGATTGAGGAGCAGATTGCTGGTGACAGGTCACACTGCGTTCCGTCCCTCCGACCCCCCAGATTAGCCACCCGGAGCCCCCACCCTGCCCTCCCCTCCTCTGGGCCCCCACCTGTTGGGATCCCTCTGCTGCTCAGATCTCTCACACACACACACACACACACACACACACACAGTGCACAACCTGCGTTAACAGAATTCTCTTATTTGTCCGTCACTCACTCAGCGGGTGATAAAGGCCATTACGAGTCATTAAGGTGTGCGTGTGTGTTTGAGTGTGTTGCCCGGCTCGGATGTGTGTGGGTTGAAAAGACGCCTGTCACAGCACGCTCTCATAATTGCCCTCTTAGCCAATTATCCCCCATTTAAAAGCAAGTCACCTGCTCTGCTCCGATGTCCACACAAATGCCCGCACACACACGCCACACACACACAGAGAATAAATAGCAGAGAAACTTAATATTTAATCATTGTTTGTTCCTCAGTGATTTGTTTGTTTACTTGCTTTTTGTTGTTTGCATCAGCCTCCATTCATACTGTTGTGTCTGCTTTCTCCCTCAGATTCTGATGCACACCAAAGACATGGTTCAGAAGGTGGGTTATTAACAAGCTAATATAATACAAATCTAGTCGAGGAAAATGTAAAAAAAAACTCTGGAGGATATGACCTATAATCTGTATCAGGATAGAATTGTAGGGCTGCAACTAAGGATTATTTTCATTGTCGATTAATCTGTTGATTATTTCCTTGATTCATCGATTAATTCTTTGGTCTATAAAATGTCAGAAAATGTCGATCAGTGTTTCCTAAAGCCCAAGATGATGTCCTCAAATGTCTTGTTTTGTCCACAACTCAAAGATATTCAGTTAACTGTCATAGAGGAGTAAAGAAGCCAGAAAATATTCACATTTAAGAAGCTGGAATCAGAGAATTTTTACTTTTTTTTTCTTCTTAAAAAAACCCTCCTCAGATTAATTTATTATCAAAATAGTTAGCGATTCATTTAATAGTTGACAACTAATCGATTAATTGATTAAGCGTTGCAGCTCTAATAAATTGTCACAGTTACTTCAATAATGGCGAATGTAACGATAACCATTTCCTTCAGTAGATCAGTGCATGAGACTTTTTTTTAACATGCTGGATCACTTCTAACATGTATGTCCTGATTATGAAGAGTTAAAAATTCTTATTTAAGATGAGACTTTGATGCCTAGGGAGAAATTAACATGTTACAGCAGCACATAGACAGGCTAAGGGATGAGAAAAAAGATCCATTTGAATGAAATTAAGTAAAAAAAAAAGTAGTAAAAAAGAATAAAAGAATAAGAAATAAGAGAGATGAAAAGAGAAAAAAGCTATAGACAATACCTTAGACCGTATAAGAGACTTGAGCAAATATCTGTACGAAAGCAGTCCAGTAGTACAACTCTGGCGTAAGTGTATAGGTATTAATAATAAGTTCTGATTAGAAATTGTTGTAGAAGTACATTTAGTGTTGGAGGAGAAAGTAATTCCACTTATTGAATACATTGGGTTTGTTGTCCAGCCCCATTTTGAAGCTAAAATATTGTCTTCTCTTACTTATATAACAGTTGTTTCTTGTGTCATTTTCCTCTCGTGTGACTCAGATGAATCTGGAAGTCATCTACGGAGATACCGACTCCATTATGATCAACACCAACAGCAAGTCTCTGGAGGAAGTCTACAAACTTGGCAACAAGGTGTGTTTGGCTCCACATGTTCACCCAGCAGTAGAGAAGTTGTGTATTCCTTCTTCATTTGACATTTTCACTGAATGCATACGTATGTTTGTTATTCCCAGGTGAAGGCCGAAGTAAACAAGCTCTACAAACTGCTGGAGATCGACATTGACGGCGTGTTTAAGTCGCTTTTACTGCTGAAGAAGAAGAAGTACGCCGCCTTGGTGGTGGAGAACCACGGCGAAGGACGATTCAGCGTCAAGCAGGAGCTCAAAGGCTTGGACATCGTCCGCAGAGATTGGTGTGACCTGGCCAAGGAATGTGGCAAGTACGTTAAACAAAGTTGTGACTGAAAGCTGCACATCAGGCATTGCAAGGGACTTAAAAGGTTTCCATTAAAGTAATTGTTATGCATGATAAAATGCATCTCTCCTCTGCTCTCGCAGCTATGTGATTGGTCAGATCCTGTCGGACCAGAGTCGTGATGTCATTGTTGAGAACATCCAGAAACACCTGGTGGAGGTGGGAGAGAAAGTAGCAGCTGGAACCATCCCACTCAACCAGTATGAGATAAACAAGGTGAGGACATGGCTGTATATGTGTACATTTCCACACCTGAATAGAAAAGCCTTAACCTGAAGCACCCTATGTGAGGCTCTGGGCGTGTTTTTATTTGGTTTATTCTATTATATTTGCTATTACCTGTCTGTTCATTGTCGCTGTCGTGCTCTTTCCTCCAGGCTCTGACTAAAGATCCTCAGGACTATCCAGATAAGAAGAGCCTCCCTCACGTCCATGTGGCTCTATGGATCAACTCCCAGGGCGGTCGCCGGGTCAAATCTGGAGATACGGTCTCTTACATCATCTGCAAGGTGAGAAACATAAGCCGGGCTTCCACCAAGAAGTTCCTGGTAGTTTTAGTCCCGGGACTACTTTTCCAGGAACTAAAAGGTTCCTTCAACCAACTGTTGTCTGCGTTTCCATAGCGATCTAATTAGGCTAATTAGTCCGCTGATGTGAAAAAGCAACATGACATAGGACGAGGTCAGCTGGGGTAAACACACTCTGCAGCCTGCAGTTCAGTGTGTCTGCCCGTTTCATCTAAAAAACATATTGGAAAAAAATAAACGTTAGGTTTTGTCTAACTGCGACGACATTTACTGATGCGCGTTGGATGTAATGAATGAAATTCAGAGGAGGAAAATTAATCTAAGAGTGTCTGTCTCCACAGTAAATCATCTGTCGAGTGTTTGATGGTTATTTATTTGTGCTTTAGAACGTAACCGCCGTGAAACAATCAGAAAATAACTTTACCGCCACGCTTCTGTCTCTTCTACCGCTCGCCCTTTCGACTCGCTCATGCAATATCTCTCTGTCTTTTTATCTCTGTCTTTTTTTTAAATTAGTCGGGAAGCCGACAGCAAAGCCTGTCTTGACTTTTAATGTTATCAAACAAAGAGAAACGCTCTCCCCTCGTCCTAAAATGGTCCTAAATCGATACTAGATTACTTCCTTGTTTTACGAATGAAGCGGTACAGTTGAAGCAGCGGAGCTGTGTGTGTGTTTTACCAATCAGCGACGGTCGTCCTGCAAACTCCACCTCGAAAGTTCTGCTTCTTTCAGAAACTACTACCATCCCGACCAGGGTCTGGGGGGGTAAAAATTCTCCGGAAAATATCCCCAGAACTTAATTTACACCCTGGTCCCTGCGGTCGAAACGCAGTTCTTCAAAAGGTTTTTAGTTCCGGGGGAAAGATCCTGCAGGTGAAATGGGGCTATACATATTATCTCTTGAGACACTGGTCCACTAGTCATTTTAGGGTTTTTATAATTACATTTCAAAACCTAATCATTAAAATCCTGGAATGCACTGAACACCATAGATTGATATAGACCAAAGTGAGATTATCCAGATAGATTTATAGTGTAAACTATAGTATAAAGTTCAAGGTACCACTCACACCGCTTTATGCCTTTTCTTTCTCCCCTAGGACGGCTCCACGCTGGCAGCCAGTCAGAGAGCCTACGCTCTAGAGCAGCTCCAGAAGCAGGAGGGTCTCAGTATGGACACCCAGTACTACCTCGCCCAGCAGGTCCACCCTGTGGTGTCCCGCATCTGTGACCCCATCGAGGGCATCGACGGCGTGCTCATCGCCACGTGGCTGGGTGAGCTAATGACTGTAGAAGACTTTAGTTTTATTGAGTGTGGGTGGCCCGACGTCACTCTGGTGCTTGATTATGACTTGAGGAATTTCAGGTTTCCTTATGCCTTCAAAAAATGACAAATTATAGAAATTAGTAAAAAAAAAAAAAAAAAAGTCAAATGCTTGATGAAAGTATTTAATTAGAATTTAGCAAGTGAGATATTTTTAATTGGTGCTGCTGACATCAACTTGCATAAAACTTCTTATAGTGATTAAATGACTCATGTGCAGTTTACAGACATACTATCATATAAATATACACAGGCCATGAGGTATTTGTGGAGCACAGCTTACTTTGAGTGATAGTACTAGTCTCTCTTTATGTATGTGTTAGCATTAGTCCTAATTCCCGTTTTATAGTCTGTTGACAGCTGAGGCGGCCAAACATAGAAAAGCTGTCACACCTAATATCACAACACCCTAATAAAAGTACAAAATAGATGTTCCATTGTTGACAAATTGTCATAAAATGAAGTGGTTTGGATGGAAATTTCCCGTCTGTTCTAAATATTTTAGATTCATGTAAAAAAGAGAAATGCGACAGGATAAAACGATCTGTAGTGTAAGTTAGAACTATCTTTTGTCCGTACCAGGTCTGGACCCGAGTCATTTCCGAGCTCACCAGCAGTACCAGAGGGAGGAAGAGGCTGATAGCATGCTGGGAGCTGCGGTCCAGCTGACGGACGAAGAGCGCTACAAAGACTGCGAGAGGTTCACCTTCACCTGCTCTCAGTGTGGCACTGACAACGTCTACGACAGCGTCTTTGAAGGAGCTGTGAGTAGAAGTCATGCACGTTAGCACCGTTAGCTATCACAAAAGTCACTGGCCATGGAGCAAGTATAACATTTAAAAAAAATGTCACTTAATTTGTATGTACCCACAAACTTTAGGAACTTTATCCGCTCCACCTCAGTTTATACTTTCTGCATCCGTGTAGCCACGAGGGGCCTTGTGGAGTAAATATTATCATCTGCTCATGTCTGCAATATTATGCTGTATTTACATAACGCCAACCCACGTGGGCTTGGAAAGTATAATTTGCAAGATTTAACAAATATTCTGTCATGGATTACTCTGTGTCAATGCATTATTAATTCTACACTTAGCTTATCCATTCTTCAAATCATTTGGCCAGACATCGTAGTCATTTGAGACTAGTTCCTCGGCGTATATGCAGTTGCAAAGAGATCTAAATTTTAGTCACTGCAAGCACTTTTTCGCCAAGAGGAATGAAAAAGATGTGCAATCTAACACCAGAGTGTACGTCATCCCAAAGGAAATGTTGCCAAAACGGCTCCAGATGATTTCATATTTTATATTTCTGCTTTATTTAATCAGAAAGGTCCCATTGAGATACAATATCTCTTCTGCCAGGGAGTTCTGGTCGAGATGATCTTCTGTCTAACAATCTTTTTTGGATCTGAGAGCCGCATTTGAAATACATTCAGTTGTCAGGTCATTGGGTGCATCCAGCTAAAACTAATGCAGTCTAATCCAATACAGAGAGGGGCTTCTGTTATTTAGCCTACCCTCACTGATATAAATGGGGTGGACAAAATAATGCAAACACCTGTCGGTATAATACGATGCAATCAACAGCACCACAAACCTTCAAAATGACCATACAGTTGAATCAACACCTCTGGAAAATAGTTTCAGTAAAAACTGAACATTATAATCTTCATGAAGGGAGGATTTATAGCAGGGCTGTTGTGTTAGTTTTAGCTTGTTGCACCTGATAAACTGGCAACTGTATATTAAACCTACGTCACTTTGGCTGCAGCCGAAGAATAAGTTGTGGATATGGAGATGTTCCTGTGTGCAACACACACACACACATCCACACAGAGAACCTCGCAGAGATACGAAGAAAGACTGAAATGATAAAGAGAAAAATATCTTTTATCACTTATAGTCTGTTTCACTGGTGTAATAGATTAATCAGTAGAGACGCAGATAAAGAGTCTGAGAGTGGAAGAATGGTGTTTCCGAAGGCATTTCAGTCCAACTTCCTGTGAAGGATTCATGCTTTAGTCATCCTCCATATTGTGTCTCTGTCTGTATTTTTAGACAGCTGCCTGGCTCCAATACGGACTCTGTTTTCATTGGCATAGTTTGGACTCCACAACTTGAAAAGCCTTTCCTTAACCCCTGCTGCTCTATGGACACACACACACACACACACACACACACACACACACACACACACACACACACACTGATCTCCTACCATTTGTCAGGCCAAGGTCGTGTGTATGTGTGTGTGTGTTATCAGCTTCTAATGAGGAGCAGGGCACACAGCTTTTTCCTGTCTGAAAGACACTAATAAAACCGACAACCGTCTGTCCTCTGCTGGCGGAGAGAACTTGCATTAAATTAAAAAAGGAGTATTATACACACACACACACTCCATAAAAAGTTGATATCATTACACACTTCAGCAGATACCCTGGTATGTTTTACTGAGAGACATGCGTACACGCTGATGAAACATACCAGAAAAGCTGTATTAGATTCAGTTGATCAAATGCTTGTTAACATTGAGAAAGAAAGGAAACAACCTACTTTAATGTAAAGAATATGCTCTTGAAATGTCAAGTCCAAACTTTAGACTAAACGAACCAGGATGTGTCTGATTACTGGTGTTAATTTTCCAGCCTGCGTCAGAGACCGGTATGCACGCACACACACAGAGAAACTGATAAGACAGTAAGTTAATTAGGGTGGTGAACATGGTCTAACAGCTCAGTGAGAGGGGAGGACAGATGGGCCTTGACTCCACCACTGACACAGAGCCAGAGATGGTAGGAGGAGGCGGTGATGGATGATGGAGGACAGACAGAGGAGGAAAGTTGTTTGATGGGGGTAGCGGGTAGAGGGGGGATGAAAAGATAAAGTCAGGAGGGAGAAAAAAGCTGGATGGAGCTGCAGGGACTTCCCTGAGTTCAGTTTTAATAGAGCGTTAGATTAAAACAGTCAGGGTAGATAAATGTATTTAAAAGTGCAGACATGCAGTGGTAAAGATGACAGCTGTTTGGGTTGTAGACAATACTTGGTGGAGGGATGAGTGTTAAAGGATTCGATCCTTGGATTGCATCATTTGAACTTTTCTAAGAACACAAACACAAGACAGAAACTACTTAGGATGTTTTCATATTTTCATTTAATTGCACAGCCATGAATTAACTGGCAAGTGAGGAGTTATGTATAATTTCTGAAGGGAGAACCCTGTTGTCAAAATGAAGTTTGGAATGAAACAAGTGAGATAAAAGAGTAGGAGGGGAGGACAAAAAGGGAGGCTGCTTTCATCCAGAGCAGACAGGAAAGAACATGAAGAAGAGGAAATGAAGAGGAGGATGGACTGAGATGGAGAGGGTTAATGTGCGTAGCTGCATATTAGGGGAGGCAAATGAGTTGAGTGACTTGAAATGGCAGAAAATCTGGTGTTATTTTCCAAAAGGGAATGATGTAGGCAAGCAAAAGAAGCTGTGTGTGGCTGGGTGGGGGGGTGTCACATGCATACTTGTGTGTCATTGACTTCCCCGCAGAAACCTTTTTTGCTGCCGTCAATGCGACAGTTAAATGGAGTTCAGGTTTAAAGGAGCGAGGAGTGTTTAAAGCTGTTATATTTAGTGTAATTGTTATGTACTGAGGCTACGTTTTTTTCAATGCGTTAACTATAAGCCTTGCTGTCAAGTGGACAATTCAGGGGTATAGAGGTCACGTCGACCTGTTTTCTTCAGGCTACAATAATGTTAAAATTTCCCGGACCCAGGGGTGCTTTAAGCCCGAACACCCTCCACGCCTGTGACATGTTCTTTGTAGAGGTTTAAATGTAATGGCCAAGTTGCTATGTTACGTAACTGCTTAGCTGTGATGAATCCCTGTGCACACATATATTTATGCACAGGACGTAACATTCAAGAAATATGGTGGGAGTGAGATTGTAGTTATTGCAGTGCAGTAAAATACTTCCCTCTAATAGCCATTGTACTTGCAATTGCAGTAGTTTCACGGCTTGGATGGGCAGAAGTTTAGTAGTTGATACCAATACTAGTGAAACTCCACGATTCTTGATAACAATTCGATACCACAGTGTAAAACAATAAATCTCATGTTCTTCAACATACACTTCTTTATATACCTATTGCATACTGGTTTTGGTCAGGAAGTTAAACAGATCATAATTCCCTCCATTATCTATTTTATATTGCTGTGAAAACATCTCCTTCAAACAACTGTATTTATTCAAGTTCCTCGCCAAAAACTCCATTTTTCAAGATTAAATTTAAACACATCATAATTTAGAATTTACCTTTGCCCAATGCTCATTCTTAATTTTACTGAATAGAGCCTGAACGCACCATAATGTAAATTAATGGCACCTCCGTGTTGAAATCGGCAGGATGAGAGCTAGTTAACGTTAGCTGTTAGCAGCCGGTAGGCAGAACAGTCTTGCACTGAGCTAACAGCTAACGTTAACTAGCTCTTCTCCTGCCGATTTCAACACAGATTTGTTGTTCGCAATGTTGTATTATCAGTGACAAATAGGGTGCATCCCCTGGACGCGTCTATAGTGAGTTTACTGCGTCCCAAACACATTTTCTATCATTCCGAGGTTGCCATTAGTCTGGAGCCCCGACGGTACTTGCGGTACTTCAGAAAACCAAGTACTGTCACGTTTTCAGAAATTTGGCATCGACTCGGTACCAAAGTATCGGTTTTCGTGACATCCCTAGCAGAAGTTAAACAAGAAAAAAAACTGATTTCTTTGAAACGTAGTTGAAACAATTAAAACTGGTGGGAATAACCCAAACCTTCGCAACTCTATATCTGAGTTTTAGTGTGTTTACCAAAATTAGACTTCTGTGGTTTCCTTAGAATTGGTAAACGAGATCTGACCAATTTTTCAACATGACTGTTGCCAATTTTTATTCCTGTATTTTGAACAAGACTGAATGATGAATTATTCTGTTGTTGTTTTCTCCTTTTTAGGGATTAATGTTGGAGCCCAGCTTGTTGCGATGCTGTCACGTCCCCTGTGGGAGCCGCCCCATCGACTACGCTGTTAACGTCAGCAACAAACTGCTACTTGAAATCCGTCGCCATATCAAAAAATACTACTCTGTGAGTATTTCTGTGTTTGTATGCTAGTTCGCTCTGCTTTACCCACACTCAGGAACACAAGCACACAAACATTCATGTATTTACTTCTTCACCACCTGCAGGGCCACAAATGGACTTCATTTAGTTTGCATTCAGTGTTTAATGCGGCAACTTGTTAGACTAGCACAGCTGGCAAGCCTGTTTTTTTTTCCTTCTTTTTAAACCCTTTTCTCCAAAGGAACTTGCAGTTAGTCCACCAATACAAATGTCTTCCAAACACGTGCTTCAGTTGATCAAAATTACACCCTAAATATAAATCTTTGGTCCACAAATGCTCCTTTTAAGCTTTATGTGCTGCAAAGTATTGTGGTTGTTTGCATACCAGTATCTATCAACACATTCCTAAAGATATTAAATTAATGCGTCAGAATGACAAAATACAAGCTCATCTGTTCAGAGAAACTGAGCTGCATGTAATGAAAAATTTGTGAAAATTGACCTTCCACTAAGTGTTTATGAGAGGGTTTGACTGTATTTAACATGATGTGGGATTCAGCAGATGCAGTAATGATAAGAGAAACCATCAAAAGGAGGGAAACCTCAGCAGGGCACTGAGCTGACATTTTCAACCAAAGAGCACATTTATGCTAACAAAATGAAAAGAGCACCAGAAAGAATGGAAGTGGCATGATCCGTGAAAATACTTAAATGGCCATTCTGACTTTGAATACCAAGTTTAACATGCACTCTGTCAGTTTTTTTAAGATGATAAGGTGAAATTTAAATGATACATCGGGACAGCTGGGTCATTGGAGAATCAGCAAGAACTAAAAATACAACAAATCAAATGTATTTGACTTTGAAGATCCCGCAGATTTGTCTCAGTAATACAGGGCTGCTCTTGTCCTACTATGTTTTATTATATGCTTTACAGGGGAAATTATTTGCACAGTTAGACACATTTTGCCATTTCAAAGGCGATGCGAGGTGTGAAAATATGGATCATTGTTAGCTCTTCACATTTTCAGATCCACAGAAGAAGAACATGGGGCCAGAAATGAGTTAAGACGTGCAAATATGCATGTTGAATACGCATGCATACAAAAACGTCATGAAACGATTAAATGCTGCCACTTTTTTACTGTATTGTTGACCAACTGATCATTTTTAGCAATTGTGGGGATATTTAGACTTGGTTATTTTCTCTGTCAAAAAATATCCAGATTTCAGTGTTAGAAAAATTTGTGACTTGACAAATAAGAAATATTGTCTGATCACATCAACACTAATTAATAATAGTAATCTATAAAATGGTTAGGGTTGAAACCTTCTGGTCGGTTGGTCGGTTGGTTGGTTGTGTCCGACCAAATTCTCATCGGACAATCGCTGGTGTTACTTTCATAAGGAGAAAAATGCTTCTTAATCCATTACTTTCAGGGACGGGAGGCGAATGTGTGTGTGAGATAGAGAGAGAGAGAGAGAGAGAGAGAGCTGTGGCTCTCCCTCGGAGAGCGTAGACACACTCACACAGTCCTCGTCTCACTCCTCAGTCCGGACAATTGTGCAAAATACATGATGATAACATTAGAGTTTACCTTCGCCTAATACTCAGTTTTACTGAATAGAACTTGAACGTATCATGATGTAAATTAATGGCACCTCCGTGTTGAAATCGTCAGGATGAGAGCTAGTTAACGTTAGCTGTTAGCAGCCGGTAAGAAGCACCGTCCTGCACGGAGCTAACAGCTAACTTTAACTAGCTCCCGTCCTGCTGATTTCAACACAGATTTGTTGTTCACAATGTAGCATTATCAGGGAAGAAATAGGGTGTTTACTGCGTCCCAAACACATCTTGTATCATCCCCGGGACGACGGAATGCCACCGGTCCCAAGCCCTGACGGTACTGTAAATGAGTACCATCATGTTTTTTGGCATCGACTTGGTGCAGAAGTATCGGTTCTTGTGACATCCCTAGTACAGGGCAAGTTGTTACTGTACTCAGTGGCTGACAAGCAGCCAGAGAGTGAAGTAAACGGGATGCCTGTGTTGTCTTTGTAGAGGTCTCTCTCTCTCTCTCTCTCTCCCTCTCTCTCTCTCTCTCTCTCTCTCTCTCTCTCTCTCTCTCTCTCCCTCTCTCTCTCCCTCTCTCCTGGTAGCTTCTAACACCTTCGTCCTGAGTGAGAGGAATGCACTGTCTGTAAAAGTGTGTGTATGTGTGTGTATGTGGGGGTAACTCTCCCACAGTGCTGAACAGAAATCAATTAGTTTGGTGAATGTGTGGGGAGCGAGTCCCCTTCAACCCCTTTGTCACGATGTGTGAAACAGCTGCTACCACTGAATACTTACACCTCACACAGCAACACACACACACACTCACACATGCACGCACACACCACTGGAGGCTGAACAGCAGCAGACACAGCACACACAGCGGGGCAATGAAGAGGGGTAATATTGTGTAATTAAGGATTCCTTTCAGGCCGAGGGAGAGTTCAAATAGAGCTGTTTGTCTGGCCAGATAGAGTGAAAGCTCTGCACCTCTCCGTGTGTGTGTGTGTGTGTGTGTGTGTGTGTGTGTACACAAATATACGTGCATGTGTGTCGGCGTCCTAAGCTAGGACCACAGAGACATTAATCATTAGTGAAATTACCTCCTGTCCCCCCCACCCTCATCCCCACCATTATCAATAAACCAGCACCCTGAGAATGGGCAAACACTTGTTCACTCCTCACTTACGCACACACACTCTCATAAACACACACACACACACACACACACACACACACACACACACTGTTGTCATCCTTCCCTCCTCTCGTCCCGCTGTCTTCGGCTAAATGAGAGATTCGCTTGTTTCCTGAACCACCCAATTCTTCTTTTTAGTAACCCCTCCCATCTAACCACCGTTGCCATGGCATTTAACAAATTATTGCAATTACCCTCGTCATGCGGGTCGCCCCTGGAAACGGGCTGAGGGGCAAGAGAAGAAAGGGGGAGGGAGGGAGAGAAAGGGTGAATGAAGACCAGAGAAGGTGATAATCCTGTTTTGAACAAAAGGTCAAATTGTTGAATAGAGAAGCTTTGATTAAGCGGAGGAGGTACAAAGTGGAACCGTTTGAGCTCTATTCACTCCGTGTGTGTGTGTGTGTGTGTGTGTGTGTGTGTGCGTGTGTGCGTGTGTGTGTGTGTGAGAGAGAGAGAGAGAGAGTGTGTTTGTGAAGTAGACCGATTTTAGGTCTATTCACTTTAGAGCTGGAAGTGTTGACTGCTGAAGCACAAAAAACTGTTAGAGCTCTTTCTGGTGCTTCTTTGTGTGTGTGTGTGTGTGTGTGTGCGTGCGTGCGTGTGTGCGTGCATGCGTGTGTGTGTGTGTGTGTGTGTGGCAGGTGGATTCCTCTGCTACAGGAATCATGTCAGAGAGGCTTCTGTTAACATTAACAATTGATCTGAACCGATTAGTGAATTAATAGATTAGTACTACTAGTAGATAGTAGATTAACAGAACATCAGTCTGCAGTTGTTTTCATAATTGATAAAATTTCACTAGTTGTTCCTTCTCAAATGTGAATATTTGCATTTTTTAAAAGTTTTCTATGAAAGTAAAGTGAATATTTTTGGCCTTTGGACTGTTGGTCGCACACAGCAAACAATTTGAAGATGTGACCTTGGGCTTCGGGAAATTGCAAATGGCATTTTGTAACTATTTTCGGACACTTGATTGATCTAATTAACAACACCTGTTCGTTTGGTCACTAAAGTGTAAGAAAATAGTGAAAAATGCCCTTAATCATTTAAGTAAATCTTCAAGTAAAATGGGCAACATTTGATGCTTCCAGATTCTCAAATGTGGCGAGCTGCCATGCAATATCTATGAAAAGCTGCGGCGGCCGCTCCCGAGCTCAGCGAGCTACGGCCGTTTGATTCTGCGGCGGAGTGCAGAAACTAGAAATTTAACTTTTAGCAATGAAGTGCGGGCAGAGAGTACCCGCAGCCAATCAGTAAACAGATTGTGTGATTTCTGCGACCTATGTTACAAAGCATTTCTTCCTGCCTGAAACACATGAATACGCCTCCCGGCCACAGAAAAATTTAATTATTGTGGCAAGGTCTCAAGGCAACCCCAGCGCCAGCGGCTCTGACACATCTTTGAAAACATCGCAGCAATCTCCAAACAGCTGTTATTTGGATAACCCAACCACATCCTGGCAATCTAAACAGTTACTTTCTCGCATGAAAACATATTAAAACTTAATTAAGTGACATATTAACAGCTTTTAGCCTGGCTCAAAGTCTCACAAGACTGACGGGCCGGTCTCAATGCACCCAGACGCAATGCATTGTGGGGCAGTTGCACAGTGAGCTCACGCTGCATACTCTTACTAATGTGGTGTACATCTGGGCATATCTCGCGTCCACAAAATCCACATACTTTTCAATGTGAACGCAATACATGCAACATTCATAAACAAATTATCACAGTTGTCAATTAATTTGGACTGATTGACTAACTGATTATTGGACTAATCGTTTCAGTACTAAGCAGCCGTTCAAGGGTCAAAAACAGCAGCACACAGACAGACAGTAATAAAGAGGATCTTAAAGTATCAGACCCCAAAATGTAAGAATGTAACAGAGGTTTAGTAAGAGATGAGTGTGTTCGGAGACAAAGAGAAGGAAGCAGGGAGAGGGTATATTTCGTGGTGGGCCCTGTCGTGGCCTGGTCTTGCCTCTGTTTGGTTAAATTATGTGGAACTCATTTGACGTCTGCATTCAGTGTGTCAGGTATCCGCTGCAGTAATTATGCAATTATGAGCCTTTATTCTCTCGCGTCCGACTGTACACCCACACCCCCCACCCTCGCGCCGGCGAAATGCCTCAATTAGATTTTTTTTTTTTTCCCCTCCTGCCTCGCTCCTCATGTGCTCCTTGTTTTTAGTCCTTTCTATGTGGCTCACACGGGTGTGCTGCACTTAAATCTCACTTTATTTATATTTGTCTCGGCGTGTGCGGTTTGTGTGGATGCGTTTTGGGTCGCATTTGCAGAGCACAAGGGCATTGTGGGTGACTTTTCCTCCTTTCAGCCCTCTCAGTCCTGGGCACTTGAATCTTTGATGTGTGTCTTATTAAATCATTTTAATGCATGTGAATGGGAAACGATTAATATGTTTGTGCTCGCACTGAATGCAGTGTGTGTGTGTGTGTGTGTGTGTGTTTGTGTGTGTGTGTGTGTGTGTGTGTGTGTTCATTCCTCTTGTGAGTCCCATGGGAACAGCAGTGTGTGCCAAGGCTTGTGTCATAAGAAATGCACAAAAAAAAAGACGGAGATCAAACAGCCGCCCATTGAAAATCACACTCTCATGCTCCTTATCTCCAACACCATTGTCCTGCATATGTCTTTATCGGAGACAGCGAAGCCGTGTCTCATTTCCCATGATGCTCTGCTCTTTGTACAAGAGCGGCAGAGGTGTTTAGATAATTAGTCCCGGAGCTGGGGTTTGTGGGTAAAGCTGTGAACTCTGGGACTTTCTAATTGATTTGGGACATACAGTATGTGTGTGTTTGGTTTTCATTTAGAGGAGATTGGCTGGCTGTGTTTGTGTCTGTGTAGGTGTGTGTGTGTGTGTGTGTGTGTGTGTAGGTGTAGGTGTGTGTGCGTGTGCGTGTGCAGGTGCAGCTGTGTGTGTAGACTGCATGTCTCCCCGTCTAGTCTCACATTTCCTGTTGCATAATAAAGAAAGGAAACATGTACAGTATAATGTACAGTCTGTTCTTAGATTGTGACAGGTATTCCTACAGCACACAATAAGTCAGTCTTGCAAAGTGCTTTCACATTATTGGAAATATGATATTGTCGTCTTTCAGCCACGTTCACGGGGTCTGGAAGTGTTTCCTCTCCCATCACAAAGGCCAACGATAGTTTGTGAATGTACATTTTATCCCAGGCATTGCTTCTTGTTATGGATCTGTTGTGGCTCACCACCTTTACTCTCTATTGGATTAGTTGTAAATGTTGTGCCAATGTATTAACCCTTCATTTCCACATAGGAAAGAGTCTTTCATTTCAAAATTAGTGTTTGCAAAATGGTCTAAATACAGCAAGTTACAAATAAAAAACACAAAATAATTGATTGCACAAAAATAAACTTTACTATGACACATGTAAAGCCTCACTGGTGCAGCCAGTCACATAAAGCATTGATAGGAGATCATCTGTATGTAATCAAGGTGTGACAAGAGATTTGAGGTTAAATTAGGGATGCAAAACCGAACCATAAAAAAATCAAACCATTCAATGACGTAAAAACCGAACTGTGGGCTTGTTGAACTGTTGCACCACCATTAAATACAGGCCTGCTAATTATTTGATGAGGTGCCAGAGACATAGAAGAGGTAATTATCTGAACATTGGCCTGCTTGACCATTAAGTAGCCTGCCTTATAACATGAATATAATCAGTGTTATGGCATCATATAATATAATATATTAATAGCATTCACACTATTAATCTATTTATATATTTTTGAGTTCAAACACAGTGGAAATGGTTATGTTTTCCTTCTCCTAACCGAACCGAAACCTTGACACAAAAACCGCAATACAAACCGAACCGTGGGCTTGTTGAACTGTTGCACCACAAGGTTAAATACACTTGCATCCAGAAGAAGGTCCAACTGCTGTTTATCAATTTCCTGAAAAAACTACAGTATATTGCAACACAATAAATACAAATCCTCGAGGTAAACCTATTGTAGTCGACACAAGAAAAGTAACAACAATGACCCCAAACTTAAAGCCAAACCTACAACGTAATGGCTTCAAAAAACATTGTTAATGTTCTTGCAAACCCATCTGCATAGACTGAAGGTGTCTTTAATGAATATTCACTTGAAGGGGGTAAATAATTGTGCAATCGATTGTTTTGTTTTTTGACGTACTTGCAACATACATTTACAGAAAGTAGAGTTTCTGTTGATCGGTGTCGAAGTTTAATTACACCCAAAGTGATTCAAAGTTATAAAACACGAAAAAGTTCAGACAGAGACATTATGTGTTATAGAAACAGCCTCTCGATATAGTTTTATTTTTATCTTTTATTTTTTTTTATTTACACTGAACTTCTAGTAGGCTTCAGCAACTTCAGTGAATTGATTTGTGTGATTGTATGTGTAAAGTTACACACCGGCGGCATTTTTTTATTTTATTTTTTTTTTTGCAATTAATTTGCACGTCAATATATTTTTTCAAACTGTTGTTTTCGTCATGAGTACTTTCACACAGAATGCAAATATTACGAGGCGAAAAAACATAAGAGGGAATTTTCTTTAGGGGGGAGAGGAGGGAACTATTTTTTGAGCTTTAGCACCGCGAATAAAGGCATCAAACAATCATGTCGTGCAGAACCGGTTGAGTTGCCCCCTGTATTTATGAAACATGGAGGCTCCGTAGCTCGAACCAGGACAGCAAACTTTATTACTCCTTTCAACCTTGACATAGGCAGCGCAGACCAGATCCACTCCTTCCGTTCTTACCTTTCACAATAAAAGCCCTAGGCATATTTCGCATTTTCGTGTCGTTTATCCGGCCTTAAGAGTCACTTTTAGTAGTCAAGTTCAGTGGAAACCGATGCAGGTAACACGTCCTTCTAATCAGCCTCAGTTTGTTCTGGTTGGTTCTTCCCATGAAAGGTTATTGAAGGTCTCTGCACAGTGGAAACGGGTTTATATACTGTAGAGTCAGCTGTAAAGAAAAAAAATAGTCTTTACCATTTCTTTTTAGCTGCTGCTCATAACTGATCAGGAGACTAGACAAAGCCAAACATATAAATCAATGAGAGAACCACTGTATGTGTCTGTATGTGTGAGGGGGGGAGTGGATAGAAAGACAGGTGCAGTGGTTTTAAGGGGGTTTATTTTGAGTGAATGGAAGGAAGGAAGGATAGATAGATAGATGGGAGGGGGGAAGCAAAGGCGTTGATGGCGGTGGGTCTTATGCTCTGTCATTAGTTGGGCATTAACCCCCTCCCCTTTAAACCCCCTTAGTAATGACAGGGCATAAGAAGCAGAGGGGGTGGAGGGGTCCAGAAGAATACGGAGAGATTGAGAGGGTTAGACCACAGCACCTGCCCAGGGTCACTACCTCACCCCAGGAGGTCCTAACTACTGCCGTTTTGCCTGTCCACCGCTCTGCCCGTCTGACGAGTACTCACAGAGCATAACCCCGACAACATGGCAGCTGAAGATACATTCAAATGTAAAGAGAGAGAGAGAGAGAGCCGGGTGGGATGTGAAGTCACATGTAAACCTCAGTTCTTTTCCCTCTGTCTCGTGCACTTGTTTTTATTTTACAACCCCTCTTTTTCTTCCTCCGACTACTTTTCTTGTCACATCTGTTGTGCAGAATTAGAGCAGCTAAATGGAAGCAACAATTTTCAGCAAAATTTCCTCATTACCAGAAACCGATTTTAGAAGTGTTTTTTTTTTTTTTTGAGGCAACAAAAGTCTTTTTGGTCAATTTTTAAGAATGCTTTTTATCAACAAAATATATGGCAACACAAGCACATTTTAGAAATAAGTAATCATGTAGGGTAGTTGAGGCGGCTAAATGTTTTTTTCTGATGAGATAGATTTCATTGTAAAAAAGCTAGAATTTAAAGTAATTTCAAAGGAGTATTGCAGTAGTGGAAATTCAGGGAGTTTGATGTATGCTCTAAAAATCATAGAAAAGGAATTAACAAATGGCTCATTTCAACAGTGTATTTTTAAAACTTGTTTTTTTAACTTTATTGCTAAAAAATAAAAAAAAATGTCAGTCTTTAGTGTTTAGTTTCTTCTTCAGAGCAGCCACAACCTCACTGCAGAAACCAGATTAACAACTGAGGAGGGGGCATGTTTGGTCAAGGCTGTGTTTCAGCAGGATACAAATAAAGATTAGAGATACAAATAAAGATTAGCTTTATCATAGATTTATCTGTTTATTATTGTTTTGATTAATCATTTAGTCTATGAAATGTCAGAAAATTGTGAAAAATGTCCATGCGATTTTCCCATAGCCAAGTTAACACCTTGAAAATGTGTCGTTTTGTCGAACCAACAATCCAAAACCCCCAAATATTTAGTGCAATGATATAAAGCAACAAATCCTCCCATTTGAGAAGCTGCCACCGGAGACTGTTTGAAGTCCTTGCTTAAAATATAACTTGAAACGATTTAGAGCTGCAACGATTAATCAATTAATCGATTAGTTGTCAACTATTAAATTAACCGCCAACTATTCTAATAATTGATTTATCGGTTTGAGTAATTTTTGAAGAAAAAAAAGTCAAAATTCTCTGATTCCAGCTTCTTAAATGTGAATATTTTCTGGTTTCTTTACTCCTCTATGACAGTAAACTGAATATCTTTGAGTTGGGGACAAAACAAGACGTTTGAGGACGTCATCTTGGGCTTTGGGAAACACTGATCGACATTTTTCACCATTTTCTGACATTTTATAGACCAAACAACTAATAGATTAATTGAGGAAATAATCGACAGATCAATCGACAATGAAAATAATCGTTAGTAGCAGCCCTATTAACGATTTCTGTTCAATATACTTTTGATTAATCATGTAGTCTATGACATGTCAGAAAAGAGTGAAAGATTCCCACTATAGCCCAAGTTAACTCCTTAAAATGTCTTGTTTTGTCAGACCAACAATCCAAAACCCCCAAAATATTCAGCGCAATGAATAGAAGCAGAAAATCCTCCCGTTTGAGAAGCTGCCACCGGAGAATGTTTGCAAGCTTAAAACATAACTTTAAACGATTATTCGATTATCAAAATTTGCCGATTGACTCTCTGTCAATCGACTAATCGTTGCAGCTCTACAGAAGTTTCACAGTTGTTGGAAGTAATCCGTGTGCTGTATCTCTCCCAGGGCTGGTTGGTGTGTGAGGACCAGGCCTGCCAGAACAGGACCAGACGTCTGCCCATCGCCTTCTCTCGCCACGGACCCATCTGCCCCGCCTGCACCAGGGCGACGCTCAGACCCGAGGTAACGCAAACACCACGATTCACACTTAGACGCACGTTACTATGCATCCTCCTGTTTGAGGCCTGAGGGTTGAGATGACTGCACACACCGAAGCACATTGTTGATTTCTGTACGTGTTGTCCAGGTGATGGTGCTATGGAGCTGGAGTCTCTCCTCACATATGTTCTGTACATCTTTACTCATTAGTATCACATTTCATCTTATATATATATATACACACACACAATGATGAAATGAATCTTCCCTTTGTCCTGCTGCTTCTGTGTGTTTGTGTGTCCGTAGCTGTCGCCTTATGAACACTTTGTTAGCTTGACCACTGGATTTAAGAGAAACACTCTCCCTTTCAATTTGAGTGTGACGGTTCAATCAATTTTTTTGTCCTCTCTTTCTCTGTCCCATTCTCACCATTCCCGTCTCAACCCTCGCCTTAACTCTCTCTTGTCAATTTTTTTTTCTTCTATCTTGCGTTGCTCTGCTCCTATCTGGCTGCTTTGCTGTGTCTGGCTCTGTGGCGACAGGTTGTAAACCAAAAGGCCAATTTCTGCTGTCACTGTAGCCACTTAGGCGGCCATTGCTGTGCCTGAAGGCCGTGGCACTTTAAACTGCGGGCTGAATAAAACATTTAACTCTCTGTGCTCACTCATGCACCCTCTCTCTACCCTAAAACCTGTAGCCTCTCTTCATTTTACCTGCACTCTCTCAGAACATATTTCTTTTATGTACTTCTATGGATGATGATGATGATAATCTACCACAAACTTAATCAGCAAAGTTTACACAGTATTAGCCAATTCATTCAAATTCATTATCCGTTTATAACTATATTAAACTGAACAGGACTGCGATGGCACTCAGTCAGGGGGTCTCCATCTGGCTGAAGGATCTCTGTCCTTGATAATATGCTGGTTTTGGTCTTGTTAGCACTGTGTTACAACCCACATATGCTACAGATACTGTAGTGGGAGGTGGGAATAAACAAACAGGTGGCACGCAATGTAGACACCACTACTGTTATTAAAAGCATGGCATAAAAATCAGTGTGCAAAAATAGAAAGCATGGTGTTAAGCACAGAACAAGCTTTGAAATCAATCACGTAGGCAGCCTGGGCATGAAATCAGAAGGCTCTTCTTCTATGGTGTCCTGATTTTTCTACTCACTGCCGCTCTCCACCAGTGCTGCACCCATGGAGCGCTGACTAAAACTTCTAATATATCTGTTCATGTCATAAGGGATCAAACTTGACTCAACAATACGAGGATCTCTTGCTGTATCATTGTGGCTTCCAAGCGTAACAAGTGTTTTCCTCTCATTTCCTGTATTGTATACCAGCTGTAGGGTTAGGGTAATAAGATACAGTTTTCACTCTGTTCATCTCCGAGTTTTCATTCACATATCTTGAGGTCAGAGGTCAAGGGACCCCTTTGAAAATGGCCATGCAAGTTTTTCCTCGCCAAAATTTAGCAGTTGGTTGGTACCAATCGATTCCTTAGGTTTTTATCTTCACTCTAGCTTCAGGATTGAGCCCGCTACAACTTCTGAAAGACAGAGTAGCGGCTAAATCGGATTAAGAGGTTGATAGTTTCTATAATAAAAGATTGATACTTGACGTCTGTGTATCGATACAATATTGCCACACAAAATATCACGTTACTATGATGTATCGATTTCTCCCCCCCCCACCCCTATTAAATATTCAACAATTCGACAATTTTATTCATATTGCCCAAAATCACAAATTTGCTTTAAAAGGTTTTACAATCTGTACAGCGTGCAATACCCTCTATCCTTTGACCTTCAAGTCAGACAAGGAAAGACTCCCCAAGAAAACATTTAACAGGAAAAAAAATACTACTTTTTCACAAAAGCAGTGGACAAATGATATGTGAGATAAGATAGAACATGGCTGGAAAGAAGTAGAGCTGCAACGATTAATCGATTAGTTGTCAACTAGTTTTGATAATTGGTTAATCTGTTTGAGTAATTTTTTTAAAGAAAAATACGACCAAATTCTCCGATTCCAGCTTCTTAAATGTGAATATTTTCTGGTTTCTTTACTCCTCTACGACAATAAACTGAATATCTTTTGAGTTGTGGACAAGACATGACATTTGAGGAAGTCATCTTGGGCTTTGGAAAACACATTTTTCACCATTTTCTGGCATTTTATAGAGCAAACAATTAATCGATTAATCATGAAAGTAATCGTTAGTTGCAGCCCTAGAAAGAAGCACAAAGTATAATTTAAATGCATTTGAATATTTAATGAATTATGGATGAACAATTATTTAATGTTTTGAAATGTATCTAGTCAATAATTAACAGCTGAACTTGTCTTTAATATTTATACTGGCACACTCTTTAAATACCTTGTTAACAGAAAGGGCTGCTACCCAATAGTACCGTAAGCATCTGCCTGCTGAAGTGCCCTTTAGCAGGATATTTAAACCCTAATACATGTTGCTCACCCTCGTGTCTGACCTCTCTGTGAGGAGGGAGATTTTCCTCCCAAGGATTTGGTACAACATGATTCATATTAGGCTAACACTGACTTCTCAGTATTAGGTAACACTGTTCTCGGAATCAAGCCAGTGCATGGAGATTAATAGCCCAGCAGCTTACATATTAAATTGCTGCCAATTATGCAAAGTACTCAAGAGGCCATTCATGGCTGTTTGAGCTGGTGGTAGATAGTCTGAGCTCAAACAACTAAGGCAAGATGAGGCATCCACCAATCCCCACTGAGAGGTCTTTTTTTTTGTTGGAAGCTCCATCAGATTTCTGTGCATTTAGCTGCATCACTCTGGCTACGTTCCCTTTATGCTGTTTCTCTGCCAGTATCATCGTAGATTACCAAGCTAATATCAGCCAGAAAGACAATCGGTCTCCTCTTTGTGTGTGTGCGCTACACTAAAAACACTTGTTTGTGCCAGAGCTTTTGTAAAGGAGCGTCTTGTTTGTGACTCTGCGCTCCCTTTCCTCCGTTGCATCACGGTACATTTACCATCGCTGTGGGCGCCGCCTCTCCTCCCTTCTCCTCCCTCCATCCGCCCGTCTCTCTCCCACTCCGGTTCTTCCTTTTTCTCTCCCTCCCTCTCTGGACACCGATTCAGAGCGTGATCTGATCTCCATGTAATGGGAGAGTAATAGGCACTCTGCCTTGATTGGTTGGTAATTTGGGGGAGTTATGCACAGGTGCAATTTGTAATATTTTCAGTAAATTAAATTTCTTTCTCTTCCTCTCTCCCCTCGCTCTTCCTCTCTCCCTCGCTCTTCTCCCTCCCTCCACAGCGCTTAACTCAAATGGGCTATTTTTTTCCTCACCGTGTCTCGAATCTCTGTCCTGACTTTCCTTTTCTTTCCCCCTTTTATTCAATGCTTTCTTCCCCTGCTCCTTTTCTTTTCATTCTCTCTCCCTCCCCTCCCTCCTTAGCTCTTACGCTCATTCTCTCTTCTGCTGGCTTGCTCTTTCTCTCCTCCTCTCACCCTCCCTTTTCTGTCGCTCTCTTTTTCTCCCCTCGTTTTATTGATGTACGCTCAGGCGCCCATTAGAGCTCCCTTTTTCCCTCTAGTGGAAATTGCAGCATGTTAATTTTCACACAAATTACGGCAATAGCAGGTATCTCTATTTGATACATTATAGCGGGAGCAATCAGAGATAATTGAGTGCCTTTCAGAGGGAGACGGCTGCATTCACTGCCGGCTCAAAGCTGCCCCATTATCGCCTAATCGCTCTTTAAACACTGAATTTTGCCGAACAAAAATTCTTGTCATAATTTTGCTTAAGTGTATTTGGAAATCACAGTCCTTTGAGCGAGGATAATTGAAATCAAATCCCTTTCACTGGAGCTGACATTTCTACATTTCCCTCCAATTGAAATTAATTTCAAAAATTGAGCATGAATATCTTCAAATAGCAGGCAATTATGCCTTTCAATGGGGAGAAATTACCGGTGCTGAATCGTTGGAGGCTTGCGGGCGAGAGCACCAGTTAAATGCCTTTGTTTCCCGCCGTGTTTGCCTAGTAAAGATTTACATATATTGACTCATTATGATGTCTTGTGAAGCTGATCGGCGTGACTACCACAACCGGCAATAACGCTCATCGCATCTAAAAAGCTCAAGAGTTTTAAAGCCTTGTGGCCTCACAGCTGAGGGAAAATGTATGTTTGTTTCTCTCCGTCTCCCTCCCGTTCTCACTCCCTCTCTCTTTCTGCAGCTGTTGTGTGTGGGCTTGGATAGCTTCAGTATTTACAACGCGTGTTTGCAGCTTAGCCGGAGAAGAGTATGGAGAAAAGTGTGTGACGCTGAGGCCTTGTTTGTGTCACTGCTGCTGCTGCGATATTTTTCTTCTTAGCCGGATCCATGTCAAGGCATTTAATGGTCGTAGTTTTTCAGCAGCTTGCACACTTTCACTGTAAACTGTGTGTTTTCGTACCGTCTTTCCTCGCGTACACATTGTCTGACTGACTACCTTTTCATTAACTGGTGTACTTGAGCGACAGTATAGAGCGCAAAAGTTCTCTGGAGGTCGGATGTGTGTGTCCTAAAAGATGGAGACAGGTGTTTTTAAGACTCTGTGGAAGTCTTGAGTGCTTGTTTCATTGTGTGAGCCATTTTAGACGGTTGCTCTGTGATTTGGATCAATTTGTGTGATTTAGCCTCTTTTTCTTATTTCATACTTTTTTTCTTTATTCTATATATCCTGTCTCCATTCTCTCTTTATTCTCTCACACATTCCCTTCCTTTCGTTTGGCTTAACTGTGTTTGCGCGTGTGTACATGGCGCCCGGGATGTGTATGTGTGTCGGGGGGGGGGGGGGGCAAAGGAGCAAGGGGTACGAGGTGGGGGCTGGGGGGTCCTACGCTCCCGGGAGAGAGGCAATTTCACAGCTGGTTTGCTCCTTAGGCAGTCAGGCTGAAAATGCTGCAGATTTGTGGAGCAAATTGAAATGGTGTCAGTGCAGGAACAAAGCACCGAGCTGAATGACGAGGTAGGCGTGCGTGCGCGTGTGTGTGTGTGTTGCAGTGTGTGTGAGAGAGAGAGTGAGGTGGGGTTGAGGGGCTCTAAATTCAATAACAACCCTGTAACATTTTAGCCACGCCTTTCTGACACCTGTCAGTCAATCAGTATGCAGCGACCGGCCCGCCCACAATCAGCATTATATTGTTTGAGTGTGTGTGTGTGTGTGTGTGTGTGTGTGTGTGTGTTTTATTTTCAAGAGGAAGAAGTGGTGCGCGGTGTTTGTGCCGATCGAGCTTGTTCAACCTTGGCAACCGTAACCGAGGCTCCATTATGGGATGCGCATGGTTTGGTTGTTGACTAGGCAGTGCATCAACGGTCAACAGCTGTGTGTGCCATGCGGGCGGCCATAGAAAGCCATTAAACACACACATACACACGCACACACACACACATTCACACATCACATAGTTTGCATTTAGTTGCATTAGATACTCTTGCCACTTGATTACGCACACAGCAGTAAAAACTGAAATTACAATTACGCACGTTGCCGATTGGCAGGTATAATGGGCACACACAAACTCGCTTCACTCACACACACTCACACACACACACACACACACAGATACTGCCACACAGGAATTGTCAGGGGATTCTTCCTGGTGGTAATAATAAAGCACTCGGCGCACACCTGATGGCAGTGTGGGGTCGGGGCTTAGCGTGCCCTCTCCAGCGTAGCAGGGAAATGACGAGCCAATAACTGCAATTAAACATGCAGTATAATGGCTAATCAAATTGACAGCCTCGGCTGTTCGCATGCCTCTCTCACAATGGCTTATCACAACAAACTATTATGAGGGAGGGTATTTCAGGCCTGATCCCCTCTTTTCTTTCTCTCTCTCTCTTCCTCACCGTCTCTGATTCTCTCCATCTCTCACTTCTTTTTGTATCTTTACCCTTTCTCTTTTTTCCCTCCTCTCTTTCCCTCCCACCTCTCTGTCTCGCTCTTCCTCTCCGTCTCTTCCCCCCCCTCTTTCTCTCTCTCCCTCTGGCAGGCTGTCGTGTGGCTCCAGTTAATTGCAGTGGAGATTAACAAAGCAAGCAAATTTGTTTTCTTGCTTTACTGTGTCACACAGAGGAAGGGAGATGTTTTCAGGGAGGAATAGTCGCATGAGCCGAGTGCGCATTTGTAGTGTCACGTTCAGTCTACTCGTTTCTCAAACTGGTAAACGAGGTTTATTAATACGTTGCCCCGTCATGATCTCCACTCTCATTAGACTAAAATAATCATTTATTTATACACACAGGAAATATAATGGATTAATAGCATTGTGTGTGAGTTAACTGTATCCAACAAGTTGAGACACACTGTATTAGAGATTAGTTGTCAACTATTAAATTAATTGGCAACTATTTTGATAATCAATTAATCGGTTTGAGTAATGTTTTAAGAAATAAAGGAGTCAAAGTCCTCTGATTCCAGCTTCTTAAATGTGAATATTTTCTGGTTTCATTACTCCTCTATGACAGTAAACTGAATATCTTTTGAGTTGTGGACAAAACAAGACAGCTGAGGACGTCATCTTGGGCTTTGGGGAACACTGATCAAAATTTTATAGACCATTTTGTAGACCAAAAAACTAATTGATTAATCGAGAAAATAATCAACAGATTAATCGACAATGAAAATAATCGTTAGTTGCAGCCCTATACTGTTTGTGTTTCTGTTAAACAAGGTCAAAGAGAGTAATGCTGCATTCACACCACGATCGCAGAATTGGAAGAACAGGAAAAGTTTACTATTATTATTCCAAATCTGTTGTGTTCACGCATTTAAGGCTGCAATTTAAGATTATTTTCATGACTGAATAATCTGCATTTTCTGTTTGTTTTAGCTACACGCGTTATTCCAATACGTTTACCTCCCATTGCTCGTCTTGTGGTCAAACACAGATACATGGAATTTGACCTTAAATGAGCTATTGGCCTTGTGTTACATATCTGAAGTTGTTAACAAGTAGAGCTGCAACGATTAGTCGACTAATCCAATAGTCGATTAACAGAAAAAGAATTGCCATCGATTAATCGTTAAAGTAACTTTTCTTGTAAAAATGGCAGAAAATGCTGTTTTCAGCCTCTCAAATATGGAGACTTCCTGCTTTTCTCTGTTCCATATCATGTGAAGCTGTATATCTTTGGGTTTTGGACTGACAAAACAAGACGTTTAAAGACATCACGTTGGACTTTGAGAAACTGGGATGGACAGTTTCACTCTTTTCTGACATTTTATAGACCAAACAATCGATTCATCTAGAAAATAATCGGCAGATTGAAAATGATTGTTAGTTGCAGTCCTAGTAACAAGTGTGAACGGGTACAAACAAACAATCTATAGCTCCTTTTTAGTTTTAGTCGATTTAAATAGGGCGTTCCGATCTTGGATACAGAGTCCGATCCAATACTCACCTGTTGATTATGAAGCTGCTTGATCAAAATACTGAAAGTCCTCTTTTTAAAACTATGAAGTTGATAAATTATTGATATGATATGAAATGAAATTTAACTGGGAGAATGCAACTCCTGAAACTGATGTAAAACGATCAGCTAGAGAGGAGACATCTCACTCTGTTGGTGTTCAGGCTCAGACACACCAAATTGTCATCAAAGAACTAACGCGACAAAGTCCGACCATTGCTTCGCCTCACGCCGCTTTTGTCTTGGCCAAAAAGCTGCACTCGAACACACCGCACAAGACATTCAAAAAGGGAAACCAGAAGACTGAGGACGGCGGATATACAAGCCGTTGTTATGATGCGTACATGAAACAATGCGGCATTTGCCGACCATCTTCACACCACTTAGCTTCATTCCAGATGGCCATGTCGTTGTGAAAATATCCGTGTATTGGAATGATCAGATGAGGTGAAGATGAAAAATGAGATGTGTGATTCAACATGCTGAATTGGCCAAAAAACCTCCGACATGGGCAGACAAGAGCCAACAGTGCGGGACACAATGCAAAAACTAGGCTGACAGACGCTCACCGTCTTGGTGTGTCAGGGCCTTAAGGACTTCAGAAACACTCAGTCCACTTGCGGTTGCACAGTGGTGTTAGAGAGTGATGCTTCTATTACTTTAACAGTCTTTGGCTGAGTACAACACACAAACCAGACAACTGCCAAGTTTAATTTTGGCCTGCCTTCAAGTTACTCACGGAATTAACGTTAATTAGCAGGAGCTGATTTGACCTGCTGCCAACGTTTGAGATTTCAACCGCTGAAAACACCGGTCGACTAAAGAGGAGAAAGTAGCTGAATGATTTCTACACTGAGCTTTGCTTTTGAGAAGGAGAAATAACGGATTTCTTCTGTAGTTAATACCGTAATTTATTAAGATGTGCCTTTGCAGCCATTTTGCAACCAGGTTGTTGACACCATCTGGTACGCCAGTTTCTCTGTCATTATTGCACATTAAATTCAATATAATATTCATCAGATTGGGGGACAGGTTTTGTTCACCTCGTGTTTTATCAATGTTTTAATCCTTGTTGGTCTGTTTTCTCTACAGTACTCGGAGAAGGCCTTGTACAACCAGCTCTGCTTCTACAGGTTCATCTTGGACTGGGACCACGCAGCTCTCAAACTGCTACAGGGTGATGAGAGAAGTAAGACTATGCACACACGTACATGTTGCTAAACGTTAGGTCTTGTACCTAACTTTCAAAAGTCTTTCTTTTCTATTTGTTACAGGATTCGTTTCTAAAGTTTTGTGCAGTACTAGTTGTGAAAACAGGCCTGCTTTCTTAAAATTCTATCATATTTTATTCATTTTTTATTATTATTCTGCAGTGGAACTGAGAATTTATTATTATTCTGCCTCTGGAACTGAAATCAAGTTACTAAAACGGCTATTGAAGTTTGAATTTTGATGTCCTAACAATGCTTCCTCACAAATACACATACAACATAGCATTAGCAATCAATGGCTCAACGTAAACCTTTTACCCAGGCTACACTTATAGTATTCACCAATGATGTGAGACGCACACACACACACACACACATACAAGTAGCGGAGTATGGGCATTGGATATGGGGAGGGGGGTTAAGGACATTCAGCTCCTCGAGTCGACAGCCCTAATTTAGGAGACGGATTCAATCACACACACATACAGAATGCAAAACGCTCCAATCACTGGAAGAAAGAAGGAAAGAGCCCTCCATCGCTCTCCCTCTACCCTTACCCTCACTGTCCATCTACTGCTTTCTCTCCTTTGCTCTCTCTCTCTCCGTTCTCTCTCTCTCTCCCTCTCTTGGACAGGCACTCGTTTGGCTGTGTTGATTGAAAACAGGTTTTAGATTTGGGGAAATGATAGGGGGAGTAATGGGCGCGCTGACGAAAGGATAGCCCTTCTCCTATAATGGGACATGGAGCGTATATTTCCCCCCTTGGACTCAAATAGACGCTACTCCAGCGCTCTGGTCGCGCTCAGTAGGCGTCAGCCGCGAGGCCTCTTTACCCATAGTTCTCCCTGATTGATGTCACTTGATTAGAAAGGGCCGCTGGGCCGAGTGATTTATTTATTTGATTAAATATTTATGTATGTATGTTATTTATGTATGAATGCCTGAATCTTGCGTGCGCCAGTCGGGACCCGAGTGAGGCTGCGAAAGAGTGAGACAGCAGAGGTAAATATAACGTGTAATCAACAGATGACCACTCAGAAGATGGAGGGATTGGACCGGTGTAGAGGAGGAGGGGGGGGGGGTACTAACATGATTATAGCTTCCATTTTTGCTTTCTTTTATTTCTGTCTTTGCCCAGATGCAAGGAATAATCACCAATCAATTCTTTGGCCTCCTCCTTTCTTTATGTTCCTGTGCTCTGCAGTGTTTTTGCTCTGCGTCGGGTACCTCACAATACAATACAGCACATTCTAGTGTTAAAGCGTTGGAAATGTTTGCAAACATTATACGGTACATATAGAAGGTACAGTGTTCAAAGTGTTCAGTATACATCACGCGTTACGTGGCTGTGGAGCAGTTTAGAGGCTCGTCTCGTGACGGCTGCGAGCATTTTGTGGTCCGCTGACACCAGATCAGAGCCTCTCACCAGGGATCAGACATTTCACGTGTGCCGTCTGTCCACTTCCTATTTCAAGATTTGACACAGTTCGAATGCTAAGTGGTAACCGTGCCTCTAGACCAGTGGTTCCCAATGTTTTGGGCTTGAGACCCCTCAAAATATAGTAATGTCTACAGTGTTTGTGACATGTTGTTACAGGCAGGGATGTCACTGTGAGGAAATATTCCCAGCGGTTAATAAACTTGTGACAACACCGGTGTTACCGATTACACCCGACATTTTACAAGGAAAAGATGACACTCAATATCTGTAGAGCGCTTACTTTGATCTTTAACGTTGGATGGCTGTGTGTCTGGCCTCTCCGGTCGAGCTTTCGCTGCACCCGGCGCTGCTGCGCCATGCGCAGTGAACGCTCCGTCCTCCGCACGGCGATTAACTCATTGACATTATGGTTCCTCTATAGCATTGGGTTTAAATCTGAAATTACTAGGAGCTTTTGCTTTTCGCTTTGACTACAAATCCTCCACCATCATATAGTCTGTCAACTCTCTCTCTCCAGTGGGTGTGAAATCGGACTCCTGTCACTCTGAGCTGAGACTCTGTACAGAGCAGACACACTTTCAGTTTGTAGCGTCCGTCGTCCGACTATGTACAGTATTGATAACATGGCGCTTCTAAGCGAAAATGAACAAAATAGCTCTCATTTCTATAAAATAAAGCAAAACAACATAGGGGGCCGGTGGGCAAGTAATGTAATCGTTGTATGCCCATACACCGTGTAACACCGACCACCGCGGCAAGCCTAGTTACAGGTTGCACACGTCTATGAGCTGTGAGCGGTGCAGCCAATGAGTGATTTCCCAGAATGGTTGGTTTGGTCCTTTTTTTTGAGTAAAACTAGAAAAAAGAAACCGTGGGCACACTGTCACACTTACTGCTAATATATGTATTTACAATATTTAAATCTAGCCCACCTTCATCAGGCCCTAGGAGGTCAAACTATTATTTCATACAAAGATTACTGAAGAGTTTCCTCAGGTTGGTATCTACACTCATTGACACATACTGAATCCTTTAAGATTTCTTTCACCCACCCAGTACCGAAGCTTATTAACTAAACATTTTACTGGTATGAAAAGTGTCTTAATGGGCCGTGAATGGGTCACAGATTAGGGGACACACACAGGACAGAAGGTTCCGGAGGGATTGGATCACCCACCAGCTGTGGGTTTTAACTACTACACCACATTCAGACACCATCACGTTTACTTGCTACTCTGTCGGTCGAGAAGCAGCAACTACTTTCCTCTGTTCCCTGAGCTGCCAGTCCATCAAATCATCACCCTTCCTCTTTGATGGTTTGGTTTCCCTGAACGCAAGACCTCCACTTTCCCCACATCGTCCCCAAAACTCTGACAGACTATGTGGCTTGAATGCTGGCTGAAACACCCAGTAGCCAGCACCGCCCAGCACTCTGCAGAGTTAACATTCACAACAAGTTTCCGCCGACTTGGCGTCACAGTAACGGCCACGGAACTTGTAGTACCCAGAATATGGCGCGGATGTCTGTATTCCAGCCAGGAGGTTGTATTTATGGCAGATCTGTGTTCATCAGCAGGTACGGGTCACCGTGTTGTCGATAAAGGTTTACAATGTGGGACAGTTAATCTTGTCTGGCAACACTGACAAACCGGTGTCTCCACCGAATGATTCATATCCACCACACACTCATGCCATTGCTTTCCTGTAATAGAGCAGGATGCATGTATACACACACATCATGCTGCTATAAAATATAGGTTTAAGGTGTTATCCCTCAGTCCTGGGGCAGTAATACCCCATATTACTGCATTACACACCCAGGGGCCACACTGCTCAGATTACAGGGAGGAGACATACAATCCTATACACCCTACTCTACTGTTGTGTTGTCTCTGTGGTAGAGTCTGCATATATACCTATAGAGATTTAATAGCGCAATCTATCCTTAATACTGTCTTTCCGGTGGCGCTAGTGGTCTGTAGTGAATTTAAATAACCTCATCTGCTGCTAGAAGAGCTGGTTAAGTTGGGCTCAGAATACAGGAGTTTTAAAATCCTAACCCTTTTTGAAGTTGGGTTCTCTCTAATCTCAAACATGCACACATGATAAGATTTGAAGATAATGGTGCATCAAACACTACAGGATTATTAAGATCATCGCGCCAGAGGTAGCAATGCACCGCCTCACGTGATCTGACGTGATCTCACGGGGAAGCAGATGTAAACAAAACAGAGACTGACGTTGTGCAACAGCTTGCCGTAGTAATGCTTTGCAGTGAGAAAAAAACAAAAGCACGGGAGGTGAGATTTTAACTCCGGCTTGTCTCTCTCATTGGCTGTTGTGGTCCCGCTCGGAAAGTACTGACGTAATCATCCAGATTTTAACTCCTAAATATCAAACATGTTTGAAATTAATCGGGGCGTTTGGGAGGTTTAAGACTGGATCTGTAAACCCCTCACATTACCAGATAATCGGTGTCCCAGACCAGATTTCTCCAATTGTTAGAAGGGCAACTTGAGGTTTCAAATGCAGCTTTCCTTTGCTTTTTTCTCACTTTTTATAATCACAAACAGTTAAAGGAGCAGTGTGTAGGATCTAGTGGCATCTAGTGATGTGGTTGCAGATTGCAACCAACTGAGTACCCGTCTGCTCACCCCTCCCTTTCCAAGCTTGTCGGAGACCTACGGTGGCCTTCAAGTCATGTAAAAATGCAAAAGGCTCTCTCTAGAGCCAGTGTTTGGTTTGTCCGTTCTGGGCTACTGTAGAAACATGGCGGACTCCTTGTAGAGGACCCACTCCCTATGTATATATGAAGGGCTCATTCTAAGCTAACGAAAACACAATGATTCTTAGTTTCAGGTGATTATACACTAATGAAAACATGAATATTATATTCCATTTCTGCAAATAGATCCCCCGAAATCGTACACACTGGTTCTTTCATTCTGGCCGCCAGTGGTCTTGGTATATGAGTTTTGATATAGGATTAAAGAAAATCCATGGTCTAAACTTAACTATGTTTTTCTTATTGTCAACCAATCCCATGACACGACTAAAACCAGCAATGAACTGATTGTACTACCAAGTACTGTCTACAGTATGTAGCTAAAGCCTGATATATGTTGTTCCTCTGTGCCATACACCTCAATTGTTGTCTAAAAACACATCAATGAGTCACTCCGTTGCACTTGGTGCCATGATCCTTCATCACGATGAACATGAACACTGTAGTATTACTTGAATTAATCCAACATATACCATCCTGGTATATCACAATATAGAATATCAGCAGCCTCGTCCTGTTATGTTTGCATTTGCTGTTGTTTACGTAGCTCAGAGAAATATTATTGTACATATCCGTTTACATATGTGCCGAACATACACAATAAAGCCCATTGAATTAAAATAGCTTCACATAAAGGAGCTCTGAGTCGACGCTGAATGTAATTTGATCCGCTCGAGTGTGTGCGTACGCCGCGGCGCTACGCTGTGTTTGTGTGTGTGCACATTTGCAAGCCTGTCTTATCTACATGTATATTGCATTTTTGTGCCTGATTGCTGCAACTGAGTAAAACATGGAGGTAATTTCATCCGCTGCAGGAGATCTCTAATAGATTACACACACACAGAGGCACACACACACTCACACACACACACACTATGAAAAAAACATGCTGTCCGTTCCTTAGCTGGGAACATCCCGTATCAATGACTTTCAAATCATTTCGTGTCACTTTTCTTCTCCCCGTCTCCCCTGCTCTCCCTTTTTTATATCCCCTCCCTCCCTCCCCGTCTATCTGTTGCCTTTCTCTTCCCTCCGTCACACCCCCCCCCCCATCCCTCCCCCCCTCCAGGTCTCAATCTTGAGTGTGGGCAGTATGATTGCGTGTGTGAGCAATAATGTAATTTTGCCGCATTGATAAAATATAAATTGTCCTTGAGCTGCGCTTTTCTAATGATCCATTTACCGACAGCTTCCTCGCCACCTCTCAGCACTCTGCGTTCGGTCCTCTCCTACCCTCCCACTCCTCTTCCTCTCGCTCTGTCTTCTTTCTCTTCTCCTCCTCTCCCTCTCCATTTTCTTCCCTCTCTCTCTCCATCTTCCACTCTCCCCTCCCTTTCTCCGGCGATACAAAGCGGGGTGGCAAAATCCACGGGTGCGATTGTCAAATCAATTATTCATTCTGTGCAATTACACTCACACAAAGAAGTTTCCCTGTGCTCCGAGTGGTGATTAAATTAACTGCTATTCCAGCTGCCCGTCGCCACCAGCCTAATAGAATATTCATGGAGGCGGCCGACGGAATGGCCGATCTCCATTAACTTCATCATGCTCACTTAATTACAGGCTTGTTATTGTATTTACACCTAGTTAGAGCGTGCAGAGCCCCGATCTACTCGTGCCCGGCACCGCCAGAGTATGCGCGAGTGTGTGACAACACCTAGTTAGAGCAGAGATAACCCCTGATACACTCGCTGTGCGCGTGTGTGTGTGTGTGTGTGTGTGTTGGTGTGTGTCGGAGTCCGTGTGGATGTGTGTGAGGAAGAGAGAGATGACGTCTAATGCAATCAATTAGGCAAAGTTTTTGGGGATCTGAAGCTGCGTTTGTGTCCACAGTCTGCTCTCTATCCATGCGTCATTTTCCATCTTTCATTCCAGTCGTCATCTTTCTCGTTATTTCCACTCCGCTCCTTTTTTCCTTCCACGTCTCGGGCCTTCCCCGCAACGCCGCCGTCTATCCCCTCTCTTCTCTCCTTCCGCCTCACACTCGCTCTTTGAGGGAGGCTATTTATTTGAACTACACTCCCCACTGTGCTCCCGACTTGCAGCGAGGTCTCTCCCTCTTTCTTTTCCTCTCGGTGACTCTTAAATCATTCTTTTATCTGTTCGCCACACAGTGATTGAGGTGGAAAAGAGAAAGGAGTGAGGAAGGGGAAAGAGGAGAGGAGAGGAGGGGAGGGTGGAGAATTATTTTCTCCTACCTTTCAGAAATGATGACATGATTGCTTTCGCTTGATCATGCATCATCACCCCCCTTCTATTCCCCAGATAAATAGACTAGTTTGTCTCTCCCTGCCTCTCCTCTCCCCTTTTTCTCCCTCCATCCCTGTCCTCGCTAACGTGAGGATTATCTGGTAATAGTTGCTGCTGGCGTTTAAGTCAACCACACCATCTTCTGTGTGTGTGTGTGTGTGTGTGTGTGTGTGTGTGTGTGTGTGTGTGTGTGTGTGTGTGTGTGTGTGTGATTACTGTTTGTCACGTGATGTTTTTTAGTCGCCATGACTGTGAGTTAGTGTGCTTTTTAAGTGTTTAACTACTATCAATCGTCTGTGTGCATGTTCTTTTAGTGTCTCTGTGTGTGTGTGTGTGTGCACCTCACTGTTGATCTCTGTGTATCTAACCTTTGTTCCCTTGGGCAGTCAGTGGGCTGGTATTTATCCAGCAGCCACTAATGCAGCGGGCAGGAAGGACGAGACAGGAGATAGGGCTGTGGAGATGGCGAGGACATGACAACCGGCCATATGGACAGCCTGTGTGTGTGTGTGTGTGTGTGTGTGTTTATATACAGTATGTGATCTAGATAAATAACAACCAAGTCACCGTTTTAAACAAGTTTTTAATTTGTTTGCTTTTAGTAAAACACTTTCATTAAGAACTATGATGACTGTTCCGTTACGATGTGATGTTCAGGATTTGGAGTTGTGCTGAAACAATTTGTGGATTCATTGATGGACAGCAATTTTGACAAGCGAATAATCAGTCATTTATCAAGCAAAAATACTAAACATTCGCTATTTCCAGCAAAAAAAAAATTGAAAAATAGTTGAGTACAAAACCGTGGTAATGAAAAATAGTGGGGTATTTTGTTTAGGAACCGCATCGCTTCACTTTGGAAGGTTGGATCAACCTCATCACACGCCGTTGTAGCTGGCAGCCTCTGACTGACTGGACGTTAACCTACAGTAGATATGGTGCCTGTGCTTTTTGCACATATATGATTTTTGCTGGATGAAGATCTGAGGATCATAATTTTTTAAATGAACATGAACAGGTAGGAAAATCTAATTCATGTCCGATATGAAAGAAACTAGATTAATGCTCTAAAATCAGATCAGTCGCACACAAAACACAAACTTTCTCCCACTTCCATTTCCCTGCTTCTTCTTCTTCTTCTTCTTCTTCTTCACACATGACCCCTCCCGTCAACTCTCTATTATTCCTGATGTAGCTCGCTGCACTCTTTGGTGTGATGGTGTGTTATTACTTGGTTTCATGATACTTCATCTACACTTGACGCTCGGTATAATATTGTAAAGATTTGGTTTTGGTGGCTGGTGGATAGCAGCTCTCCGTCTTCTCTCTGGCCTTATTACGGCCCACCCGAAGGGATAACAGGGACAAGATATTGACTTCATGCTCTCGTTGGGCTTTTCTATCGATCTCATGATCCTGTGTGTGTGTGTGTGTGCGTGCGTGCACACGGTGCCATCGACCCATCTGTCCAATTCTGCGATGCCCCTCCCGGCCCTCAAAGTGATAGCATTACTGGCAGATAGCATTGGATCTGTTAGCTCTCCAGTTAAGGGTGAAACGCTCCTCGGTGTTTATTAGCGACGAGACAAAGCCGGCGTGCGCTCTGCTCCTCTTCCAGTAGGATCCTGCAGAACCTCATCATAGGAAATGGAGGGGGGTGAGAGTTTGAAATGCCCACGTTCCAGTAGCCTGCGGTATTGACTTTGACGCAGTTGAGGAACTGAATGATCTTCCATTGAGCTCTGGCGATGATAACGATTCTTTTCCCTTCGCCTCCAGATCGCGCGAAGCTGTGGAGCAGAGAAAGAGACGTGTATCGGCGGCTGAAGGAAGTGCCGGACAAAGCCTTGGCCACCAGCGGCTACTCGGAGATTAACCTGGCCAAACTCTTCCAGGCGTTCTCCTCCTTCAAGTAAAACGACACACACACATCTGTAAAGACAACACCTGGCGGGAAGCTCCAACATCTGACTCGGGACATTTGCACATTCAACCACAGCTGTATTTGAATATATATAACGGGGGTTGGTGATTTTAGGCTTGGACCTCCAAACCCCGATATCATCTTCCGTGAACCTAATGGGCTTGTTCTGTGACTTAAAACCCAATCGCACCTCTCCCCTTCTCCAATTTCGTCACACAGACACTCATGACCCCATCACCCTGACTCTGTATGGTAAAGGGGAGTAGCAATCATACCTAAATGACAGTCCATTGTGTGTGTGTGGAGGCTGGCTGCGCCCAGATGTGAGTGTGTGAAAATGACTTATCGTCAGAGCAGCCAGTATACTCCAAAAGCCGCTAATTAGCCAATGATAGTGACCCGGGCCACTAAGACCACTGGATGCCTGCAGCGATCGGACACTTGTTCTGATTACCACCATTCATGCCGAGTGTGCGTTTGTGTGTGTGTGTGTGTGTGTGTCAGATCAGAGGATGAAAGAAAGGAGTAAGGAGGATGCAGGGAGTGACGGGGTGAGGGAGGCCACACGCGCTGCTCCCTCGCTCTTTTGTCTCCGTATCGAACAGCTGATCTTCTCCTCCACCGCCTCTGTTTAACTGATTCATCCCTTTCACTCTCTCTTCTCCCGCCCTCCCTCCTCTGTGCAGATTGTGTTTTAACGCCTGTAATTTTCTATGTATCCGACTTGTATTGCTCAGGTGGGTGTGATGTAATGATTTTTTTTTGTTGTTGTAATGACCAGAATATTTCGTATTGGGTATTTTGATATTGATGAGAACCCTTTTTTTTTTTTATACTGAAACCTCAATAAAAAAAGCTAAATGGATAAGATGTTAATCTTGTGTTATTGCAATGTGGGGGGTGACAGAAAATGGGTGGGTTTATATCCTGTAGTGTCTTCGTGTTTCATGTTACCGCTGCACTCTAGGGCTGCAAACTAACCATTATTTTCATTGTCTGTTAATCTGATTATTTTCTCGATTAATCGATTAGTTGTTTGGTCTATAAAATATCAGAAAATGGTGATAAATGACCGTCGGTGTTTCCCAAAGCACCAAATGACGTCCTCAAATGTCCACAACTCAAATATATTCAGTTTACTGTCATAAAGGAGTAAAGAAACCAGAAAATATTCACATTTAAGAAGCCGGAATCTGAGAATTTTTTACTTTATTTTTTAAAGAAAAAATAAAGTAAAAAATTCTCTGATTCCGGCTTCTTAAATGTGAATATTTTCTGGTTTCTTTACTCCTTAATGACAGTAAACTGACTTCTTAAATTTATTATTTTACTTTATTTTTTCTTTAAAAAATTACAGATTAATCGATTAGCAAAATAGTTGCCGATTAATTTAATAGTTGAAAAACAATGAGTTAATCGTTGCAGCTCTACTGCACTCACACAACAACCATGAAAGTGAAGTTTATTAAAGTTTTTTTTTTTATAGTGTTTGGGCATCCAGTTACTTAAATCAAGCACTTTTTTTTTTTTTTTTTGCTGCAAAACAAATTTTTGCTGCAAAACAAATCAACCTACGGGTACAAATAAAGTCACCTGAACCTGAACCCCTTTATTGGAAACCAAGATAAGTTTGTCTTAATATTAACGAATCCCACGAAAAGACCCAAACCAACAATGAATTGATGCCTGAAAGCCTGATACAGTATATTTTATTCCTCCATTATTGTGAAAAAACTATTAAAAACACACCAATGAGCCACAAGTGTGCACTGGGTGAATTGTTTCTTCATCACCATGAACCTGAGTTGATCCCACATACACCGTCCTGTTGTAGATTCTCACTAGTACACCAAATGTGTATTATTCCGCCTCTGTAAGTAGTCCCTCACCAAATTTACTGTTTACTCATGTTTAAGTACCTTTTCCTAAAAACTACAGTGCCCAGTTGTTTAGGAAATCACTTGACCTTTTTGTCAAAAAAATAAAACTATGTATTTTCATTTTCAGAAAGAGCGAAGGGGCTTTGGGGCTGAGAGCCACAGACAGGCAGAGAAGTTGTATGTAAGTAAGTATTCATGATTTGTTGACATAAAGACTAATATAGAATATCACCAGCTTTATCCTTTAAATATATAGATGGGATTTTTGTGAGTTTTTCGATTTCAGGAGAATGAACAGTGTTGATTTCTAATGGGATTTCTGGGAGTTGGATAAAATCCTCTATTATAGTATTTGTAATTTTCTATCGCAGTATTATGATATAGCACATTTTGTGGAAAATCAATACACGTGTTTATGAATAAAATAACTGAGGAATGTTAACTTTTGGGTAATCCGGTGACTTGAATACCATTTAAATCAAGATGTTTCTTTACACTAATGCCAAGTTATTCCTTTTATATTGATATCTTCATTAACCAAATGGCAAAATGTATGGTTGATCTATATATCGCCTTACACTCTCTCTGTATTTCCTCTGCTGTATAATTTCAGCCTGTAACTCGCTCCATGAAGTGTTTCACCGTTTTCTTCCGAGAATTCTCCTTTGTGTTAATACAGTGGAGGGATTTTTTACTCCATCCTGCCGCGTGCATTTCCATAAACACTGCACGCCTCACAAATCACTTCAAAACCACTGTGACTTGTGAAGGCAACCTTAAGTGGGCTGAACACTTAAACCATGATTCACTATGCAATGGATAGAACATGCTGTGTGTGAGAGAAAAGTGTCTCGGTGCATTTGCAGCTCATAACTTTACATATTTATTAAATCAGATCAGCACCACTACTTCTCCCACAGTTTTTTGGGGGATTTAATCAACAGTAGACATGCACACAGGCCTTCCTCTATACACCAGGCTGCAGGTTTTGTAAGTGAGGGCCCCGTTTTGTCCTCCCAGTTTGGAGCAAACCCAGTCAAATTGAGTCTCTGCATTAATTCGACCCAGCTAAGCTAATAAGGTCGAACAAGTCTCTTTGTATTGTCCTGTTAAGCTTTATTGCTTGTCGTTTTGACCAGCGATGGACAAGGTAGGCTTTGATGAGGGAATTAGTCCCCTATTCTGTCCCTGTTATTCATAGCGCGGTGGAACATACAGGCAGCAGAGAGGGTGTCAAAAGGAGAGCTGGTCCTATTGCAAAGTGTCTCCCTTGTTGGAGCTGAAAGGGCGGTTATGAGACGATAAACCGCTTAATACACTGAGCTAATTGGATGAGAGCAAGAGAGACGGGGAATTAAGGGGCGATCCGAGAGGGGAGCGGAGTGCCATGGCCCGGCTATTCAGGTCTTTCATCGGGGCCGGTTCTCCGCCTGGAGGAGGGGGAGGAGGGGGAGGAGGAGAGGGAAGGTGATGGGGGGGGGGGGGGGGGGGGGGTGAGGCTGTTCATCAAAGCGCCTTTTAGAGCTCCTCTCCCGGGGACTGAGTGAGGACTGATCCGGCTGAGGCTGTGGAGTGATTGGGCCTATTCTCTCAGGCGGGGTCGTGGTGGGAGAAACGAGGCCCGGGAGAATCCAAATCACGGGCCAAATCAAGTCCAACAGCTGGGGGAAGGAGCGGGGAGGGGGGAGGGGGGGGGGGGGGGATGAAAATGGGCACGGCATTTCTGGACACCTGGATTAACCTGTGAGAGGCGGGAGGAGCTTTAACGCGTTGACACAATCCACCAAACCATAGTTGTTGTTTTTTTTCTTATTTTTTTGCAGCCAATTCGCAAGAAAACGCACGATTGGACTGTTTTCGTCTTCATCAACATTCATTATATTGATCATTCATGCAACAAGCAGCCTAATCCCAAGTGCAAGGCCCCCGTCTTTGAATGCATCCAACAAGTGTGACTTTATAAATCCACATCTATTGCCCCTATGCGACAGCATTTCAATTTTCTCGCCTTTTTGCGCTGCAAAGAAAGTTTAAGCCTCTCTCCCAGCAGGTCACCCGCCTCCCGGCATTCCCCAGATATTAGGGACAAATTGGTTTGCCATTCATTAGTTATATTCACAATAAGATTAAAACTCCCCCGGACAATCTCATCAAAACCCTATAGGGCCATACAGGGAGGAAAAAACACACACGCTCCACTGGGTTTGAGCAATAGGATTTCTTTTTTTTTTTTTTTATAAAAAAAAAGCATGGCACATTGTGGATGGTTTTACGCACAGGAGAAAATTGGTTTTTATCTTCTTTTTTTTTTCTCTATTTTTGCTCCAAGGAGCAGCTGATGTGTGCATAAATAAATGTGCAGAAATATCACCCCCCCCCATCGGTCCCTTATCTCTGCTTGTTTGGACTAAATTGTAACAGGTAGATCTGTAAAACAAGAAGGAATAAGAAGAGGGGGTTTTCATAGATGAATAAAAAGAGGGACTACTTTAATCCGCGGGGTAATTTCACGCGGTTTGGTCGGGCACCATAGACGGGTCAAACGGAGGAGAATAACCATTGATTGCTGTAATAGTGCAGCATTAGTAGTGAGATCCAATGGAGAAGGGGGGGGGGGGTGAAAGCCGTTTGATGAAGTGGTTTGTTACTTCATTAATGACAAAGGGGACTCGCTTCCATCGACACGGCATTACAGATGTTAAGACCAATTTAGCGCCTTTAAAGGGGTTTAAGGGAAGTTTTGTGACGCCCCCCCCCCCTTCCCTTCCCTTCCCCAGATAAAGTGGGCGATCTAATTGAAAACCCCTCGCCTTTGTCGCGCGTTTCACATGTTGGGGATTAAGCTCATGAATATATGGTCAGTATTTTGTCAACTCCGCTGAAGAGGATAGACGCACGCAGCGCACTGGATTACACACACCTAATACATTTGATTCAGGTGGAGCCTCCATCTCTGCTCTCTGCAGCGATAAATTCCTCTTTAAAAAAGGTTTTCATCCTTCTCAGCAGGCGTTTTGAACATCAGACAACCTGTAACTGAAGTCGGATGTATTTATTTTACATTCCAGTACTCTATTTAGTCAATGATATTAAACTTATTTATAATTATTTGCTTAAGAATTTGCAAAATTATTCAATGTAAGACAGAAAACACATTTTCTTCATAACACCTTTTATTAATAGTTCTATAATATTCTATTTCACATTGTTTATTTTTTTCCTGGTTTAGGCCTATGTCAGTCCTAAAGGAATTTGAAATAATAAAAGATAACTCATTTTACCAATGTAATTTATTCAAATTAGCATTATTAAACCAGGAAACTTACAATCACTTAATAAGAAAAAAAAACTGTCCTTCAGCCCAGTTTCTCTGGGAAAAGTTTTGACATAAATAATAGTGATCTAAAAATCCTAATAATTCATAAACACAGGTGAAATTCTACACAGGGCGACATTCATTAAACACTACACCGAGTGCAAGTTATCAAAACACGGCCTCCTGAAATATACACGACCTTGTTTTGAAAATTTTTTGTGGTACTTTTTTTCCCTTTTTACACAATATGTACAGTTTTCTTCCACACAGTCGGGTCGTTATAGAGACACATCTCAGATCTCAACTTTGCTCGCGTGTCCTGGAGTCAGACTCAGTGGGGAATGCCACTGCTGTGATAATCAAAGAGAGAGGAGGGGGGGAGAAAATCTCAAATTGCAGCAAATTTACAGAAATCTGATGCTGGAAACGACCTCAAGTAACTCCGGTTTGATTCAGAGATTTCAAACTTATATTATATATATACAGTGGTGCTGCTGAGTGTGACTGGTGGACAGGCGAGCAGTGGAGAGGAGTCAGGCTTGTAGAGAAGGCTATGGAAGGTCTATGGACAGTTTTCCTTTGGTTCTGGGGGGGGGGGGGACCTCCTCCAACTCGCCTTTATTATAGACGCAGACCGGCTCAGCCCACATCAATGCATACAGATTAAGCAGTGTTAATGTCGAGCACTCGAGTTGTCCACATTTGAAGTAGCACAAGAATCCTTTTCTAAAAGTCTGGGTTCCCCTGCGGTTCTTCAGCTTTCTGTTTGTGTGTGTGTGTGTGTGAGTGTGTGTGTGTGTGTGTGTGTGTGTGCCATGACAGATCCTATACTTAAGTAAAAGTAGCCAAACAACAATACTCTTCTTGTTACTTAAGTAAAAATACAGCAAAATTATGAGCAAAATGATGTGAAAGTACTGCAGAAAAATGGCCCCTGTGTGTGATACTGCTATTATATTACTGAATTATTATAATTAATGCACTAATTTTAAAGTAGTTGAAGTTGGTCAGGTGAATCTATTTTTTTTTTTTTTTTACATACCGTTTGCTTGTTCAGTCTAATGCTTAATATTTCATAACTTCATATGTTTAGTATGTAAAATCCTAAATGTAGTGTAGAGTAAAAAGTACAATATTTCCATCTGAAATGTAGTGAAGTATAAAGTAGCATCAAATGGAAATACTGAGGTACAAGTACCTCAAATTTGTACTTTGTTACGTTCCTCCACCGGCGCTGTGTGTACTCAGTATTTTGTTGTGTATGCACGTGGCACGCCGTCTTAAAAAGCTATATACATACTGTATGATAGTCTATGTGAACTATATGGAGTCTGATTTCAAGTTTAATTTATTGTCAAAGTGTAAAGAAATATTAAGAAATCTTTAAAAAGACATTTTTTTAGCTAAAATATTGAAGTAACTGGACTGTCATTCAGAAAGGTTTGTGTATAAGGTTTTGGAGTGTAAAACAATGTTTTAATAGTTGTAATTTCCAGACACACACACACACACACACACTTTTTTTTTAGCCAGTGCTCTTTTGAATTTGGTCGTGCTATTTTGTTGGGGAGACATGAGGTAACGGGGATGGTTGAACAAGGGGACATCAGCCTCCAGAGGTATGAATGGGTTTGTGGAGGGGGGACGGATGGGGGTCATGGAATGGGACGTGAGCCCGGGACGGGGAGGCCTGGAGCTGGTGTCGAGTGTTCAGCACACCTCCTTCCCCGCGGCTCCGCTGGGCAGGATGTTAAGCTGGGTGAGCTGAGCCGAGTGTTCCTTGGCCTTGAGGCGCAGCGCGGCGATACTGGAGGCCCTGCGGTCTGCTGCGGCCACGGATGAGGGGGAGGAGGATGAGGAGGAAGGGTCGGGGAGGACGGGGTTCTCTACAGGGGGGGCGGGCTGACGGAGGAGGGCTGCAGCGGTGGAAGCACTGGACAGGGGACCCATACTGGAGAAGAGCCTGTAGGGAGACAGGAATGTCACAATCTATAACATTTATAGATGCTGAACATGTTTGTCAATGTTCAAGCTTAAATTATTCATTGCAGAACAGCACAGAAGTCTAACTTTTCAAGAAAAAAATGGCTTTATGCTCAGTGTTGACTCAAATTGTCCGTATAATAGCAGCAGAAGAAGAAAACCCCCGCTTGTTGATTAAGATTTTCACCGTCCCTCGTAAATATTTCCCCTTATCAGTTTGACTGCAGTCTTAAACCTAAATAGCTTTTCATCATCTATTGCAAGCTGACTCCTTTAATATATAAGAAAACTTTGAGAGTACAATGTTAATAATGCTGTATAATCGAGAGGAGGAAAGCAAATGAGAAGCTAATTGTGGCATATGGAGTGTGCGGTGTGTCACACCTCCTCACAGCTTGTCTGGCAGGATCACACGTTTGGTTAATTTATTAAGGCATTTGACAGAGTGATTACACACCACTGTGAACAGTATAACATATTTATAATCAGACACAGTAATGCAGTGTGACTGAGGATTACTGTAACCATCAGTCATTAGAGTTGCATGATGGGTTGGGAGTTTATTATAAGCTCGGTTGCTGCTGGTTAGTCATTTATCGTAACAATACAGGGATAAACACGAAGTACAGACGTCGGTGGTGTGAATAAGAGTAACAGGTCCAAAGGGGAGCTCTGTGCATGGGTGCAGCTTACCTGCCAAAAGTGGGTCCAATGAAGGCAGGGTGGCGAAACATGGCAGCCGTGCCCAGGAACGTGCCCAGGCCGAGCGGGGTGGCCATTGGCGGAGCGGAGCCGTTGTGGTGCGGCGGGGCCAGGCCCGGGAAGGCGGCGGCTGCTGCTGCGGCGGCCGTCCAGGCGGACTCGAGGGCCGGGTGGTGGTGAGGAGGGAAGTGCCCCGCCTCCAGGTAGTGGCTAAGAGGGTGGCCCGCTGCCAGGGAGCCGGGGAACGGCAGGCCTGACGGGTGGGCCTGCACCCCGGCCTTCTCGCGCTTCCTCCACTTGGCCCTGCGGTTCTGAAACCACACCTGAGGGCACACAGAAGGGAGGACAGGGATCAATATCAGCAGATATGTTGTTTTATTTTCCTTAAGTTAGAAGGATGTAAACAAAGGCAGCAACAAATCTTGATTCTAGGAAGATTGAGACAGGTTCAGGTGATGTAAAGAGGCTGCATGTTGTTTCAAATAAAAAAAACAGCTGTCTCAACACATAAATAGCCCATTTTTGCTGCATAAAGAGGCCTTTTCTCTTCTCTAAATTAAGGAGAGGTGCTTAGTTGGAGACATTGGTTATGCAGGTCTTTCATGCTAAAAATAATTAAAACCATAACTCCCTGTCCTGCTTATACATCACAGCAATGTTTCATAGTAATTAACATGACTGGCCTCTATTGAATGTTGTGTCAGTGTAGTCTAATAGTTGTCTAGTTCAGGTGGTGGCCAACAGGCGGAAAGTCAACGGTAATTACATGCAAGGTAAACCCTGCCGCTCACGGTCCCTTAAATCTACTTTCTGTCTAATTAAACCCCCCTGTAGACGGGCCTCGGGGTGGGGGGAGAGATAATTAAGAGCGGTGTTAACAAAAGATCCAGAGAAATTACCGCTGAACTGGCTCCAATAACAATTAATGCGCTTTAAATTAAATTCTTAGGAGATGTAGAACAAGTGACTTCCATTTGAGAGAGTATTTAACTTTCCCACGCATCCACTGGTGCCCAGTTTGCACTGCAGACGCACGGGGCTCTCACAATGAGCAAAATGTCAACATGAGGGAAGTGATTGAACGAGCTGGGCTTGAGCGACATGGACACACATTATTCCCAGAGGGCTGTTTAGCATTACACAGCCCCTCGGGAATTTATGAGTTTTTATCACCTCCTGATGGCGCCCGTTAAGTGATTTGTTCACCTACGGCCCCCCTAAAGAGACATCTGTTGTTTTACCGTCGGCCCTCCCGGAGCTGTTTGAACTGTCTCTCTGGTTATGAGCCCGGGCTTTGGAAATGCAAGCCACGCTTTCAGTGAAGGAAGAGAGAGAGGGATGGAGAGAGAGAGAGAGAGAAAGGGGGGGGGGGGGGGAGCAAACACCTTTAATGGTCTCTCATTCGCTCCCAAGTGCAAAGCATCGGATCAATGCAGGTCTATTGCAATCACATAATGGGAAATCAAATAGCATTATCCCTCCCCTCTCTCTCTCCCTCCCCTCTCTCTCCCTCTCACATCTTTTTACGCACACACATGTTTTTACGCACACACTCGGCCTCGCCTGTCCCCCTCTCTGATGGGAATTCAAACACCATCTCGTCCCAGGAATACAGACAGTGTTTGCTCCTGCACTAAGTGAGCTTTTTATGAATCGCCAGCGTCGCCTTAATTGCCACTAAAACGCGTAATAACATTCAATAACAGGAAAGACCTTCTGCGCGCAGCGACTGGGGCCATTTAACACATTTTACTGTAATAAATTACCGCCTCAAATTGGCCCCGTAATCGCTGATCTCCAATCGGTGACGCATATCACCGGTTATATGTACCAGGGAGATTTTTATAGAGGACATAAAACATTAAGAGGATGAAGCTTTTTTTTCCCCCACCTCATATCTGATTTACAAGTCTTCTCTTTTTATGAAGATAAACAAGAGAGCCACTTACTTGGACGCGGGCCTCGGTGAGATCCAGGCGCATGGCGAGCTCTTCTCTGAAAAGAATATTAAAAAAAAAAAAAAAGAGGAAGAGAGACAGAAAAGATTCAAGGTTACAGGTTTGCAGAAACGCAGAATTGCTGTTTTGTCCCCTCCTGTTGTTCACTGTCAACAATAGACGACCGAAAATGGGCTTGATTTTTTTTGTTCTCCTCCCTGGCGTGGACCGCAGAAAGGACGCCACAGCCATATTCTATTTTCCCTGTCACGGATGGATAGAAATAGGCCTAGTGATTGTTAGATTTCCCTGAGCACAGGCCTGTCACTGTAACGACATAATGGGTGAAATAATGACATCTAAACTAGCCTGCCACAAAGCAATCGACGCTCCCTTCAGCTTGCGAGATGGGCTCGCAGTGTACATTATAAGACCTACAAGTCGCCTTAAAGCAAATCGATTGGAAAATAGCCTATGAATATTTGCTAAGAAAAATCGAAAAATGTAGGTTCTTGTGTCAGAAAAGGTTTTACTTTCAAGCATAAAATGTAAAAAATATTAAAATATTAATTGAGCAGAAAATAGGGCTGAACTTTTATTTATAGAGTTTAATTTGTTTTAAGGCCCCACAAAAATAAAAATTCTAATATTTTCTGAGGCATTTCTACCAGCGTAAAACCCTGAGGAAATTCATACTATAAAGTGTGTTTGTGTATGTTTAAAAAAAAAAAAAAAAGTACAGTTGCCCTTGGGCTTGAGGTTAGGCCCTGATTTTGTGTGTGTGTTTTGTTGTATTCAGTATCAAGTCCAGCAGGTAACCTGAGCTGCACCGGTTAATTATTCCTCCTGAGGAACAATAACACCGCTGTCATGATTGTGAACAGGTAACAAAACGTCTCCACTGTTTGCACTTGCAGGCCTGTTTTGTTCACTTATGCAGGGCACGGGTTTGGTGTTGGGGCATTTTATGAGGTGTGATGCGCACAGTGTCCAGTTTAAGACGTGTGGAATTACTGGGAGGTTTTTGGAAAAATGTTATGGGGTGGGGATATTTAAAATCAAATGCATTTAATTATCAACTGCGTCCATGGAATTATTAGAGAGCACGTTTAATGTTGTGTGCCTTCGTGCGTTTCTTGGATTTTATTCTAAACATAGGCCTATGTAACGAAAATAATAATATTAATCATAATATAATTCTTATAAGAAACAATTATTGTAGACTATTGTAATTGTAGTTTTATATGCATTTAAATTAAAATGCTTAAGCCTAATTTTCATCGTTTTAAATTTATAAAATAATGCAGAATTTGTACAATAATAATTATTTATTAAATGTAATTAATTAATAATAATACTTTTAGGGAAGACAACATTTTAGAAATTTACAGCAATTTTTTTCAGACTTAAAAAACATAAATAAAAATGTCAGTTTAAATGTTTCTTACCTGGTGAAGACGTCTGGGTAGTGTGTCTTCTGGAAAGCCCTCTCCAGCTCCTCCAGCTGGTAACTGGTGAAGGTAGTCCTGTATCTTCTCTGCTTCCGTTTCAGCATCCCTTCCTCCGAGTCACTGCCCGCCGACAGACACACGCTGTCCTCCCCGTCCCTCCCGTCCCCATCCCCGGCGTTCAAGCTCTCCCTCTCCTCGTCCTTCGGGGACAGCGCGGCCGCGTCCCCGCAGCTCTCCTCCTCCTTCCCCGCGTCCTCCTCGAACTTCAGCGGGCCGAGCTCCACCAGGCCCAGGCTGCCGTCCTCCGAGCCCTCCCCGGGGCTCTGGTCGCCCTCTCCCCGGCTCAGCGACGCGTTCTCCCGGTACGACTTGCTGCGGCTGATGCTCACCTGCGGCGCCTGGCTGATCTTGAGGCTGTCACTGGCCTGCTCCAGGAGGAGCCGCTCCCTCTCCAGCGTCTCTGCGTGGTCGTGGAGGTACTTCCCCCCGGCGCCGTACAACCGGCGGAGCTTGGGCGGCAGGTGCATGTCGGCGCTGAGAGACAGGGGGTCTTTCATTGACCCTGAGAAGGAAGGGTGTCAAAATAATGAATTACAAAAATGGCACAAAAAAATCCTCTAGACTAAATAAAGTTTTGGACAATTCTTTCAGACTTTACAACAGCTGTTTAGTCTTGGAAACATTTAGCCTATAGCCTAAACGAGATCATGTGCGTAAAACGTGTTGATGGCTACATTAAAAATAACTCTTCTTGACACATTAACTCCACACTTCCAGCATAAAAAACTAGCTAATTTGTTCCATGTTTATCGCCTCCAATGCCTCCAATCTTTTTTTTTTAATTTCAGCTCAAAGCAAACTTACTGTCAGCCGTCTTGTCGAGCTCCCCTCTGCCGGCCAGACCCGTCAAACTTTGCGCCCCGATCAGCCTGATCTTACAGGGACTCCGGCGGCCCAGAATGCTGTCTATGCAGTAAGAGGAGAGCAGCGTCGGGGATTTACTGCTCTTCCTCTCGCCCCGGTCGTGGATATCTGCCTCAAACTGACCGCTCATGTCGACGCTTCGGTTCATCTGGTTTCGGTAACGCCTGTCAGTCTCCCACTCTCTCTCCCTCTCTCTCTCTCACTCACTCTCTCTCTCACACTCTCTCTCGGTGCTTTCCTCTTCTTCCTCTTCTTCTTCTTCCCTTCTCTCAGGCCGGTGTGTCTGTCTGAACCTCCTCCTCTCCCCTCTCTCCTCTTCTCTCTCTCTCTCTCTCTCCTCTGTCTCAGCTAATGACAGACAGCGGTTTGGCTGCCTCGCGCTGAGCTCCGGTGTGCCAGGCGCTTCTCCGCTCCGCGCGCTCTGAGCTCAGCATACGTATAGTAGGCTGTTACCGCGCGCCTGATTGGCTCGTGTGTGTGTATGTGGGGAGAGAGACAGCGCGGAGCTGCTTTATATATTTTTACGATTAAAGTTAATTTGGGGGAAAGGCAACAAAAACCTGACATGGAGTCCTTTTCTTCCATGGAACGAACTCAGCAGATAAAAGTAAAAAAAAAAAAATAATAATTGGTTTGATTTTCATTTTCTAACGTTAAAACATGTTTTAAAAATTATGTGAGTGAAGGTAAAAAAAATATTCACTTCAATCAAATTATTTGATAATGCAAGGATTGTTTTGGCAGAACAGTGTTGCAGCTAAGCACAGGTGTGTTTTATCACATTAATTTAGTGCAAACACAATAATAATCAAGATCACAGGCTTTTTTTCATGGAATATTATTTTAACATGTCACAGTAGGAAAAGCACAGGCCTAAATAATAAAATCAATGATGGCTGAATTCCATTTAGCTGCTTCAATTTAAGGGTCCTGATATTGTGCATGTTGGCTCTCTGTAAAAATGTCTGCTGTCAAAAAAGGCCTATTCTGTGCACCCAGTCCTGCACATATTATTATTATTTGTATTACATTAATACAGTAAAGTGTCAACAGCTATTGCTGTTAATATAGCTATAAATATAATTAATGCTAGTATAGCTATAAATTGTTTAAATCCCATCCTAAGGAGCCCAAATTTACTGTGTATTGGCACACTTTTATTTTGTTATTTATATTAAATGCATATATGTGCACATGTAATTATATGAATATGTATATGCATGTTTCATTTAACTATTCTATTGTTTATGTTGTGAATTTCCTTGGAAAGTAATTTGTGCTTATGGCTTGAAAAGTACTCTATAAATAAGTGTATTATTATAATATTATATTATATTACTTTAAATGATTAGAAATTAGCAATAATCGAGATAATAATAATATTAATAATATAATTGTTATGATATACTTTATATAATAATAATAATAATAATAATAATAATGAATATAGCCCAATGATAATAATAATAATAACAAACAAAAATATTGAATATATGTAATATGTGTTTTTGTGATTATTTGGGGGTAGTCTTAATCCATCACTATATATAGTTGCATGATAAATTATATTCGTTTTTATCTTTTTTTTTTTTTTTTAGGCCCATACAAACAGTAGCTCTTGAATCCTTGTGCCAAGATTAAAAAAAAATCTGGCGCGGAGTTTGTGTTCAACCTCAGAGCACCTGCGATGACAGCCATGTCAGAGATTGAGTCACATTTGAGTCACATAGAAATAGAAATATCAACATTGGGATATGAATTTTGCCTAAAAGTGTTTCAGGTTGTCGCATTTTAAAAAACATTGTGTTTTGACAGAGGAAAAACAAACATTAGGATTCAAATATCTATCCATCTATCCATCTATCCCTCTATCCATCTATCTATCCATCTATCCATCTATCCATTTATCTATCTATCTATCCATCTATTTATCTATCCATCTATCCATCTATCCATCTATCTATCTATCCATCTATCTATCCATCTATCCATCTATCTTTTTCTTGCTCTCCCTCTCTCTCCCTCCAATTGCCTGCTCTCTGCTGGAGTTGTGGATTGACTTAAAAAGTGAGGGTGGCGCGTCGGTGATGAGACGCCGCACGGGGAGCCGGGGTGGCACGCAGGGACTCCGCCGAGGAGAGGGGGAGAGATGGAGAGATGGATCGAGAATGTAATTTTAAATGAAAGTCTATTTAACCCGCTGTGAATGGCATGACCCTTATCCTCGCCTCAGAGCCCATCACTGTTAAAAGGATCATTTTCAGAATTCAATCCAAAAACTTCAGCAAGCTGCAATTTACTCTCTCTCTCTCTCTCTCTCTCTCTCTCTCTCTCTCTCTCTCTCTCTCTCTCTCTCTCTCTCTCTCTCTCTCTCTCTCTCTCTCTCTCTCTCCCTTCTTCTTCTTCGTCTTCCTCTCCTCCGTTATGTATCTGCCCGGACTCGTAGAGCATCGCCGCAAACGAAAAATAACAATAAAATATATGTCCAGAAAATTGCACAAGTATTTTTGTTTACTTTTATCTATTTTTTTTATGACCCTTTTGTGATTGGAACTGGAATAAGAGCGCCATTGATCTGTTTAGTTAAGGCGCTTATAGATTTAGTGCATGTAAGCCCAACTATCTTTTTTTTTTATTTAACAGCTCACACAAATTTAACCAACACTGATGCTGTGAAATGCATCTGCAGAAATAGCACATAAGCAGAAAAACAATGTTTTTGTGTAAATAAAGCCTATTAAGTTCATGTCGTTAGACAATATCATTGTGTTGTCATCTGCATTTATTAGTAGTCATGGTGCCAGATGTAATCCATCCGCAACTTTTTGCTGTCAAAAACTTCCCAGCTTGTTTATTTGCACGCAAATCAATGTAATGGGTGTAATAACAATATAAAATGTTGTGCCTTCTCCTGCGCGGTCACAAACAGACGTGCGTAATGCAGACGGGTATTTAGAGTCGCTCTGTAATTTGGGGGCCACAATTTGATTCATTTATCCGCACACTGTTATTAACCCTGTGGAAAAAGAGATGTCAGCCGCCATTTCAGCCAGCAGGACATCCGCGCTTTGTTTAAATGCACTAATTACGCGCATACATTAGAGAGAGAGAGAGGGACGGAGTATAGTCTGAGCGCTATTTTCACATTTTCAATTTTCCGTCTGTTTGACGTGCAGGTGAAGAGATGGCGGAGAGAGGCCGCCTTCCGTTTGCAGCGCCACCTCGCCACCGCCTCCCCCGTATTTGCATAACATCCTAACTTGAAAATATCCAGGGGAAACACCGGGTTGCATGCTTTCTGTCCGTTTACTGCTGCTGTGCCACTGTGCGCAGGCCTTTTCTGGCTTTCAGGTGTCATGCATCCTTAAGTCAGAAGGATGATTTGTGTATTATGGGTACATACATTTTCACAGCTTTCCCCTAAGTGATATCTCTGCTCCCCTTTCAGCCCAGGTGTCGTCCTCTCCAGCGAAGGCCACGGAAGTGGGTCTATAGGTGTGAGGTCCATCATTTAGGACCAGCAGATTGTGCTTTTGCCTTGCGGGGTCATTCAACTGGCGCCATCTCCTGGACGGAATAGCAAACTTCTCCAACAGGTAGGACCCAGTTGTTATAATGTAAAGGCAGATACTCTATTGTGTGCCATGCACCATATTGCGCATTGCAAATCCATGGATAGGAATTAAGTAATTTATTAAAAGTCGAACCCCACATCCATACAAGAGACATTTATTCTGCTATCAGCTCTCTGTTATCCCACAAGTGTGTCCCTGAATGCAACACGTGTAAATACTGGTCCCTAACCTGCACCAACTGGCTCGAGGCCTTGGTGACGCGTCGACGACTCATCCTCCATCCTCCATCCATCTTCGCGCTCTGACATAATTGGACACTTGCTCTGCTCGAGAGGCCAAGCAGGGAAAGAAGGAGAGAGAGAGAGAGAGAGAGAGAGAGGAAGAGAGAGCGTGTGCTGGGAGGGGTGGGAGGCTTTTAAGGCGCGCGTAAGCAAAGTTAATTAGCGGTTATTAACAGCCCGCATAATGAGAGCGAGAGGGAGTCAATTTAATGACTTTGTTAGCGCGAGTTCAGAGCGACAGGCGATGATCGAAACAACAAAGGCGAGCGCGCACGCAGCCATCAGCCGTAATTTCCAGCGGTAATGCGGTCTGATCAGAAACAAAGGGTTCTAATTTCGTTCAACTGACTCGATAATTTGTCCTTATGTAAGGAAAATAATTAATGACTTAATGCTTCAACAGAAGTAGCTTTTTTCTTTGGGGTGGGGGGGGATTTCGGAGGCCTCGTTTGCTCGAGAAGGTCGTAAGGAAATCAATTTCCAAGGCCTATAATTATTTACATCACGGATTTAAAACGTGGACGTGTGGCGGTTAGTGTGCAGACGAGTGAGAGTCTATTAGGAGAGGAGAGAAGGAGCCTCCAAATCTTCTTCCCTCAGATAAATTGTGTGGCAACAAATGAGCCACTTGTCATAATGTACTATTGTAGATTTTGACATGAGAACACAAAGAAAATCATGCAGAATTTGAAATAAATGTAGATTTCTAAAGCCACATAGACAATAAACATACCAAATGTGTCCCAGTTTACTTCCTGTTGCAGCGTATGTGAACGACATCAGCTGACAGGAAGTAAACATGGACCCAAGCTGTTGCCGATGCAATTCAAACGTCTGTAAAGTCGAATCAAACCCAAAAGATACATTTGATTTTTAAGATCACTCCATTAAATAGGCGTGATCGGTCGCTCAGAGCACCACAGATGTGGGTCTTTTGGGGCCTACTCTGCCTACTAATCGGCTGCATCAGACCAGGTTTGGAGGTTTTGGTGACAGATGATCATACCTTGTAGCTCGGCTGAATTGACGGCCCCTCGCACCTGTGTGACTGTTCCCGACAATGCGCCAGGTTATTGCGGCTATACTGCATTGCCAAATTACCCGAGGCGTGCGCGACTTTACGCACGATTTCATCATTCCACAGATGGGTTGAGTCGGAGGAAAGATGCGAGCGCTATTATCGATTGCGGGGAACATGAGCCGCCTGCGGGCCACTCTTGGATTCATGGCAGGTGGATAGGTCACCCGCACGAGAGCGGCAATTTCACGGCCCCCATTGTCTCCACTGATTACTGCTTTGATCACAGAAAATCAAGAGCCCGAGACTCTCGTAAAACCCACTGCGGAGTCCAGGAGCTCGTGAGCTGAAGAGGTCATCATCATCATCACGGCCGCCATCATCTGCCACATCATCATCGTTCATAACCGTCATCACCGTCGCTAGTTGACCACACAAACCTGGGGCGCCGTGTGTTTTCACAGCCGCGTTGCCCTTTTATTGATTGCGTGCCTTAATTTTAATTCGATTGCGCGAGTGTCAAAAAATTCCGCAAGAATCATCCTAGTAATGAGATAATCAAAGTAATATATGCAAATCAGTTATGTTGCCAGCTTATCAAAACCCGAGTGCCCCCCCTCGAGTCTGAAGAAGTCCATTTATTCAGTTAGTGGCAATACCTTGCGCAAATGGCGCGATGCAAATGACAGTTGATTAGACTAAATTAAGAACCTCGTTCCTCCCTGACCTTGTCTGAGTTTTATGTAAATTCTTTTTTTCTTGCTTTAATGTGATAAAAATGCATTTTACACCCTGGCCTTTATAAATCTGAACAATATTTTCCATGAGAGAAACAATGGTCAGCCTCAAATAACTCACTGTGTCAATAGCTCTATCTGTGTGTCTGTCTGTCTATCTCACAAATCTCAGTATACCTTGACCCCGGTGCAACTCCCACAGGGACAGAAAGTGTGCCGTTATAACTTCCTTGCTGTGGGGGAGTGTGCCTTGAAGATAGACTAGGTGTGTGTGCCTCCGAGTGTGTGTGTTTACACGATTATGTGTACTCATGTGTGTACCATAACATATTGTCTTAGGGGGACAGAGAGAGTGCAGCTGAGACTTCCTCTCTGTGGGGTGTGCGGGGCCTGTAGATGGGAAAGGAATAAATCCAATATAGATTGCAGGGCTGCGCTGCCTCCCGCTGGGGACCCTCAGACTTGCAGGCCAGGATCGAAGTGCTTTTCTCCCCTTAAATTGGCCTGAGAGGCCGCAGGAGCAGCCGAGCTACACCCCCAACACTGGGACTGCCTACGACCTAATGATGGTGCCGGGGGGACAGACACGCGTATACACATGCATACACGCGTGTTTGCGTACACACCGAATCTCGCGCGCAAGCGTCCCCAAATTGTCGCACACTTGCACCAGTCGAACACACACTTGGACAAGAAAACCACACAGATATAAACACACCCTCCTCGTTCTCTGATGCCGAACACACTCATTCCTTGTCCGAAGACCATTCACCTCAAGTTTCCCCTCTTCACATCTCACACCACCCCTCAAAACCACCTAGCTTAACTGCAGATTTAGAGGAGGCATCCTCGCTACCTGTCCACACACTCCAGAGGGAGGGGTGAATGGTATAACTGGCCACCACACTAAGTGTCTGGACTGATACACACCCCTGCCCTTTGGTTCCCCTACAAGGAAAACACCACCAGCAACCCCAATGCCATTACGCTTCCTGCCAAAACATCCAGCCACCGTCATTTTGCTTCTGTCCGGGGAGCTAATTCTATTTGTGATGAGGTGTCTGATGTGTTGCTGGGTCGGGTCCAGAGACAGTGTGACAGAATATCCTATAGCTGGAAATTTGTGGCTCAGTACGCCTCATTGCCTGCTCACAGGGCATTTCATGTTAACTACAGCATGCCACCACATACAGCGCATCTCTAGAGGGTAACAGGTTGCAGAGGTGAATACAAGTATATAGAGCCATGCATGCATACACACAACTCAGTCCTGTTTTTGAACTGACAGCTGGAATTGCTCAATTTTTGGATGCTTGCATGGTGTGGATACCATATTTTTGCAGTGACCATATGGACCCATGGACACAGTTCTGATCTCGGACTCTGGAGGAACATTTTTGTGTTAAATTATTGATTTCTTGAGTAAGTAGCCGTGTAATAAGCAGGATAATGTACAGCCTGCCTGTCATTGTTGCAGAATAAACCCCGACAGACGGAGAGGTCTTGCATCACCCTGTCGGGCAAATATTCTGAGAACAATATAATAAATTAAATCTACAATACATTTTATGTGATTACAAAGTAACTATGCTTAGTCATGTCAAATCACATGAAGTAATTTGCTAATGTTAGGATTCAAAAGGTGACATGGTGGTCACTGCTACTCTACTAATAAGCTAGTTGACATTAGGAGGAGTTTAGTTAATATTAGGTTTTTATTCTCCATCATGGATCTCCATCCATGACTGGATTTACTGTTTCTTTTAGATATGTGGAATGACTATAACTGAATTACCAAGATAATGGTTCATCAAAGTTTTTAGGGGGGGCGGGCTTCCCCACTTCCTACCCCTTACTTCCGCCGCCCTTGCTCGGACCACGGCCATTTTCAAACTCTGTCTTCATTTTAATCTAAACTTTCGTGACTGCATCTTGCACAGTTGTGATGCTATCACAGTGACAAAAAATCTGTCCATAGACAGACATATAAACACCTTGCAAAGTACTCAAAACAGCCTCAGTGGTAGTTCCCACAACAGTAGGTGTCTCCAGGACCACATTTTGCCATGACACACACACACACACACACACACACACACACACACACACACACAGACTCACAAGGTGAAAACAACACCAGCTACACGCTGTCACTGCTGGTAAATATACAGTACATTTAGTTTTAGCTTTAGCTAGCCATGGCTAGACTTCCAGCTAGCTAACATTTGTCTTGTTGGCCATCTTTCTGTATGCAGTAAGTGAGACAGAGCCCACAGATTAACAAAACCAGAGTGCAGTTACTGTGTTTTGCCTTGCTTTTTAGCTCAGGTTTGTATTTACTGCAAATTTAAAAAGCTGCTTTCAGAGAAATTTCATGTTCTGTGATGATTTTGATTCAGATTAACTCAATTTTGACCAAATATTTAGTTACTGCATGGTTTTGTAGGACAGTACAGAGCTCTGGACATGTTTTCTGCTCACATCTTTGCTACAGGTGTCATTTTGCTCTCTTTAACCTGCTGACAGATAAGACCCACTGGAAGCACAGCAGCGCGTCCTCCACTCGCCTCCTTCCTTGTCCACTCCGACTCATCTTTGCTGCACCATCTTGCATCTTTTCTCTCCTTCTTTCCGTCTTCTCTACTATTTTCCACTTTGTATTTTCTCCCTTTCATCTCTGTAACGCCTCTCTTGTCTCCTGAACGCTGATACACCTTTCACCTTGTTGTCTTCAATTCTCCACTTGTGTCTCTGCCGTGGTGCATTACATGATGTTTTTCTTACATCGGCCTTACGGTTTGTGGCTATTTCCGTGTCTTGTTTTGTTTAATATCTCATCTGTAGCTGTGTAGAAGGCAGCAGCACATTTGGAGATTGCTTCTGATGTGTACAGTATATGCTGCTCTGCCATAATCCAGCACAACAACAGACAGATGCATACTAAATACCTTGAATGCAAAGACAAACACATAAACATAAGCCACAAACAGACACACAACCAAATCCTTTTGACATCAATAATTGGTAAATCCTCTGATTAACTTGTAAGAATTGTCCTTAGAGTGCTTAAGTAATTGTGTTTGTGTGTGTCCTTTTTTTTTATTGCATGCACCCCCCTCTCTTTAAAGCACATCTTTATAACCAAGCAATTCCAAAGCAATTTTCTCTGTGGGAGGAGAGTGTAATTTTCTATTCTGTGACACTGTGATGTGTAAGAAACTGGGAGCTGGCGCTAAAAGGCGTCTGTAGCATGTGTCTTGGTGTGGGTGTGAGCCGCTTTAATGGCCAACGCGGGGCGGGTGGCGGCGGTGGTGAGCGGGTGCGTGTCAGGGAGGCCATCATTTAATGACTCCCAAATAGTGCCCTCCTCGTTAGAGCTATCGTCCTGGAAACGCGAGGCTGTGAACCAGGAGAGCGCCACGGGCTGCAACAGTCTTTTATCTTCATATTAAACCATTTGCATAACATTACCGCGATAGATAGGATTCAGGAGATACTCAACCCACTCGGGGAGAGACAGAGAGGGTATACTACATGTCCTTGCAAATCTAATCAGCGTTAAATGGAGCTGTCAAATGTGTGTGTGTGAGTGTGTGGTGCTGGATGGCTCATGTCAGGAGTCATTTAACATTAAGCCGCAACAGTGTGTAACAGGGCTGTAATTACAAAAACACAAGAATCCAGGCTGTTTCTTGTTAGATGTGGCATCCAAATACAGCAGTTAGCTACCAGTGATACACAAGACGAGGCCAGGTGGCGACAATTCGGATGTCATGTGAACTTGTGTCCTCTACAAAGTTAAGTTGAAATAAATGACCATATTGAGCCATTTTCACGTTGCTGCAGCAGCTCTACAGAATACAAAGAGGCGGCCAATTAGAACAAATCGCATCGCTGCCATTTTTTAAAAAAATTGCTGATGTGGTTTGGATTTTGTGTGGTATCAGCGGGCTAACAAAAGACTCAATTTCACGTTTTGTGTAGATTCAACACCTATCTATACTGCGTAAAGTGGTGTTTTGCTTTGCTTTGTGTCTAAAAGAGTATATCTGAGGGCTGCTCAAAGAAGAATAAAGAGAAGACGAAATAATCTCATCACCGCAGAGAAACAAGAGCAGGAAAGTGTGTAAGCACACACTAATTAGTTGTTGCTACTGTACTTGCTACTGCCTGATTAATTTAATCAAAAGCACACAGTACAATGCTCTGCTCAAGCTCTGGTAAAAGCATTTTTTAACCACTACAACTCTGTTTTTATGTTTTCTTTAAGGTTTGACCATCATTTGAGAATCCCTGAATGAATTCTGGACCATATAGGTGATACATATTGTAAAGTAAGTATGTTTTTTTTAAGTATACTGTATGTATGGCATTGCAAAAGCTACAGTGCATGCTGGAAGCTTCTGTACTGTCTTGATAAGATATAATACCACAATATTTGTCATATAAAAGGCCCTGCACACCCTGTAACAGTCATGTTTGATTGACATTCCCCTGGACTCTTCTGTTAGCTTTGTTGCACCTATTGAGGCGGGACAAATGACACCTTTATAATTCTTACTTGTGCATCGACTTTGGTGACTTCACATTATTCCCAGCGTAGATTCACCCAACTCTAATAATGTGGGTGTGCAGGGCCTTTAAAGGACCAATTCACCCAAATAACCAACACGTTCATACTAACACTGACACTTTGTCACGCCCCTTGGCGCAACTTTAGGTTTAGGCAACAAAACCACTTAGTTTAGGAAAAGATTACATGGTTGGGCTTAAAACTATAATGTTTGTAAAGTGAAAATGAAACTTAACATTGTGAACATGGAACACAGACGAACAGTTGATTGTAACGTGAAAGTGAAAATTAACACATGGAATGAAAGCCCTGTGTTTGTTGGACCCATCCACCCCATAATAGCATACAGTCATGCAGATAGATTTAGTTGACTGAGGTTTTCTGTGCTTGAGATTTTGAGATTTTCCGATATAATGGAATTTTGTTTGTGGTGCTCAAAGCATCAAACGGTGCTTTATCTTAATGGAAACAGCCCAAAGCGAGGTCTTCATTGTTCAACTAGGACATTGACTCTGGAAAATAGTTTTTCCATTAAATGATTTGCTGATTTGAGCGGTAACAAAATCCCTTTCATGTCCATTGTATTTGGGTGGCGGCAGAAGTCTTGGAAACAGACATCTGAAAACCTCGGCCAATAAAACCGAAACAATCTCCATGGCTAGATGTCTCAAGGGTAGGTGGGATATTATGTTTTTGTGTGTATGTTTTATGTGAATTACCCATTACAATGGGATTTTTCCATTGGGTTTTGGATTATTGCAGAAAATAAGCTCTCTGGCAAACACACGTTTATGATACTTCAGCAAGATAATCTCCACAAATGAACACCACTTTTATGATTTTTGAAGTGTAAAGTAAAACGCTAACGTTAGGCTATAAACGAACTACACCATGGTCACATGAACGTAAATATACACAACGAGGCTGTAAAGGCGGACGAGTTGGCGTGATGGCGTTTAGTAATCTCATTTAGCCACTTGTTAGCAACCGCCTTTTTTAAGACCCACGAAGGCATGAAGACGTATTTTATGTCGTAGAACTAAAATCTCTTCAGCTTGTGTTAACCATCGACCTTAATTCAGGCCTCTAACTAAAAACCCATTCAAAAAACCCATTGACTTCAAGACAAGGGAACCGGAAGTGCTAAAATGCTAACTCATATCCGGGTTTTAGGACTCATTCCTGTAGCACTCTGTAGAAGAAGGGGTTAAAATAGCATATATACATTGTAAGTATGAAAGTTTGTGCACTTGCATATGCTAAAAACGGCTAAAGATGTCATCACATCACAGAATAAGCTTATAACTGTGTGTGCGTGCGTGCGTGTATGAGAGAGAGAGATTGCTTGTTTATGCATATGGGGATAGACTGTGCCAGGTGAGTGTACCATTTACCATCACGCCATTGAGTTCAGCAGGCATCTAATAACAAAGCATTTATGGCCCACTTACGCATGCATAGATATAACTGTCAGTAGGCAACAACAGTCTCCTCTTTCCCGTCTCCAGCTATTCCCGCCTCTCTTAAAACACACAGGCGCCGTCCGGATTGCACCCAAATACTCTAGAATTCTATCATCAGACTCGGGGATGAAATTAAAATCGCTCATTTTCTTTCTCCGTACAAGGAGCAGATCAATTTCCGGAGACTGGGACGTGATATTTTCCTGCCATTGGGCTTTCTCGTCTTTGGCACAGCACCCTGACTGGCTGCCAGCGGGGGGCCCGGGCCTGACTGCACGCCTCGCCGGAGAACAGTTACTTCTGCCGCGGCGAGTTTATTTGCGCCTCGCTATGAGAATTGCCATCATTTACCCTTCCCCAACACCTCCCCAAAAAAGAAAAGAAATAGACAAGAGGGGAAGCGAGGCAAGACTGAGAGAGAGGCGAAATTGATTCTGTTTGATAGGATACATGCGGCACAGGGGACATTAGGTACCCCTCGTTTGACCATCTATTTCAAGAAAATGAAGCGAATACATTTTGCGTAAAGTAATGTATATAGGCCTTTTGGAGGCCTTCTGCTGTTGTTGTTCACATCAAGAATGAATTGCTCGCTGCAGCATGCAGAGGTTATCCTGCGTATTATGCTGCTTTTAAGAGAAGCCAATTAATCATGCAGCTGTACAGGAATGATAACTCACTTTAAATAAAACAGCAGCTCAGCGTGTGTTAAGCGTGACGAAATTAAGGGCAGCTTGATGAACCAGTGGGGCATTAAATCCGGAGAGATGGTGGGCCCAGCCTTCAGGTTGGTGCCACGTTCGCCTCCATTCCAGTGTAAACACTTCAGTTAGTCTTCAGAATAAACTCTCATGTAGAATAATAATAAAGGTAGATAAAGGCAAATTTGAGAGCCTATACTAAAGACTCTACTAATAGATTTTTTGTGTAGCTGTTTGCTTTGCAGGACGTGAGGATGTGCATGACACCATTGTTTGCACAAGCAGTCCAATATGAGGTCACCACAATTTGACCATGAAGGAAGTCACTATTTAAACCTGCAGTAGGCAGAATGTTTTTGGCATCATTGGGCAAGAATTCCATAATAACCTTTCAGCATATTGTAATTTAAGTGTTCTGAGAGATAACTAGACTTCTGCACCTCCTCATGGCTCTGTTTTCAGGCTTTAAAAAATCTAGCCCGTGAAGGGAGACTTTGGCCAATAACAGGTAATTTCAGAGAGAGGGAGAGAGTTCCTCTCACCAATCAGAGCTGAGCTGGAGCCTTGCCGTCTCTGAGCAGCTGTCAATCACTCGCGAACTCCGATCAAACGGTCAAACTAGAGCTAAAGATCAATATTCTGTTACTGTGATGCCTATTTTTCTCCTCAGATGTTTTAAGAATCATCTTGTAGTGTACTGTTTAGCTGTAAAATGAGAAAGTTTGTGGCCCGGCAGCCATGTTGAGATCAGTTGAGGAAATACCAAGCACCGCCCACCAGCCGGAGCAAACGTTCTAATTTTACAGCTAAACAGTACACTACAAGATGTTTCTGACAAATTTCAGGTGAGAAATAGACATTACAGTAACAGAATATTGATTCATATTTGATCAGCGCTGCCTAGTTTGACTGTCTGATCGCAGTTCACGAGTGATTGACAGCTGCTCAGAGACGGCAAGGCTCCAGCTCGGCTCTGATTGGTTGTTTTCCTCCGGTCTGTGAAATCTTGCAGATGCCATTAGGAGCACCGGAGGACACAGAGGTACATGATTTTTTTCAGATTACCTGTCTCATGCACTACTGTCAGGATATAGTGACTAACTTTTTAAAATTATATTTGCTCCAATTCTACCCACTGCAGCTTTAAGAGGCTTATATTGTGTCTGTTAGTTATACCATTATTTGTAGGATGCTTATTCTTCCTTACTTCCTTACAGCCTACATAGGCTTACAATGTGTATATTACTAGCTATAATTAGTGTATGATAATCTAGCATCCCCAGTTTATTCTCTCTTTATCAATATTAGGCTAAAAGGTTAGGATTACAGTTGTCTGTGACCCTAGGAATCATAACCTGAGATACAGTCTTTCCTTCCCTCCTGAGCTGTATTAAATATGTCCTATTTGTTACCTGTATGTTGCACTCAAAGCTTTTAAAAGCAGCCTTGTTTGTCTTGGCAGGGACTCTGGTCCTTGTTTGCGCACATTTTGCCCATCCGACCCCGTCCTCTTTCCACTTTGCATGAGACCCTGCTGTTGCGTCACGGAGCCTGTCAAGGCCTAATTAAACCCATATTGAGAAAGAGCATAAATACACCCCCCCTTTTCAACTGGGTTCATACAACGGTCCGGCATGCACGCGCCCTGCAGAAGTGGATTTGGTCGAAGGAGGAATGCGTAAAGAGTGAAACTGCAAGTTAATCTGTAACCACTGAAACACTTTAACAGCTTCAAGTACAGTTTGAACAGACAGCACCATGGCTGGACTCAAGGTAAGGCGGCGTTTTACTCTTTTCAACATTATTTTTAATACTATGGCAGAAATGTATGTATGGACTCATCATTAACTTTAACAGCAGCAGACCGGCTGGCTGAAGGGCGGTGTTGCGTCCGGCCAATCAGAGTGCTGCATTCAGCAGCTGCCCAGATGAGTCGGAGACGCCTCCACAGCTTCACAGAACTATATCAGTGAGGAAAGCCTCATTTCAATAGGAAAAAACTGTTGAATCCATGTTCATTTTAGTAATGGCAATTAAAAGTTGGTTCCAAACTATTTAGTCCAGCATTATTTCGCTGTTTCTTCGATGCAAAGCATTGTTATCCGAATATCCGCATCGTTTCCTTGATACTAGTTGAGTGGAATGTGTATGGGGTGTTGTGTCAGCTTGTCATGAGCTCAAAGGCATTTTAAGAATGAACGTGACTAAATGACTTATTGTGACTGTCAGTTGATGTGATTTTAACCTTTTTCCAAGTGTTGTACTTTTTTTTGCAACTCCTTGTTGCGTAAAATCCAACTTTACATAACATTCTTTCGTGAGGAACAAACTGGATACTCCGTTTTTACGCACACACCAAAGACACATGAACGCGCACATATGGAACCCATCCATGCCTGTGAGTGTGCTTTTTGCAGACCAACAATGACTCAGCAAGATTTCTTTACATTGTGCCAAGTTTTTTTTTGTGTATATAGGGAAAAGGGTTGCTGGTGTTCAGTGTCAGTGCAGAAGGATAGTAGAGTAATATCATAATTGAAATATTGATCAAAAAGTAGGCTACTGTGGAGGATGTTAGTGTAATTAGTCTGTCTCTGTAACACCACAACAAAAATAATGGATGACAGTGAGGGGGGAAATTTGGCGTAACTGCAGTTTGTTTTATCGTAGATCTAATGTGAATCAATATGACAACAATTAGCAAAAAGACAAGCCTTAATGACAAGCCTTCAAATTTAATTATAACCAGCATGAACACATTTATCCTGCATTACAATGAAGCCGCATGGTGTTTACATGTGAGGATTTTTTTTTATTTTTCACTTTAACTTGAGTGTTGAATGTCTCTTGCAGTACATGAGCGGTTTTGGGAATGAATTCTCCTCTGAAGACCCTCGCTGTCCTGGATCTTTACCTGAGGGACAGGTAACACACACACACACATCCGCAAAAAAAACCCACAGTGGCATTCATTCATTGGATTATTTATTCACTATTTTTGCTTCTTTTTTTTTGCTTAAATGAACTGCATGAATACTTAATGAGTCACCATGTGAGTTAAGAGGTGTGACTCTTCCATGTTTCACAGGAAAAATATGAAAATTTGAGGTGCATAGTCAGCTCTAGCTTGCTTTTCGTCCGCACAGTTATTGACTCATTGATCATCACTTGACTAGCTGCCCTTATATGACTGACACATCACATAACACCCTGTCTGAACACACTGTTTTGTGTCTCTACAGAACAGTCCTCAGGTCTGTCCCTACGGCCTCTATGCTGAGCAGCTCTCCGGCTCTGCCTTCACCTGCCCGCGGCCAGCCAATAAGAGGAGGTATTCATCTGTTCCTGACATTTAAATGAGCTCACTTACCACTATAAGACCAAATGGAGCCTAGACATCAGGAATGACTTAAAGGGATAGTTGAAGTGGGGTTGTATGAGGTACTTATCCAGTCAGTGTATTACCTACAGTAGATGACCGTCGGCACGCCCTCAGTCTGGAGAAGCAGACAGGAGTTACCGCACGGAAGTAAAGCGATGTACTGCTGTGGACAGGGCCGGCAGCAAAAAGTGTTTTAGATACCTAAAAGAAAGGCCCACTCAAAAAAAGTCAGTATCAGTTTAAGTGTATGCTGTATTTAGAATATTTTTACCGCTTTACCTTGCTGTCAGACAGCCCTATTCGACAGGAAACTGAAGCCGTTGTATCCATCTATGCTCTCGCCAAAGCCACGAGACTCCATTGGAAAAACCTGTAATTTTACCTCGCAGAATACGGGAGTTGCTGGTCTACTACTGCTTTGATTGGTTAGTTTGTTTGTGCTGACTCTGGTGAATCCAAGCCAACCAAAGTTACACAATGACTTAAACCGATTGAAGCAGCAGTAGACAAGCAACTCCTGTGTTCTACGAGGTAAAATTTATTTCCCTTCGGAAACATAGACACACCGCAAAGTAAACCAGCAAAAACATTGTAATATTCTTCTAGCTGGCTAAAATGCATTTTGCTGCCGGTCCCATCCACAGTACTATATTGCTTTGCTCCTGTGTCGGTAACTCCTATCTGCTTCTCCAAACTGGGAGGAGTGCCGACCGTCATCTACTGTAGGTAATACACTGACTTTGGATAAGCACCTCATACAACCCAACTTCAAAACAACCGAACAATCCCTTTAACATTGGTTCTTTTTCTTCCTCCAGCTGGTTGTACCGCATCTTGCCGTCTGTCAAACATAAGCCTTTTACGGCAGTGCCCTGTGGAAATCTAACAGAGAACTGGAACGAGGTGGAGCCCGACCCTAACCAGGTAAATGAAAGCTCAAAAGGAAGCGTTCATGCTCATTATGTCAGAGAAACTGTGAATCTTGTTAAAGCCCCTGAAAACTTGTTTTCACATTTTAAATTTCTCTATAACATTAAATATTCACAATTAAATAAACCGTTAAAATTCAGAAAAAACAACATCCTTAATTTTGTATCAAGAGTTTAAAAGAATAGTTCGACATTTTGAGAAATAGGCTTATTTGCTTTCTTGCGGAGAAGATTTATAATACTCTCATATCTGTAGCCTACAGTAAATATGACAGCCAGCAGCCAGTTAGCTTAACTGGAAACAGGGGGAAACAGCTGGCCTGGCTCTGCAAAAAGGTGACAAAATTCACCTACCAGCACCCCTAAAGCTCACTAATTAACACGTTTTATCTTTTTGTTTAAGTTGTGACTAGCTGTCTTTTCAAGCCACGCTAACTGCTGGCTGTAGCTTAATATTTATCATACAGACTTGAGAATGATCTTCTAATCTAATTCTCTGCCAGAAAATAAATAAGCGTGATATGTTTTAAGGGCCTTTAAAACTTCTCTGCACCAATGACTTCCTTTAATTTCTCTGTATGTACTGAATAAGTAGATTCTGACTCTGAAGTTTCTCTCCCAGCTGCGATGGCTGCCGTTCACCATCCCCAAATCTACAGAGAAGAAAGTGGACTTTGTGGCTGTGAGTTTAACTTGTTTTTTTCCCATATTATTTTTTCATTAAAGATCCTCAGTTCACTGATTTCTGTACGTTGCAGGGTCTGCGTACTATCTGTGGTGCCGGGGATACCAAATCTCGCAATGGCATTGGCATCCACGTGTACACCTGCAACACCTCCATGGCTGACAGGTGAGTATGTCTTTGTGAGCAAATGTTGGGATGATGGGACATCATGTAACAAATAGATGCATTTTCACATATCAAACAGCTACAAAAATCTTTGGTTATGCTCTGAAAATCATTTCCAAGCTTTTTTTCTTTCTTGTTCCAGGTGCTTCAACAACTCAGACGGAGACTTTCTGATTGGTGAGGAAAAGGGCTGTTGATGTTTTCACTTTCATCCATCACAAGAACAATGATAGCTCAATCCTCAGCCCTTCTTCTCCTGCAAATGTTCTTTTCTCTGTTTGTCTCTCTAGTCCCCCAGCAGGGTGAGATCTTGATCACCACAGAGTTTGGGAAGATAATGGTCGAGCCGAACGAGATCTGTGTCATCCAGGTGAGGTCTATGTTTTTCATCTCCACAGAAATCTACCACTGTGTCTGCCCCCACATCCCATTTTCCATATTTAGAAATACATAGTCTGGCACTTTTGATCTTCTTTTTAAAGATAAATAACAGTGGAAAGAGGTTCGAGCTACAGAAAGCCTGACCACCAGGATTCGAGTTTTCCACACAACACATTAGTCCATGAACCCATAAGTCCCCCCCAGCATCGGTACATCCCACATGTGATTCGTAACAGCACTAAATTGCCTTTCACCCCCACTTCTTGTGTGTTTTGTCCAGCACGGGATGCGCTTCAGTGTGGATGTGTTTGGAGAAACCAGAGGCTACATACTGGAGGTGTATGGAGCCCATTTTGAACTCCCTGACCTAGGACCCATAGGTGCGTTTTTGTACGATGTTTGTGAGTGTAATTTGTTAGTGTATGTTCATCCTTCCTTGAAAGCTGCACACCAGCCTCTTTGTGTCTGCTTCTTACAGCTACCTGTAGTTGTCTGAATTGGTTCTCACGTTCTCTCCAACTCTGTCAAATTTATAGCCATTCTAGCAGCACGGCTCTATAGATGGAAATGTCAGTTCGTCATTTGGTTCAGCACTTTGGTCCAGAGTGACATATCTCAACAACTATTGGATGGATTGCCATTCAATTTTGTGCAGGCATTCATGGTCCCCAGAGGATGAATCCTAATGACTTAAAGCTAGGGTTGGTAATTTTAAGAAACTAGCAAGAGTACACTAGATTTTAAAAATGATCCAACTGAAAAACCCAGCTCAGTGTTCCCAACTTTTTTTTTCCAATGAAAGTATGCTAGCGAGCTGCACTAGCACTAGCAGTGGATTAGCTCCAAAAGCGAGAAAGTCGCCAAGTCGGCAACACTGAAAAACACTCAAAATTTCAATTTGCACAATACTTTGATTTATGACCAATCAGCTGCAAAACGAAAGACATTCCCATCAGCCCCAGATGTACTTTGTGTGTGTTAGGGTTAATTAGCAAATGCTAGCATGCACACGCTAAACTACAATGGTGAACATGGTATAAACATTATACCTGCATAACATCAGCATTTTAGCATTGTCATTGTGAGGATGTTAGCATGCTGACGTTAGCATTTAGCTCCAAGTATTGCTGTGCAAAAGTACAGCCTCACAGAGTCATTAGCGTGTATGTTAGTAAAGATTTCAGGTTTTTGGTGTGTGTGTGTGTGCATAATATGTATGACTATGCACGTATTTTTTGCAGGAGCCAATGGTCTGGCCAACCCAAGAGATTTCCTGTGTCCGGTTGCTTGGTACGAGGATCGCGAAGTGGCCACAGGTTACACCGTAATCAACAAGTACCAAGGAAAGCTCTTCGCCTGCCAACAGGTGTTTTTTTGTGACATTTCCGTTTGTGTGTGTCAGTACACCATGTACACAGACACATATGACATACTTGCCCTATTACCCTATTTAGATTTGTGCTCGCTTCAGTAAACACCATCGAAGCGCAACAATGACTAACGGGAAACTGTCCAAGTGAAGCATGTGATCCATTAGCTGCTCCTGCCGATTGAATTGCCATCCCTGATGATTTAATATCGAAGTGTTGGCTGTTATCCATTCAGCGGGTTTCCGCCTCGACTCCCTTATGAGCCTTAATCACTCATAATTAGTTAAGGCATTCTGGAGTTACAGGCAGTGTACCTGTGAAGCGTTGCTTTGTAGGAAAAAACCTTTTCCAAGTTAAGCATTAATTTCACCATGTTTCACTCGGGGAATGATCCCGCCTCTCCCGAAATGTCCTGTTGGGCGCATAATTGGATCGACACATAATGTCTGACAGGAGGTTTTTTACCGAGACAGGGAGGAGGTGGGAGGAGAAATTTGTCAGGGGTGGGGGTTGGGGGGGTTGTAACCGTGGAAACCATGTCAAACCACACTGTTATTATTCATTGTATGAAGTACACAAGGGCAAGATACTGTTTTTTATTGTAGCAAAACAAACATTTTTCCATCTCTCTCGCTGTTTCTACTTGAGTATCCGCCCTGTTATGTGCTGGGTGTCAGAGGTGGAGGCTAGCAGGCTGCACCTGACACTCTTTTCCTGGTGTCCACCCTTCCCCGAGCCAAGAGGGCGAGGCTACGGGGGTAAAAAAAATAAGGTGGGGGCCTCATCTCAGGGGAAGATGCTGCTGCTCCCGTCTGGTCCTGCTGTTTTGTTCCCCCGCAGAGTGCTGAAATTGCTCAAATTAACTTATTATTTGCTTGACTGGGCCAATATGTTTGTGTTTTGTGTGCATGTGTGTGCAAGTCCTCCATTTTCCCTTCATTTTAATCGAATGTAGTGGAGTTACCACAGATGGAAGTCCAAGAGATTACCTGCTCTGGGTTTCCCAAAGGCCTTTTTGTGTGGTAACAACTGTAAATCGCTTGTGTGGTTAAGGTTCTTTCTGGGTGTATTAATTTACATTATGCACATGTTTGTGTACGCATGTGTTTTCATTGTTTGTGTACTAGCTGTTCATGTGTGGGAGTGTGCGCGAGCATGTGTGTGAGGAGCACGGAGGTCACGGTAGAGGCAGCTTGAATTGTAATGGACTATATTGATTTTTAGAGCTGCTGTTGAATGTCTTTTTCGCAGTGGCATTATCAGAACAGAGAAACTATATGAAATTGCTGTAGTTTTAACAATCAAGATAAAGAAATATCTCTGCACCCACTGTTACTGCCGCTCCCCCCCCATCCATAACTGCGCCGCTGCGAGCGTCAAAATGCTCAAAGTTTGGGAAAGTTTGATTGTGAAGCCAATTACCCCATAATACCTGGAGCCTCGTATCACAAAGAACAGGGGGGATGAAAGAGAAGAAAGAATGAAAGAAGCACACCCTCTTTTCACAATCAACCCTTTTCATTATGACCACTTTTTTTTCTCTCTTTATGTCAAGAAGTACTCTCTCTGGGAATTTAAAATTACAAAGACATTATTCATTATTCCTTTTTCCCTGTGAAAAGCTCAATTTAAAGTCTTTTGTGTTTGTTGCCTGGGCAGACTCGTCTTATTTGTTTGGTTGTGTGCTCTGCACGTAGGATTTCTCTCCATTCAATGTGGTGGCTTGGCACGGGAACTACACACCTTACAAATACAACCTGAAGAACTTCATGGTTATCAACGTTGTGGCCTTCGACCACGCGGTGAGTTTAAAGACACACACACAATACACTACACTACTTTTCAATATACATTCAACAAATTCCTTCATTTCTCTTTGCTTTCAGTCACATGTCAAGTCACGTATTTATCTTCCTGTAGGATCCGTCCATCTTTACTGTGCTGACTGCCAAATCCACGCAACCAGGTGTGGCCATTGCTGACTTTGTCATCTTCCCCCCTCGGTGGGGCGTGGCCGACCGCACCTTCCGTCCGCCGTACTATCACCGTAAGACCACAATAACACACGCACGCCTTGCATCAACTATAAAGTGGTTTCGCATTTTGCGGGAGAGATTTAAATAAGCGGAAACAATGAATTTTAAGAACTAGGTTGGCTGAAATTGAATCCTAATTTGAATGGAAATATCAAGTTCTGTCCAGTGAAGCTCATTTTAGTCTATCATGAAATGAAACAAGCCAGCCAGAAACTAACATGTCCATTTACCCAACCAGTGTCGAGACAGCAGGTGATAACAATCCACCTGCTGTAGGACTCTTTTCAACTGAGGCACCTTTTGTCTGTTTTCACCACGGATCTATAAGGCCATCTAGTGGAAATGAGTGTCACAGCTTGCCTTTAATACAGCAAACTGTACCCGGATCAGTGTTGTGTTACAGCTCCTCCTGCTTGTCGCTTTAGGTAACTGCATGAGTGAATTCATGGGTCTGATCAAAGGCCACTATGAAGCTAAAGAGGAGGGCTTCCAGCCAGGAGGGGCCAGCCTCCACAGCATGATGACCCCACACGGCCCGGACACTGAGTGCTTTGAGAAGAACAGCACCGCGGAGCTCAAACCGGAGAGGGTGGCTGAGGGAACCATGGTAAACAAAAAATATATATACATATAAAGTTTCATGGTCAACTAGAGAAGCAACATTAAAAGTTGGAAACCGAGTCAATGCCATCAGTGATTATATCTATTATATGTATTTTTTTTTTCCCTTCAGGCTTTCATGTTTGAGTCGTCCTTCAGTATGGCAGTGACCAAGTGGGGTCTGCAAACATGCCAGAGACTGGACAAGAGCTACTACCAGTGCTGGGAGTCTCTTCGCAGCCACTTTAATCCCAACTGGATGCCCAGCAAACAGCAGTAGAACAAAGTGACTCAGAAGGAATTTTAACCAAATATGGTTGTAATTTCACTTTATTAAATAGAACTACAACCAATATAATGTTTGTGGAGCTTTCTTTGTGTTGTTTGATTATGTCTGTTGCTAACATTACAGAAGGAATAAAGTCATTCTTAGACAACTAAGATTGGAGTTGCACAATAAAGATTAAAGCAATGGTGTGTTGCATTTAGGAGGATCCATTGGCAAAAATGGAATATAATAATAATAATGATATGGGCCATGTAAACAGCTAAGTAGGAATAGTCTTTTTCAAAATAAGGGCAAAAAACAGAATATTTTGTGCATGTAAACATAGTCACAGTCATTTTACTGACTTGGATATTCTTCTCTACTTGTGCCACCGTTATCCTAAATTCAACATTATCCCAAAATTGTCACTTGTAGCTACAGTGGTTGTTTAGCAAAAGTTACAGAATCTCGCTTGAAACTGTGACTTGCTCAAGGGCACTTCAGTGATCATTGATGATGAAGACAACTGTATCTTTTTACTTTTCCTGTCCAGATTTTAATGTATGTAGCGAGGGATTTTAGCAGGTGTCAGCAACGTTTCACTTGCAACTAAAATGTTATTTCAATCTCTTCGAGGTGAGCCTCACTGCCCCAGCGTCTACTGGTTTTACACACATTAACAATATCATGTATTTTCCCCACCATTACCACTTTTGCCAGACCAATCAACATCACATGACTGTTTGACAATATAATTTTATTCAGTTAATAATAATTACACGCACTGGCATCACTAGAACATGAAGGAGGTCTTTATACATCGGAGCTCAGGATGACAAACTGAACTTGCGCTCGAGGGTTCCAGCCTTAATCTGATCCTCCTTCCTATCCTGTAAAACAGACGACAAACAGATGATGGGTTAATATACAGTTTCCATGGCAACAAAGTCATATCACCCTCTTCACCTTCTGGACAGTTTCTCAACTGCATGTTTCATGAGTGAGCATTTTGTGATTGTCAAGCAGTTATTTTCATCCCAGCGGAAAAAAGCAGATGAACATGATAGCTCAGCAGTGTGACAATTGCACCAAATTCTCAATGGAATTTCTATTGGCGAGGATTTAGAGGCTGAATCTCCATGACAATGGCGGGGAAATGAAAGCAGGCAGCATTTCAAATGAAGCATTCATTTCTAATGTGAGTGGAACTGTGACAAAAGAAATCCAGATCAACTGCGCAAAGGAAAAATGAGTCCAAATCCTAAACTAAATAGCTTTTCAGATCTATGATGCCATTCATGACTAAATTTTAGGATTATATTAGGCAAAACTATTCTTGTAAATGGCATTATCAGTGTATTAGATGGACTAGTAAAACTGATATTAGTGCTGCAACATGGTAACATTACCTCATGTTTTCTCATGCCAATACGACTATATTATAGTTGCTTGCTCTTTTGCTCTTTATAAAGCCTAAAGAAGCTCAGTGGGCTGAAACTGTGAATAAATGGTTCTCTAAATGATCAATATTTGTGCCCATGCTTGATGTAGTTTTGGTTCCGTGTTCAGACATTAACATGTGCCACTAACTCTGTAGTAAATGGACTTTAGTTATGCCAACATACGGTGTAGTTATTAAACCGACTGCTTAAGGAGCCACGGGTGAGTCGTGCCATTAATTTAACACTCATGGTTGTCAAGCAAAGAGAGGTCATTGCATCTTGTCTCGTACCCTGTCTGTCTTGAAGACGTAGTAAAGGACGAAGAGAGGCACAACTCCAATCATGGCACCCAGCAGAGATGTCTTGAATGTGGGCCTGAATGTTGCGTAGGGGTTGGCGCGTGCAAACACCCAGCGTGTCAGGGCAGGGTCTTCCTGTAAAGACAGAAGCATGCAATTAAGTCAAACAATTATTTACTACATCAAACACAACAAGAGTATAAAAGGCAGTACGATGTCATGATAATACAACACTGTTGGGATCTCTCTTTGTCGGAAAGCTCTACAATATGTGCAACATACAACATCCTGAAGCCTTTTAAAATCTGTTGAAGGAAGCCAAGTTCTGGTCACATGACCGGAGCACAGCCAATAGGAACGCTCTCTCTCTCTGAAATGACCTGTGATTAGTCAAAATCTGCAGTCACGGGCTAGATTTCTCTAAAGCCTGAAAACAGAGCCATGAGGAGGAGCAGAAGTCTAGTTTTCTCTCAGAACACTTGAATTACAATATGCTGAAAGGTAATTATGGAATTTTTGCCAAATTATGCCCAAAAATTGTTGCCTACTGCCACGTTAAGTAAATATTTAATGTGAGGAGTTGAGTAGTTTGAGGCAAACAGAAAGTCAATTGTATGTTAGTGTTAGATGGGACATATATTGACCATGGGGATGTCCATTAAGAGTGGACTACTGCAAGAGACAGGTATGTAGCACTTATCAAATGATACTTTATGAAACATTAATGTCTTTTGTTGTGCGTTAACTGTCTCTAGCACATAGCAACAGTATAGCACGTCACTAAATCTAAAATATATACGAAAAAAAGAAAATCAACATTGAGTATAATGAGTAAACAGCAGCGTTGTAGCTAACGTTAGCATACTGTAGCTCAGTTGTTTGTCTAAAATAAAACCGTCCTGATAATATTAATTCCGTCCAGTCCCGTATCAACACAACACGCACATAAACACGCAACGCTAAACTCTAATAACTCTAATACTCTTTAGTAAAACCCTGGCATGCTACTTGTTAGCAACTAGCCTGAGCCATTTTTCAAGGGTGACATTGATAGCTCGCAGGTAGCCACTTACAATGAGCTCCTTCCTGTGCGGGTTGTTGAGCTGCGTCTGATACTGCCTCTTTAGATCCGCTCGTATCGCTGCTCTGTCTTCTTCTGCACGTCGGTGATCCGGCGACAGGTTGAAATACTCATTCGGGTCCAGGGTTTTTGGACGAGAAGCCAAGGGCGCCTCTCTATAGTCCGCCATGATTGTTTGATGACGGGATTTGGGACGAACGCGAACTCGTGAAATATCGCGTTGATTTGTCGGAATCGTCACCATGGCAACATCAAACCTTCTCTCGCTGTGTTAGAGTGAAACAATGAGCGCAACTAACACAAATCAAGAAAAGGACGCGAGTGTTCTGGCTGAAAGTGATGATGATGACTTTCAGTATGAAGAAGTATCTCTCGGAGAGGACTGGGGTTTGACAGAAGGGGAGGAAGATTTAGAGGCGACGGTGAAAGCTATCCAAGATCGGGCAGAGGCCGCTGCTGCTGCCGCTGCTGCTGCTGCTGCTGCTGCTGCTCCCAGGCCCGACGCGACCTCCATCACACACCAACCCGAGGCCGTGGATGACTTTTTACGCAACTTCCTCCTCCACATGGGCATGACAGAAACACTCGACTGTTTCCAGACTGAGAGGACCGAGATGGCGCAGAAAGGGCAGGTCGATACAGAGCGGGTCGGTGTGGTACCGGACGTGTACACTGAAAACCAGCGACTGGACAGCGAGCTGAGAAACGCGAAGCATGAGGGGGAGGAGTACAGACTGGCAGCCTCCGCCGGAGCTGAGACACTACTGGCGAGGGTCCAGAGAGACAGAGACTTCCACCGGCTGCTGCACAAGCGTGTCGTCCAGGAGAAAAACAGGCTCATCGAGGCGACGAGAAAGCTCAAAGTGCAGTGCAACAACTACGAACCTGCAGTGAAGCGGATGAATGAAAAATACCAGGCGGTTTTAAAGCAGACCGTGCTGGTGACTTTGGAGAGGGACAAGGTCTTAACACCCCAGAACACCCCCCCTCTCTGCAGGGATGCAGGTGAAGAAGGAGCCGAAGGGACAACCCATCCAGTGATCCAACCAAGACCTCCTACATCTGCAAATAGTCCAAGGAGTCAGGCTAGGGTGAAGTCAGTGAAGGCAAATGTTTGTTGAAATAAATATTGTGTCTCCTCATGCAGGCTATTAAGCCTTATTGTAGCCTACAGAACAGTTTTTTAGTACCAACACTTTCCTGAAGTATATTTTGTAAACTTTCTGGTTTTATTGTAATTCATACTGCACTAGATTTACTCACCGTTGTCATACATATTTATGTGTAGAATAACATTTGACACCCAAAACAGTAGCTACATAATAGGCCTAATATAAAATAGCACACATTTTATTTTATCCCCCTTATCCATAGCCAGAAATCATCTTTTCATAATTGTCAGTATACTACTTCACTCAAGGTCACACAGACATTCATTTAATCATGAACATACTACATCCTGTTTACATTCAGTTTTCCCATCTAAAATACTGTCATCAACACATTTACAAATGTACATTTAAATTACTATTTTATATTTACTTAGGTTATATTTATTTTAACAGCTCTGTTTTATGCCTTCGATATAATGTTGCTTTTACATTTACTTGTGTGATTCCCCTTTTCATATATACATATTTTATGTGCATTGTTGATGGAACCTGAGACCAAAGTTGACCCTTGAACCTATGATCAGCCACTTGTCATTGCTTTGTTGTTGAAGTTAAGACATGTTGCACTGTAGAATATAACCACAAGAGGGCAGTCTCTAGCAAGCTCTGGTTCCACTATACCACAGGCTGAATATCAACCAACTGCAGCTCCAAATTAGACCAGAGAAACAGCAGGAATCTGCTGAGCTGCACTCAAAGATAAACCAGTAAAGTACCAGTGTCATTCCTGCTCATATTAGGGCTCATGTTTCCTTTCGACAGCCACAGCAATGCTACCACTTGTCAGCATGGGGTTTGGGCACTACATACAGTAGGCAGGCAGTAACATTATCGAGTTTATTCAACGCAATTCAACTTCAGCTATGTGCACTGACACTACACTATAATCCTCATGCAAAGATCACATTTTTGAATTACATTTTTTGGGTATAACATTCAGATGGTCAGAACAAGAAATCATTGTTTTGGCAGAGTGCGATATCACTTTACTACATTCAGATATATTTCGTTTTGTGAGAGTTTATGGCCAGGAAACTGTTGTACTTTTTCTTACACCAGGATGATAGAATTTAAAGGCCCCATATCATTCTCATTTTCAGGTTCATACTTGTATTTTGTGTTTCTACAAGAACATGTTTACTGTAATGTTAAAAAAACAACTTTATTTTCCTCATACTGTCTGCCTGAATCTGCCTGTATGTACCCTCTGTCTGAAATGCTCAGTTTTAGTGCATTTCAACAGAATTGCAAAGGAATCATGTTGCTAGGCAACAGTTTGGGTCCATGTTTACTTCCTGTCAGCTGATGTCATGGCGCCTTCAAATTGGGTCGTGTTTACTGTGTTCACGAGAAAAGTCCATATGAACGACCCCCCTAATGTGGTATTCAGATCTTATTAGTGGAAAGTTTTAGTCGTATATTGTTTTTCTTCGTAATTTTATAATATGTCTGAGGAAAATGTTGATTTTCCCAACTGACTAATCTTTTTCCTCTGTCATTATGCCTTTGCATTTCCTGCATTATGTTCCCCACTTGCTAGCTTGATAAATTGATAGCCTCTGTGGCTTCTAGACGCCGACAGTAACGTTAATATTGCCGTTGCTTAGCAGCGGTGTTCTCTCGACTTAACCACTTGAAAGCCAAGCATATTGTGTTCACGAATTCCCATGTTGTAAACACGAGCTCACGAGTTTGATTTGAAGGCACCATCATTCACGTACACTGCAACCGGAAATAAACTGGGACACATTTAAAATGTTTATGTTTATAACTGAAATGGTCTAAATATTGTAGATTTGTGACATCAGAAATGGACAGAAATCGTGACGGCTTGTTTCAAATGCACAGTTTCTGAATACGGGCTGTGTGTATTTCTCCATGGATTGAGCGTTTCTCTACTATCACAGTATTTATATACCACTTAAACTTGCTTTATAATAGAAACAACATGAAAATCTCACTTTTTACAATATGGGACCTTTAAGTAAAGCTGAACTGTCATATAGCCTGTTCACAGATATCTCAGTGGCTTTACTATTGGATTATGCCATACATAGATATAACTTCTTGCACAGAAGTTCTTTTTCTCCCTCCTCTTACACTTCATACTCGAGTTGTAGAGTGCAGAGATGCTGAGAGAGCTCTTTGATCCGGAGAGGCCCCGGTACGTGTGACCAAATGATTTATTGTCCTCTCAGGACCTTTAAAAAGCGCCCCCCGCTCTGCAGTTTTGAAACATCCATTTATGATTTCAAAATTCAATCTGAGACCACACTCCCGGGCCAACAAGGCTCCAATCTCTCTCACTCTCCATAATGTTCAGAGAGACATTTAGTCTCATATTAAATATTAATATGTTTCTGCCCTGGCTGGCACAAGGCAGACCTTGTGGACTTGGAGTTGAACTTTGGGAAGTCTCTGAGCTGTGGGCACAATAGCAACAAAAAGTCTTTCTTATCCCATTTTTTCTTTCTTTTCTTTGCCTATCTTTCCACAGAACATTTGGTATTCTTTATCGTACATCGGTGATGCTGACTGACGTTTATTTGGATGCACTCACTGTGCAAAGCTTTCGACAGATAATAAAGAGATAAAGGTGTGATATAGATATGGAGGCAGACTGAGAGAACGGGAATGAAAAGGTTTGGAGGATTTCTATCAGCAGTCTGTGCTACCTTGCAAGACTTAATCACTCCCAGTAATCAGGAGTCATTTTGTGCTGTTTTTGGTCTTTTTTTAAATGGCTTCTACATGCGAGCCTGGCTCGGAAAGTGGAAGCAGGTTTCGTTTCCGACCACAAGCTAAAAGTTCTCCTTATTCTTCACCAAAGGCCCCTGAAGTGGTTTGTAGACTTAGACAATGACCTAATGTGTTATGCTGCTCTTTGGTACTTATTCATAATATTTCCTGGCCCAGAGACTCCATTACTCTGTTGCCCTTGAGGAATGCATCTAAGGAATGTAATGTTCCTTTCCACCCTTGTTTTCATCTACAGTTTATAAGTTTGCCAGTTTAGAGCCTTTGTAAATTTCACAAATGGTTACAAAGTCAATGAGGTGGTGGCCGGAGGCTGGCTATTTCCAGCCAACATTTTGTGCCTCCCAAGCCCATATTACCCTTTCCATCCTGCCCACCTCCAACATGGTTGTCTTCCACAGCCTTTAGAAGAAGTTTTCAACTTCGTGGCTCCATCTTAAACGCCTCGGGCTGATTGGAATTCCTCCCCTTGCCTGCCCGACTCCCTGTGCTGCCCCCTCAGCTCCTCTCTCCACTGACAGCCCCGTCCACTTCACGGCCTGCGACGACCTTTGTGTCATAACAAAGAGAAAGGAGAATGAGAGGGAGAGCCCACTTGGCTCAGGGTGAACCAAACCTGCCTCGCATCCCTTTATCTCTCTCCCTCTGTCACTAAATCCTTTGTCCTGTTTATGCAACTGAATTACAGCAGGCTTTGAATTGTGATTGATTGAGAGTAGCCCAGTTAGCAGCCATATATATGATGTGTTGGCTCCTTATTCCTCCAGATATATCTTTAAGAAATGCCGCTTTCTCAATTCATCAATTCTCTCTGCCACCCTATTCTAATCTATATCTGTGAAATTGATTCACCCTGTCTGAGAGTATTCCCTTCTTAATAAATCAGCTTTCCACGGACCTATATATTGGGCAGCGGGTCAAACTCAGCAATATTTTCTGCTTTAATGTACTGAGCAGGGCAGAGATGGGGCCGTGGCAGTGACTCAGCAGGCATCCATCATCTTCAAGGAGAGCTACGCAGACGAATTGCCCAGAGACGGAATTGACAAAATCTTGCATTTTTCTTTCGACTATGCTCATCTCAATGCCCGGCTTTTACGTCAATTTTCAGATTTCTCTGGCAATATTCGCTCCACAGCTAAAGGGATTTATTGCCTGTGAATTCCTAATAGTGAAGGGTGTGGGGACTCCTGAAGCCTGGGCTGTCAAGATCGCTATCCAGCGTGTTGTCGTTGGCTCGTGAACACCTTGTAAAACCAATTTTGGTCAGGATTGTAATTTCTTTGCTTCTATTGGGTTTAGGAAAGTCTTGAGAAACTCTTTTTAAATACATTAGCTGAACTCAAAAATGCATCGTGGTCAAGTTTAAACCCACGCTGTTTTTACTCAGTTCTTGACATTTTATGATGAGTGATTTTTCCAATCATAGCCAGTGTTGAATTTCCAACCAGGCAAAGTGGGCCACTGCCTTGGAGCCCTTGGTCAGTCCATATCACTTGACTGAGCATAACTTCACTAAAGCTTTGACATTTTGAGAAATGTGCTTATTTGCTTTCTTGCCAAAAATTACATGGGATGATTGATACCACTTTGGTAAATATGAAGCTAAAGCTAGGAGACTGTTAGCTTAGCATGAAGACTGGAAACAGGGGGAAACAGCTAGCCTGGTTCTGTCTGGTTCACTCTATTTGCACTTTTATGGGGATGGTTATCTGATTTTTTTTTTTTGCCGGGACCAGTCACTTCCTGAAGCTAAACTAAGCTAATCATCTCCTGGTTCTTCCCAGTGGGCAACTCCGGTTCTGAAAAGTGAAGCCAATGCCGAAGTGCCTTAAACTTGCATTTTTTCTAATAGACAGACAAGATATCAGTTTTCTAATCTCCCTCTGTAAAAAAAAAAGCGTACTTCCCAAAATGTTGAACTATTTCTTTAATGCAACACGATGTTTCTTAATTCCTGACATTTTATGATGGAAACCATGAGCAACATCATAGCAGTCTATATACTGTTTAGTGGTAATGTGTAGCTTATTAGAAACAAGGTACACTGTATGACTGTAGCATCAACATTTTGCATTAACTGTAGTTTATGGATGTTATTAGAGGCTCTGACTACAAAGTTTGATCTAAATTAGATTTCAGCCGTGTCAGAGACATTGTTTTTAGTGACAAAATGAAGGGATTGTAGGTGGCAGACTGCCTCTGGATGTGCAGACGAAGGCTTTGTTTATAATAAGAAGCTGACAGAGCCTGGAAAAGTCAATGAATTCTGCATTGGCCCATAAATAACCCTCCCGCTGCCATATACATGTTGAAAGGTCAGCAGGCTGATATATTGAGCTGACATCACAACGGCGTTACTGAGGACTTACACATATCACACATGCATCTCTGTTCCTCTCTCGCTCTTTCTCTGCCTCTCTACTAATTAGGGCCAGAGCGATGTGACAGCAGTTAGAGGAAGTCTTGACAAGCAGAGTTAGGGAGGCTGTTTGGGGGAGGTGATGTCAGGCCGGAGAGGAGTGACACGAGGTGAGGGAAGACAGCCAACGCCCTGTATCTGAAGTGATGGGAAGTGGCAGGAGATGAAGGGAAGGAGCCAAATTCAGCCTGAAAGCGTGGTCATAGTCTGAGGTCAGCGGGTACAGAGAATAGACGAGGAGAACCACTCTAGGAATACTGAGCAGGGAATACCTTGTCCATCACACTTCACAGAAAGTCTGCAGTTGCTACAAAACTTTCTTTACTTTTATGGCCTGATGCAATGAAGTTAAAAGGGTGAAAAACATAAACTGTCAGACTATCATACAGGTTGTAAACAAGCCAATAGTTTAGCCAGATTTTATTTGGAGGTAAAACCAAAAGTGAGCACACCTGAAACATTGGTAATAATCCGTCATTGTGCAGGAAACTGTGTGCATGCACAAGTAGGTCAACAAAGAACCAAGAAGTCTGTAAACCGTGACGGATGTTGACAACAGTTTGGCCATTTTACCATTAATTTTCTCTTTCAAATAAATTTGGCTAAGCCTGACAATCAGACATTGCCATTTTGTTTTCATGAGCCTGTAATTGTGTTCATGTTAGCCAATTTGACAATCCCGCCAGTAGTGAGTGATCCCGCCAACATCATTTTTTAAATTTTAATTTAATTTTTAATTTCTCAGTGTTCAAATAGTACAAACAGGTGACAGGTTAGACGAAATATGCAGACATTAACACGAGATAGGTCAAATTATATAAGTAAATAATCAGTTAATAGTAAGGGGTTTGGTGTAGACTGGAAAGGAGAGTAGCCCTCTTCCGGGCCCCCCTTTTTTCTTCTTATTCTTCTTCCGGTCTTTCTTTTGCCTCCTTGTATTTGGTTTTCATCTTTTTGCATGGGTGTCATTGCCTTGGGCCAACCCCAGACCTGTAGGAGGGAGCCAGTCATTTTCTGTCAACAGGAAAGCTGAAGTGGTTTTTAGGAGCAGTTTTAGCCAACTTTTTTCACATTAAAGCTTCAGTGGGCAGAAAGGTTTTGGCATCATTGGGCAAAAATTCCATCATAACCTTTTAGCATATTGTAATTCAAGTGCTCTGAGAGAAAACTAGACTTCTGCACCTCCTCATGGCTCTGTTTTCAGGCTTTAAAAAATCTAGCGCGTGACGGGAGACTTTGACCAATCACAGGTCATTTCAGAGAGAGAGCGTTCCTGTTGAGCGTTCCTATTGGCTGTGCTCCAGCTGGTGGGCGGTGCTTGGTATTTCCTCAACAGCTCTCAACATGGCTGCCGGGTCACAAACTTGCTCATTTTACAGCTAAACAGTACACTACAAGATGTCTCTGAAAACATTTGAGGTGAGAAATAGTCATTACAGTAACAGAATATTGATTCATATTTGATCAGCGCTGCCTAGTTTGACCGTTTGATCAGAGTACGCAAGTGATTGACAGCTGCTCAGAGACGGCAAGGCTCCAGTTCGGCTCTGTTTGGTTGTTTTTCCTCCGGCTTGTGAAATCTTGCAGATGCCATTAGGAGCAGAGCAGACTTATGTGAGTTGCTAAACAAATCAAAGATGTGGCCGGTGATTTAGAAGTGTGGAACCAGGCGAAGTTTGGCTAGGGGTTTGTGTAAAACCTGTATGATCATCTGACTGCTTGTATTTCTTGCCCCTTTTTTTGGCTATGTTGCCATTTTCCCTGATTTCAGCAATTACTGCAATGCGGTGAGTCCATTTTATCACCAAAGCTACAAAAAGACCCAGGAATTATCCTCTAAATAGAACAACACTGTAATTCACATTGTGATGAAAGTAAGACAAGAGCAGTGTAAAGTTTTGCATCACTGGATGGTTTTGCAAAATATTAGTGTAGTTCCTGACTCAGGGTTGATACTATGTTACGATAAACTTGTCACCCCCTGCTGACGTAGAACTTGTTTGTGACTGTTCCCACATTGCATGTTGTTTGGGATGAGATGCTCCTGTCAACAGAAACTAATACTTACGCCGCGGTTTCCGCTGCTTGAAGAGGATGTTGACTGTAAGCCACTAACTACATACGAACCTGAAGCTTTTATGGGAAATTGTGACATATCTCTCTGCTTGCGCCATTTCCTACCACCACGATCCTATAGATTGAAGGCTTCCAAATGATTTTGTTAGTAGTGATTATCATCAGCTTTGTTCTCAAGGGGATGACTGAACCCAAAGCAGAGTGGAAACAATGCCACACACCATTACGCAACCACAATGACTTGAAACGAGCTATAAGGATTCCCTTTGTGTTGACCACACACAGTGACACATGCTCAGATAGACGCCTGAACTTTAATTTAACATTTACATCACCAGAGGAAATGGGTTTGTATGGTTGATTTGAATTTACAACTTGTGTGTGCACAGTAATATTGCTTTTTGGGATGGATCTGTTTGTGTTCACTGTCTGCAACTCGGACACTTTTGCTTTGTTCCATCAAAGGGGAGTTTTCCCATGATGCCTTAGCCCAAGGGTACAGTCAGTTAGTGATACCCTGCTGGCAGCTGTCACAGGAGTGTATGTGTGAGATGATGACAGAGAAGCGAGCTGAGACTGTTTCTGTTGTTGCCTCTAAATAGGAATAATAAGCTCTTAGTCCTTATCAGAGCATCGCTGTTTTTCCGAGAAATCCGAATGGCATCCTGCGGTTGTTTGTCACCAAGACGACACCAAGACAGTTCACAATCCAGGTTATCTGATGACTATGTCAACAGCTCAGGACCTTACACGTGTCTATATTCTCAGCAGAGCGAGCTGCTGAAGCATATTCTGCATCAATTATGTGCTTCAGGGAAAATGCCAAGTTTAAAAATAACATTTTGTCGGGTTATTTTCTTTTCCCTTTGCTCTCTGTTTGTGTCTATAAAACCATAAAAATGAGACTGAGCGACGCATACCTACGTCATGAGCCGAGGGGCTTTGATCAGTAAATGAGCCAAGGATGAGTCATCCTATTCATTTAGATTGCCTTACACTTTTACACAGGCTTTTTTCCTCATCAGATTGCCTCATACTCTGGATCTTCTGTTGGCATCACTTTGGGTGGGCCCCGAGTGCAATTTTAGGTGTCATTTTTGACTGCTTTTTATTTTTAACCCAACATGCAATCATCACACTACAGCACTGTTTTGTTTCCGAGTTGTGACGGGTGATTTGTTTCATCTGTAAATAGGTAGAGACCCAGATGCAGAGCCCACAAAGATTTTGTGCACACATTTACGTCAGTGTCCTGCAGAAATACTCAAACGAACCTTCTGGTCCAGGCCATACTGCGTTTCCATTCCTGGCCAAATGAATTAAAAATGACACAAGATATTTAAATAGACAAAGTTTGACTCCTGAAACAGATGGTCTGGACTACATTTAGATTTTCTCTCTCTCTCTCTCACACACCACACACACACACACACACACACACACACACACACACACACACACACACACACACACACACACACACACACACACACACACACACACACACACACACACACACACAAAGGCTATTTGCCCTTGGCTGCTGTAATGTAAATTAATTAAGGCCTTTTATAGAAAAGAGGTTCCTGCTGGTTTATTCTGCTGCCATCTTTGCCAACCATGCACCATACATGCCAACACTTGCCATCTGTAATTGGGGACTTAGCGGCGTTTTCAACCCCACGATACTCAATTTTATGAATCCGTCATAGGCAGTTTCACAGACCCTTGAGTGGGAAATGTAACGTGTCATTCTGGGAAAGAGAGAGGGGAAAGACTGAGCTGCTACTGTTATACAATTTCTCAATGGAGCTCAGAGTGTAAAACTATTATCCAATTTTATAGAGAGGGCTCCAGTGGAGCATAAAGTGCTTAATGTTTAAAGACGCTCACACCATATGTCTCGACTAAACTTTTATTGAAATATGATACAACACAAGAAATATTTCTGCAAAAATATACCCCCAATCTTCATAAGGAATCTCTGATTAAATAGGTTACAACAAAATGGCAAACTGTAATATTAATATGGGATCATTTGTGATTTTTATAACATGCAGGAATATATTAGAAACTTAAAATAGTATATAAAACGTATCCGTAAGTGCAGACTGGCTGATAAAAGTAAGCTTACAGTTTAAACAGTAATGGTGGACACACGTCAATATTACCAAATAAACAGAAGTTCTTATTCCCAAATCAGTCAGATTTTCACACCAATCTTCAGTTTGTGTTTACATGTTTTTGGGGAAAATTCGGACACATTGGTACTGTGCACACCCCTTTGCCAAAAGATCATTTTATTTTGCAGCACTCCTCTTCTGTATGCTTCTTTTGGGTCTGTCGTTCTGTCCTTCATTCTGTGGATCTCCCTGGAGAGTAAAGAACACATCATGTAAATATTCATCAAATATATAGTATGTTTGTGCATAAGAAAGTAAAATATGATGACTAACCAGGACAGAGAAAGCCCCAGAACGATCTGTTTTCCTCTGGGGTTGCTCGCCCTTCACCTGTCTTCTTACTCTAGTCACCTGGAAGTGAAAGAGAAGAGTGATGTTTCTTAACATTTTCTGAGAGGACATCAACTTATTTCAGCAAAGAGGTTATGATGATCATTCTCCAGTGCAAAAGTGAAAGGACATTGTCTGAATGAACCATGTCAATGAACAAATTATAGACCAAAGTGATCCAATAAAACCAAGTAAGGTGGCCTTATAACTCTGCCTGCACATCCGGCCTCTTTGCCCCAGCTGTTCCTCTGCTCGGGGGTTGCCATGGAGACTCACCTGTAGGGGGGTGGATGTCTTGTCGTTGCTAAGGAGGGAGAAGGAGCCGACGCGGAATTTACGCTTGGTCTTTTTCTTATTCGCAGCTTGAACCAAGTGTCGCCTGGACCTATCAGCCTAAGACACAATAGACACAGGGATTAGTGTACATTGATACACTCTGTGTGCTCTCTTTGAAGCCACTAAATTAGAATTTTGAAAACACACAATTCCCAGCCCAGATTGTTGAACATTACGTGATCAATTTCGTGAACAAATAATGTGGTTTATGTGGATCATTCCTGTATTTCAGCACATACAGATGATTCAGTATGACTAAAGCTTCACTGGACCTTTTGGCAGCAGCAGCCACCGCTGTAAACCAGTCCCCCATCTTCCCCCGCATTTGGCTTTTGCTCACTCTGACTCCGGTGTGACTAACAAGAAGCGGTTTACCTGGATGAGAGTGTTAGGGAAGCCTTTGACGGAGACGGACCCGGGCAGGCTGGAGTGGCTCAGGTGGGTGGGACCCCTCCGGTCCAACTGTCGCTTACGTCTGAACAAAACCTACAAGGGTGAGACAGTCACAACCACATCCACAAACCACAGAGGGAAACAACTTCTACATGTCTCCCTGTGTGGGAGTCTTTATGTGAGCTGGATACTGAGTAGAGCACATTGTCTTTATTTGTCATCCTGTCCTTGTCACAGTTAGGCAGTCGAACTCCAGCATTACGGGGAGGAAACTGCAAAATGATTATTGTCAGTGGCTCCACCATTTCCTGCATTTCTCATTGATCTGCACATAAACGAAGCACTGCTATCGATCCACTCGTTTTCCTAATAAATGGACTGTCACTTTGAGAAACAACAGGTTTCAGTTTGCCAATTAGGACTTTGTGGTAAATTTATAACGGTGCCGCAGGGCCTTGACTCCATCGATGCTTTTTTTTCGCCCCTCCAAGTTATATAAGTGTGGAAATAAAAAGATTGTTTCCAGTATTGGATAATAACTTTCTCTTTTTCCATTCTGTTGAAAACAAATATGACACTTGCTACAAAATATTTGCCCCGCAATCATTTGCGCTGCCATTTAAAGTGCTTACAGTGATTGCCGTTGACCTACATTTTGATGATTGTTTTAGTTTTCATTGTGGAACGAGATTTGTGGAGTGTTTGAGACGTCGCTGCGGCACAACAGCTGTGCAGTTTGGAGTTGAGGGATAATTGCAATATGCATATGTTATTCTGGGGATGCAAACATTGCTAGTGTGTGTAAGGGACTTCAGTAACTTGTGTTTAGCTTCTAGGTTTCACTGCCGGATAGCTTTGTCACAATTACATGATATCGCCGTTTGTATCAATAATATAGTTGTCTAATTATTCAGTTTGCATGGATTAAAGGTACAGTGTGTAGGATTTGGTGGCATCTAGTGGTGTGGTTGCAGATTGCAACCAACCTCCCTTTCCAAGACTGCGGTAAAGTGAGCCACCGAGTGCAAAACCGTGGAAACGCCGTTCGCCTCGCTCAGAGGTCATCCTTACCATACTTAAGGAGCAGCAGAAGTCAGACGGCGGCTCACGTTACCGCAGTTTCACAAGCGTGTCGGAGAACTAAGGTGGCCATCAGGTAACATAAAAACATGAAAGGCTCTCTGTAGAGACAGTGTTTGGTTTGTCCGTTTTGGGCTACTGCAGAAACATGGCGGTGCACTCTGGAGGACTCCGTGAAGAGGATCCGCTCCCTATGTAGATATGAAGGGCTCATTCTAAGCTAACGAAAACACAACGATTCTTAGTTTCAGGTGACAATTGGTGCCTTCATGGGGTCGTGTCTGCCGTGTTCACTAGAAGAGTCCATATGAACGCCCCCCTCTTGTGGTGTTCACAACCTCATAAGTGGAAAGTTTCTGAAAGCTCCGAGTTTATGAATTGTGATGTGTTTGTTGACATTGTCAGAAATAGTGGAGGCCGTGGAAGTTCAATTTTTCGGTGCATAATAAGTTAATATATTATAATTTGAGTCGTATATTGTTTTTCTTTGTAATTTTATAATATATCTGAGGAAAATGTTGATATTCCCAACGGCCTCATCTTTTTCCTCTGTCGTTATGCCTTTTTGTTTCATTATGTTACACAAGCTCACAAGTTTTATTTGAAGGCACCATATACACTTATAACTAAAACATTGTTATAAATATTATATTCCATTTCTGCTAATAGATCCCCGAAATCACATCCAACCTCCAGTTTCCACACCACTTAATTCCCCTCTGTTGTTTGTTTCTGCCTCATCGTTCTAGTACTATAATGTCTTTTCTCTTATCTTATGTGTGCTGTGTTGTTCCTGTGACCATGCACCAGACTCTGTCATTGTAAAACCTGCTCTGAACTGGAGAGTAGGAACTAAAGGACTCAGACTGGAGTAGTATAGGAGTAAGTGGTGGCACATACCAGTTCTTCAGTTAAGGGTAGCGCCCTCTGCTGCTTCTGATCATCATACTGAGGAGAGGAAGAGGAGAGGATCAACACTGATGCTGTTGATACACTGCAGCATAATTCAGTACACACAAACACTATAGCTACTGATTGAAACGCTGGCCTGTGCATTGTTAACTATTAATGAATATGTGACCTTTTAGTAATCGGGTCCTTCACATTGGTTACATTTTCATTTAGTTTCACTGTATGAAAATAGACCCAGACAAACCAGGACATATTGTCCTGTCTAACAAGAATGTCACAATTTATGTCATTACTTGACAAAACAAATAATTCTTTTAGCACCCAGGTCATCAAACGTGGCAGCATTTCTGGCTGGGTATTTTTTCTTTCTTTCTTTGTGTGTGTAGGATATTTAGCCTCCATCAAAACCTGCCACAATCCATCTGGCTTTCTGCTATTGTGCATATTATGTGTTGACGAGTCCCATAAATTACTCATTTAATGTGTTCCGTTAGAAACACAAGTGACCTTGGTGGAAAACTCAAGTAAACTAAACCAAATGCAGCCTCTTTAAAAAGATGCTCCATCGGTTATTAGTTAGTCTCCACCACATGTGAAGGTCACAATTGCGCACGCTGTAATTACAACACAAAATAACTGCTGTAGAAAAAACATATGTGGCACAAACTCCCTCAGATGGAACAGAATTCCCAGGGAAAAACTCTCTTTCATGTGTGGGTGAAAATCCTCCTCACCCTTCGCAGCTGTCCAATCCGTTGTCCAGATGAGGGTGATTACTTTGGACAGAACACGAGGACTGTCCACAGAAAAATGCTGACCACAAGTTTAAAGTATAACAGTCGCTAGCCACATGAAAAAGCCCAAAAAAGGGAGCTGAAAGATTTTGTTCCACAGAGGAGTATATTTTTGGTGTGGTGGCTGCAAAAACCATTACAATGAGACTTTGTTTCTGTTAGAAAAAAAAAAGTATATGTCTCCACAGGTCAGGGTTTAGACTGTACACGTCTGCTGCCACCCTGACACACACTTGACCACTATTATCGTCACAAGTGAAGGAGTCAGAGTGAAGTTACATTCCAGCAGAGTTACAGGCTTCCTTTGACCCGAGCTACTGCATAAACACTGACCACATTGTGTCTGAGCAAAGTCAGTATGCTACTGGACATTCAAACCTAAACTGATATATTATTCTTTTCATGAATTATACTGATTGTTAAGGTGCATCCTGAATGATTTCCCTTATTACATCTATGCCAAACACATGGAGGAAATGTTGGAAGCATATGAGTTAAACACTGATTTTTAAGCTTTGAGTCAACTGAGATGTGGCTTGTACAAAAGAAGCAGAAATTCCTAAAATAGTTTGTAAATCCACTGTAATTTTCAACATTTAAAACATACTATTCTCTTCAAATTAGAATAAAGCATAACTTTAGAGATGTAGCTCCACATTTCACTGCCAGCTTGCATTACATAAAGTGCTCTGTGGCATCCTTGCTGGAGAAAACGCTGATTCTTTTCACTTTCATTTGAGAGAAGGGTTAGTTATTATGTAGTTTGGACCAGCGAACAACATTTTAATAGACTCAAACAGGCTGCACTTACCCCTGTAGTGTCACAACAGCACAGATGATACATAATGAACACCTTTGGACACCACTGTCCTTCCCTAACTATCACATCCATCAGAAGTGCGTCTCTTACCTGTCCGTCTGCGGTCTGTCCGCTGACACACAGCTCTCCCTGTGTTGCTCCCGAGCAGCCGAGGACGTGTGACAGCAGGCTCGCCTGCAGGCAGAGCACGCACAGCCACATAGTAAACCCCATGATCCAGGCAGGAACTCCAAGTGTTCCCAGCCCCTGTCAGCTCCCTGCTTTATACTCTCGGCTCTGCTAATGGGGAACAGATGCAGGGGAACGGGAAGGCCATGCCAGCTTCACGCAGACAAACAGCCCACCACAAGCCTGTGCTCTACGCCAGCCAGTGGCCTGCGGTCCTGCAGAAACATGTCAGACATCTATGAGGGGCCTCCCCCTTTTAAAAACTGCCCCCCCCCCCTACCCCACTAACCCTTCTCAAAGAGAAGGACATTTTCCACTTATGCCTGCATTGTAGCTCCTGCCAAAGTGTGTGTTCCTGTGTGGGTAAATCAGAGAAAGCACAGAGAGAGGAAACTTGTGTTGTCAAACCTCTGTACATAACAAATGAAAGATTGGTGGGTAGGTTCTTGTAATGTCTTGAAGAAATGCTGCATTATGCAGTGAATTAGTCTCCTGGCTCAGCATAGATGAATCTCTTTCCTTGTGCTTTCAAAGTGTATACGTACAGTGGCTGTTTATGCAGTTCAGCGCTGATCCAAACACTTCAGTAAGCCTTTTTAGAATTACAGTAATTACTCTCTCAGCAGTGGAATATACAGCAGCTATCAACACTGTCAATCCATCTTTCAGCTTGCAGACTTGTGTTGACTGAACACTGGCAAAGGATTGTCAGATGTGGATAAAAAAAAAAACTGTATAAGTCTATTAGGGAAATGATCATTTGGGGAAGAAAAACCTGAAGACAGAAACTTCATTTTCTCTTTAAATTGTACGGTATGTTTTACATTATCTGGAACGCATGCTGAGGGGGTTATACAGCCTACCTCTGTGGGAGTTTATATGGCCATTAAAACAGCACACCATAAAGAATGCATCTCCTAATGGGGCATGCTATAGATGAATAGGCACCCTGTCTCAAGGTGTATTACAGGATGGAAAGAGTGAGTGAGTAAGTGGGAGCGAGAGAGACGGGAATCTGCTGGTCTAATGTCTTCAAGCCTCAGGCTCTGGGTCACAGAGGAATTGTCTCCCACTAGGATTGGGAACATGCGCTGCTGTGAAAATTGTGGAAATTAAATAAGTTTCATTTCCTGTCCAAGACAAGCCCATATATATATATACCACTTCCCTGCCCTGTAGCATATCAGTGAAAGATGTTGCTTCTTACTCAGCAAACTTGAAAAAAGATTGCGAAAGCATCTCTGGCAATTTCCCCGTGAGTCACAGTTTTGAGTGGGGAGAATGAACGATGGTTATTCATCTTCATCCCCAGCTCCCAATCTCCCCCTTTTTTTTTTCTTCCTCTGAGATATCTTCGAACTGTTGTTGCAAACTTGAGCGAGACCACTGGCTAGACGGCTAATGATGTGAATTCATGAAAGGGATGTTTAGTCAGGAGACAAAGGAAGGGACGAGTGAAAAATGACCTCAAAAAACAGCAAACACTGCTTTACTTGGCAGCCGATCCAAAATGGACTCTACCAAGTGGACCAACCCCATCTCATGGGAAGGCCGCCATTTTACTGGACAGACCGAGCAATTCATTTCACTGTCAGTCCTATTGAGAATCACAGTCTGTGCTTAAGTTTAACAAAACATCAGAGGACTTCTTGTAAGACATGCTGAAATCATGTTACCAAGGTTACAAGTTTGCATTAACCTCTCACAAACCACAATGTGGCCGTGTAAAGAGACAGTAATCGCAGCGAGGGAGAGTTATTTCATACCCCAAATCCCTGTTATTCACTCTACACTTTCAAGTTTAAAGTAACTTTTTAATGCATCTCACTGTGTAAAATTGCTATGCAGATCCGCTCTCGGTATTCGCCCTAGCTGCTACCCTATGGGGAGATGTCATTCATCAGCGGCTGCTTTGAGCTTCTGTCAATGTTTCTGGGGATGATGCCCTATAAGACTAGCAGCTGTTGACCTTGTGAAAAAAAACCACTTTTTGATTCATTGCTCGCTGTCTGCTCTGACGAGAGATGAAAAGACAGGTAATTTGCAACACATAAATACTTGTAGATATGTGTTTGTGTCTGCGTGTGAGGGTAAGCAACAAAGCTGTCTGGCAGCAGGATGACAGACGAGAGAAAACAGGAAATGTGATTTAGGAAACAACATCTGGATTAGGAGACATGACTCATAAAGTAATGGATGTTTTGGATTATGTAATTGAAACATCGACTCTCTTACGGCCCTATTTGTTAAAGGGTTGGTTCACCCAAATTACAGAGGAACTTTGGCTCACTTTACTCTTTTGGTACTGTATCTATTCATGCAGATAGTTTTGGTTTTATTTGCCCAGATCTTGAGTTGTGGTGATGAAAGCATTGCTAAACCGTATTTACAAAGTTCAGCAGGATCGTGTCTTTCCAGACGTTGTCCCTGTTACTCATATAATCCATGTACCTCGCTGTGAACCATTTTTTCATCAGGACTATTTCTTTGGCAGAAAATAGTCTTTATGGAAACTATTAACATAGTGGGATTAGGGGTAAATTAAAATATTAGTTTTGTTGAAATGACTAATCCGACCCATTAAAGCTGTTAAAGGGGCTAAATGCAAAATTGGGAGCATTGCTATTGCTACGAGACGAGAGATGTAGTTCACTGAGCGGTTTCACACAAAACTAAATGATATTACGACAAACCTACGACAAACTGCGACTTTCTTGACTTGCAAAATTATCTTTTAAATTGACAAACATCATATGTGTGATTCATGGCGCAATTCAAATGGGATCAAAAAATATTTGTCTCTTGCCGTTGACTACCGTTCATATTTTTTCTAAAATAAGGTCCCCACGGGGTCCACTGGAAGGGGCGGGACTTTGCCTCTCTGACACAACATTCAATTAGCCTACTTGTGCATCGAGGTGAAATTTGTCCAAACCAGGCCTCCATTTGGCAACCCAAACTCAGTCATGCTCCAAATAATACTTGTCTCTGTGTTATTGTATTGCAGATATTGTGTTTGGCAGATGAGAGAACTATGTGTGGGAAGGGGAAGGCGTGAGCAGTGTGTGTATACTTTATGTCGGGTCATGTAACCTCTGGCTGAGAGACGAGAGACTGAAACTCATGTCTCCCCCCTTCACTCTGGACAGCCTTAAAGGTCTGATTACAAATCAATACTTCTCTACAGCACATGGTCCTCTTCTCTTTCTATGCAGCTGCTTTGGTAATAGCTATGTGAAAGGTGCGAGCGAGAGAAAAGCAGCGAGGCTTTCAATCCTCTCATGTGGAAACAGCAGAGGAAGCCAAGGACGACGCTGAGGGAAAACAGTACGTCTGTGCTGCAATTTTTGTGTTTGTCATTGAACAAAGAGGGATTATTGCCTGGCCTCTTACATTTCACTTTCCGTTTATGTGTCCTTGGCTGTTTGAGCATTAGCACACAGACGAACGCCCATTTGACTCAAAGTGAATCTTAAATATATCATCTACTGACAGTATTTGTCTTTAATCTCACATCTGATGCCCGCCACAGAATTTCACTGAATAAAAAGGCACTCAGCCATCACAGCACTCATTTTCTCACACCAGACAGATGAAATACGGCTTTGTTCCAAATGCAGTCTTTTAGATCCGTCTACAGATAACCATAACTTATCAATTTAGACATCAAAGCGCACAGGAAGAGAAAACATTCAGTCTGTAGATAATCAATTAAATCATAACTCTGTGGCTGCGGGCTCTGCGGAGACGTGACGTCTCGAGAGAGTCAACACACAAATATCTTTTAAAAAAGTGGGAAAAGTAGGCCAGGTTCATGTTGAAACATTTGCTGGGTAACAGCCATTTTATTACTTTATATTACCTTTTAATTTTTTTAGTTTTTAAGATGACGATTGATAAAATGTGACAGTTAAATATGGGTTCTAACATTTATTTTGAGGTTGCTTTGTATGCTTTGTTGACAGACATATAGTCTTGGTAAATGGAGAACTCCTAAAACACTTCAACACTGTTAAGCAGTAGCTAGTAGCTAGTAGTAGCTAGAAGACTAAAGGCTGGGCAATATGGCCAAAATCTTCTATCACGATATAGGTCATTTCATATATTGATAATGATATATATCACGATTTACCATGTTTTCTGATAGTTTAATAAATAAATAGTTTATTTGAAATAAACACATGGTAAAGCCTATTATTGGATACTCCTGTATAAATTAAAGGAACAGTGTGTAGGATCTGGCGGTATCTAGCGGTGAGGTTGCAGATTGCAACTTCTCCCGTGTGCCAAGCGTGTAGGATTGCTACGGTGGCTGGCGCAAAAACGCGAATGGCCCTCTCTAGAGACAGTTGTTGTAAGAGTAGAGTGCTTAGAGTGTGTGTATATGTGGGAAGTGAGTGGTGAAGCAAGAGAGAGAGAGCGGCGGCGACGGGAGCGAGTAACGTTATCGACTCCGGCCCAAGCAGGAAAAGTTAACAGAGTTTGATTTGTCTGTTCTGTGCTACTGTAGAAACATGGCGGTGCAACATGGCGGACTCCGCAGAGAGGATCCGCTCCCTATGTTGATATAAACGGCTCATTCTAAGGTAACGAAAACACGACTCTTATTTTCAGAAAATTTGAGCTAGTATGTATTTGTTATTAATTTAGACGACGTAATTGTGTATCACGATATCTCGATATGTGATTTCATCACGATATGATTCCATTCCAGACGATAAATTATCATATTGAGTTATCGCCCAGCCCTAGAAGTCCAGAATACAACACACAAGACAAGTGTTAAGGGCAGCAGCTTCCAAACTTGTGTGAAGCATGAACAAGTTGTGTTCTCTAAAGGCAGTGGTTCCCAGGTTTTTTAAACCCATGGCACTCCTTGATAGTGATTTCTAAGAACCTTTTTAAGAACTTATTGAACCAACAAAACATATGACACTGATGTAACTTGTACAAACATCAATATCAAGTGAAATATGTAGGTCTGTTCTCAGAGTAAGATACTAGTGTATTTGAACTAGCACTGCCTATATTCAGGTCACCATACAGGTCATTCTAAAACATCTTTTTGGCTTTTTTGGATGAGCTTACTTGACACTATTGAAGCATTTGATAGCTTTTCCTTGCAGATGAGGCATCCCGGTGTGGGACAGCTAGCTTTCCCCTCTCGACTAAAAGCCATAAGCCAAATAGCTTTCGCTCAAACAAAATGTAAAAATGTAGTAAAACTGCAGAAATGAACAAATCCTGCGGCACCCTTTGCCCATCGCCTTTACTTTTGGGAACCACTGCTCTATAGGGGTCATTGAAAAGTATATTGGAAATGAAGAAAATCAGCACATGAAGCGGATGAGTAGGAAATGTGTAAAAGAAAAAGTAAATCAATTGCAGAAATAACTCTCCATGATCTATTTGGTGTAAGTGTATGTGTCCAAATGTGGATTATGAAACTCTCAAATTATAATTTCCACTGTACGTCTTTGAGAAGATACAAGACCCTATTAGTGAAAGTGCTAATTAATGCCGGCTTGTCAGGTTATTGTCACCGCCCACCCACGACCATTGTTCATTCAGCCAGAATACTAAACACGATATCATGGGAGAGTGTCAGACGTAGTATGGGTCGTGCCCTCTCACTATCTCTCATTTATATCCCATCCTCTCTCTGCTGTGGTTACCATGGCAGCAATGAGTTGGATTCAAACAATGCCACTGAGGGTTGAAGCCTTAGACGAGAGGAGAGAGCCGACCATGTCTGTATCTGGGTGAGACGAGGTGTGGACGGGCTCAGTCTGACGTGTTCGCTGCGGTACGGCTCTCTCCGGCTGCAGCCACACACGCATTATTGCACATCATAACCAGAGTACAGTCTGTTGTTATTGGGTGAATATGGATCCATAAAGAACAGTGTTTTTCTCTGGATGTGTTCTTTAGATGCAGACAGGAACTGTAATTATCTTTTTGTCTTTGTGAAAATATGGAAATTAAATCTGAAATTATATTATATTATCTTTTTGTCCTACACCACATGTTACTGTAGATGTCTTAGCACAGAGGACTTTGTCGTTTTGTCTGCTACTTTCTCAGCATACTAAAAACTTGTGAGTCTTACGGTCCTTGATAATCAGCAACAAAGCAACTTGCTCCCCAGAGTGGGTGATCATGTTGGCAGAATTTTAATGTGGTAAAAAGTCATTATAAATGGTTATTGTTATTCATGTGCTTACACGCTACTGTGCCTAGTTTGTTTCAAGTATAACAACTCAGAAAAGTGTTCAGGTACAGAAAAAATGAAATTATTTTCTGTGTATTTCTTATTTATGCTTGCTCTTATTTATTATTATGTAGAAATCTTCACATAGGTATAGGGCTGAGTATTGGCAAGAATCTGGCGATATGATATGCCATTATCAGCTAAATGCTGTGTTCATCAGCTAGCCGCTACTTACTGAGGAAATAAATCAAGTGAGAAGTAGGCTCATTTTCTCATAGACTTCTATACAATCAGACTTCTTTTTGCAACCAGAGGAGCCGCCCCCTGCTGGCTATTAGAAAGAATGCAAGTTTAAGGCACTTCAGCATTGGCTTCACTTTTCAGACTCAGAGGTTGCCCACTGGTCTGTCACTATGAGTAACCCCTTTCACATTGCACATAGTAATTTGATCCATTGTCAATATAGAAATATTGATGAATTTAGCTTTAATTTGTGGCATTTTGTACCATTAAACTGGTGCTAGCATGCTTTGAGCTAGCTAATGGATATGTGGGAAGTAGTGGTTATGTATCTTTGGATTAGAAGATAAAATGAGTTGAAGGCATTTAATTAATTCATCACTTCTTCAGATATCCATCATACATTGCTGAAATCATAGTCTGGGCTGAGGGGCTCATTCACCGGTGGTTTGTGTTAACAAGTGTTACTAAATCTGGGTGGCTAGCAACAAAAACACCTCTTTTGTAAACAGCCAACTTGGCTGGAGAAAACTATTGGCAAGCAGTCCGGGAAGTGGAGCGGCTGGCAAATTTACTCTCACTCATCCACATTTGTGAAATAAACAGAGGAAAGGAGAGGGGGGGGGGGGTGTTAGCAGGCTTCTGTGCTGTGTGACTAATATAGTCTGGAAGGAGATTGACCAGACTGTCAATATGTTGTGGTTTCTAAACACTGGAAGGGAAAGCGAATTAGTTATGGGCTACTGGAGGACTAAAAGGAACATCTTAAAGTGTGAGTGCCAATTTAGAAAGCTTTGCACTGTACATGAAAAACACAGTCAAATGGGATGTGGCCAGAAAATGTTCATGCTCAGAAGAGCTTAAAAGCTACATGCCGGCGTTCCTCACAGGAGTATCTGACCTCCTGTTGTACGGACGCTTTTCCTTCCACCATGTTCATGCATTGCATTTTTTGTTTGTGTTCAAATGCAAATCAGTCTTAATGAACATCTGCTCCGGAGGCATTTTGCAGCACCTGAGCAAACTGGCTCCATCCAGTACTAACCGTCATAGCTGAGTTGTGTATACAGCGTAGCGAGGAGGTAAAGCAGTTGTTTTCCATTATGTGTGTGATTTTCCTCAGCTCCTGCTTTAACTCATTACCCAACCCAGAGGACAATCAGCTCTTGTTTATTAGCTGTAACAGGGAAAATGACTTTATGACTCCCTTCCGCCACTAAAGCCCCATCCACCCTTCTGAAAATGCATTTAACAAATGCAAAAATGACAAAAAGACAAATCTATTTATCAAATGTAAAAAAAAATATGAAACAGGCTTCTCTTTTTTACCCTCTCCCTATAAAGTTAAATACCCTTTCTTCCGCTTACTCCACACTGTGAATAACAGAACAATGCATGGAGTGACTCACTATGTTTGTTTGGTATTTTGTGATGCTTTGTTTCCAACACTGGGATGTCCACTTATGGGCAATTAGTCATGCTGAGTGGGCATGAGGCTTCACCTCCACCTCGTCACTGACAAACACAAAGAAAATGTATGTTTATGAGGAACAAGCTGAGCAAGCCAACAGTAGTGAGGGGGGAGGAAATGTGTTGCTCATCTTGGCATTATAGTACATAGACAGCAGAGGATTTAACACACACATTATTGAGGGATTAAAAACAGGAGATTTAATCCAAAATCAATACTCTGACCCAGAGGTCTGTGGTATCTCAGGCCTTTAGTCCTTTGATAGCAATTATTAATTGTTTTCCATTGATTGAGAAATAACTGAATATGCTTTACGGGCTTGTTAACATCTGCTTTATAGCCACTTGTAGTTTACTGGGTAATCATGTATAATTCTATACTCAAGAGAGGTTAGTCCCTGCTGATGGAAATGATGCTCTTTATGTCTTAACACATGCCTGTGAACAGATTTTCAAATTACAGCACACTTACTTGTGCACTATTAAGCATTCGCACATTGTTAAATGTAAAAGGTCAGACAGAATTACCCGTCTTAAATTAAAGGTGAATTGTGTAACTTTCCACATGTTGTTGCCCTCTAGGGCAGCGAGAGGTAAGAAGTGAAATTATGTTTGAACTACAATGAAGACGAGTTGTGAGAGTTGACACTTTATGGGCTGGATTATCTGAACAATGTGAATAAATCTGCTATTTTTCTGACTTTCTTGTAGGTAACAAGAAGAATCACCCAAAGACAATTTGCAAGTGTGCAATGGATTATGGGATACGAAGAGTCACGAAGGATACAACGGCTGTGCAAGGTAAAAGAAGGCTGCATTTGAATGATCCTTGAAGGGGGACACACCTGGCTGGCAACATATTTATTCTACAAAAGCAGACTTTAAAAGAGACAATCCTATTGGTTGGTGGCCAATTCTGTCAGAAGCAGTGGGCTACCTCCAGGGCTAGGAAGTGAAGCCAATGTGGATGTGCCTTAAACTTGTATTCTTTCTAATAGCCAGCAGGGGGCGACTCCTCTGGTTGCAAAAAGAAGTCAGATTGCATAGAAGTCTGTGAGAAAATGCCCCCACTTCGCACTTGATTTATTACCTCAGTAAACATTGTAAACATGGGTTTATGGTTTCAATCACTAGTTTCAAGTCGTCTTCAATACAGCATGAAGTCCATTTAGTAAATTATGGTCCCATTTAGAGTAAAGTAGATGCTAAAGCAGGGTATGCACGGGGCGTGGCTACCTTGTGATTGACAGGTCGCTACCATGGCGTTGTGTTTTCGTCTTCCTAACTTTAACCCTTTCACAGTGTGTTTTCAGTTCATGAAAGTTAATTATAACCTTTTTGGTCACCTGAAAATGTCTTATTCAGCATTCGGTTGTACTTAGCTCCACCCTCTCGGGTCACTTCTGGTTGCAAAAAAACAAGATGGCGACGGCCAAAACGCCGAACTCGAGGCTTCAAAACGGCAGTCCACAAACCAATGGGTGGTGTCACGGTGACTACATCCACTTCTTATATACAGTCTATGGTCAGAAGTGATTGTACACCTACAGTACTACCTCAGTTGTCTAGTGGTTCGGCCTTGAAAAGCTCTCCCCTGAGAGTCACCAGTGTTACCAGGTGGAGACACAGGCAGGCCTATGTATATAGGTCAATATAGATCATGGATCACTGAGGATTGACTGAATGTTGAGTGTCGCAGGTGCAAAAGCCCGTCTTCATAGGAAAGTGCATCTGACGCACCTGCTTCCTCCATGAACACAGAGACATCACCGCGTTTTTAGTACAGGAATATGATCACTGAACACACTAAAAGTTTTGTTCCGTTTCTTTCATAAAGGCCCTCTTTGCTTTCAAAATTATAAATTATATCAAATATCTATTGTTCTGGCTGGCTTGCTGGCTGCATTGTGACTAAGATAAATTTAAAATGTACCATAAATATTGTTTTCTTCGTGAGCAGATGGTACTGGCTATTTTTACCTGATGAAATTCAGTTAACTAAAAGGAACTGTTATGTCAGGATACTTCTAGGGCTAAAAACACTCAAAACATTCAACCATCTAAAGTATTAGCAGTAAGCATCAGATATTTCAGCTGATTAGACTGTTGTCAGGCTATTAAATAGGTGCAATCCGTCGTTAAGCACCATAGATGTGGGTCAATAGGGGCCTACTACACCCATTAGTATGTTTTATCATCTATTCGCATGGTAGATCACTGAAAGAAGGTATAAAAGAACACGACAGCGACCTCTAGCGACCGTCGTAAATGTGACAGAATCATAAGTGGAAGTCAGCCGCTGTAGTATAGACAGTGTTTTTTTGCCTAAACATAAAGAAGTTGTAGTTTTTGTTGCCTAAACCTAACTGTTTTTTTCCCCAAAACTTAACTGAGTGCTTTTCTTTGTCTAAATCTAAAGAAGTTGTAGTTTTGTTGCCTAAACCTAGCCTAAGTGTTTTTTTTTTTTGGGGGGGGGGGCCTAAACCCCAAAAAGTGGTTGCTTTGTTGCCTTAACCTAAAGAAACCTTTTTGTTTGTGTTGAAAACGTAACATTTCATTTAGTTTTACATGTTAGAACGTGTTGCTTTTAAGCTTCACTTTCACTTTTACAGCCTAGTAGGCACAGTAGGCCCCTGTTGACCCACATCTATGGTTCTTATAGCGACTGATAACGCCTATTTAATGGCCCGATAACAGTCGAATCTGGTGCATATTTGTTGTCAGAATCAGAGTAATTGATTATTTCTAAAGTTCACCACTTTTTCTCATAGATTGTTTTTAGAAATTTAGAAGAATCACTATGTTCATCCCTCACTATGTTGAGGGATTTGTATAGTGCCGCTAAATCACCGCACTTTGGATATAGCAACCCCAAAATGTGTATCTTTATAGCACAAGCCACAACTCCAGATATTTTAGGATTTGGGTTGTTTTTGGTCAATACAGCAAAATCATGGATTGTTTCTTTGAATGCATGAAATTGTGAAAATAATTCACAGAGCAACCAAATAGCAGGTTTCATTTTGGAGGACCCCTGGTGGCTGAGCTTTGCTTATGCCTTGTCATTACCTCGTCCAGTGGGTACACATTTGAGTGGTTAGTATTTCCTGCCTGCATGGAATTACAGTAATAGTACAAATTGTTGCCTTTACAAAAAGAATCACTGTTACAAGTTTCCCTGAAAAAACATCCGTAAATCAACTCTTACTGGCTGCTAACGTACAGTTATGATTCATTGGTCATTTATATGGTTTTGAAGACTGACATTTGGTTGAAGGACGAGATCATATAGTGTGCAGTGAAGCCCTCAGAGAAAAGGGACCTCAAATGCCAACATTCAGGCCGTGGAGCTGTAATCTGCCTCCAAAACACTGAATGTCACCACAGACAATACCCACACACATACACATGTTCGCACACAACACTGCAACATCAGCATGTGACACGGATATAAGGACCAGAATGCTTTGCTCTCCTTAGTCACTCTAAATATTCCACTTTAGGGCTTTGAGGGCTCGGAAAATCGATCACACATCGCTGATACGTGTTAAGGCACGCCACTCTGACCTGCTGATTGCAATTTCACACGGTGGCTACTGGGGATGACTGCATGAATATTCCCTCTGTTCCCACCTGCGAGCTTGATGGGATTATTTAAGTGTGTAAATGCACATACTCTCACCAAATCCCCCCAGGCAGAAATGTTTAACAACACCTACTGTATGCAGCCGTTTCGTAAATAGGAAAAGTTTGACGAATAAGCCACAAAATTAATGGATCGTTTCATTCACCTCAGGTCTGTAGATGTAAATGCAGTGTCATACTGCAAGTGACTCAGCAGCAGAGCATAAACACCGATACTACTGGTGCATGAAGCCTTTAATACGCTTTACTCAAACATGTATGTGACCAGCAGTTGCCTTAAGGTTGCAGAAATGTGCTTGTGACCAGAGGATTGCTGACGTAAAACCCTTGAATGACCCCTCAGTCTACGCTGGAGCTACTTAGTGACCTACAATAGAGGACTGGGATTGTACTGGGAGTGTCCGTGCCCAGTAAAGTTGCTTCTCTTTCTATCCTGTCATGGCGGCATCTGCTCTTTCCTGCCTGTAGTTAACTTGATTAAGGTCTGCATTGTGAACCTTGCCTTCATTGTAGAAGTGTTACACCAGCAGCCCATGTGTGTTTGTTCGCCCTGCTTTAACTACGTCTTGCAGACAAAGCGGTGAAAACAGCAGTTTAACAGTCCAGACGTGTGTTATTTAAATCTCCGAGCAATGAGCGCTGAACCATAATAAGCACACTCGTTTTAAAGTGCACTGCTGAACATTTGAGACGCAGTCATATTTGCTCAAGTTAAAGATTTGAATAATTCCCGCCTGTGACCTTCTAACAATAATTGCCAAGACCTTATATTTCTACATTAGGCTAATTCTATAAGCTAACAGCACAGTAGAATAACGCTTCTTTAGCTGAAATATTGTCTCACTTATCTGATAAGGAAGATGAGGTTTAGAAAAGTCTAGAAATGAAAAATGGACAAGAATCCTGACCTTACCTTGTGGCTTTTATCTAAATGCAAGCAGTGCGTCCCAGTGTGTCTGAGCGTCTTCTTGAGATGCACATGGGTTGACAGAGATGACCGCACACAGTGAGGGAGGGAGAGAGCAAATATTAGAATGAAAAGTGATGCAATTCATCTTTGTGCCAATCTTTCAATTTTACACAGCATGTGTGTGAATGTTCCCATATGAACTGTGTGCTCTCTGGGCTTAAATATTTGCAGTACATTTGCTGTTTGTATTATCTGTTGAAACTGTGATATGAATCAAATACCTTAGATTACACAGAGAGTTGCCACTGCAGCAGCATTGTGACTAATTCTGTACATATACTATATGTAGATCAAGGGTGGGGCATGAGTGAGGCACACAGGTTTCCAGCACACAAGTCCATAATGACTCACGGAGGTGTTTTTGTTCGTGAAAAAGGGTCTAATAATTAGAATGTATGACTTGGAAAAGTTTTCCTGGCAGCAGGCCTATCTGATGTGAAATGCAACCTTAATTAGACTAAGGATAGAGAGCGCATCAGTCCAGCTTGATTTATAATCTCTATATAAAGGAGCCTATTATCGCAATTTATCTTGTTAAAAATTTACCTTGTTGAGCAAGTACCACAGCCCAGAAAGTGTTTTTGCAAAGCACCGCTGTCAGCATTTTTTCCAGAAGGCTGTGCACTAATAAAGAGAACAAACAGCCAGGTTTCCTCTTCAGCTCCTCATGCCAGACCACAACTCAGGGAGACAGTGGTTCTTAAGTGGATCTGCAAAGTACAATTATGGTAATATAATGGTGTGACTATGTTGAGTTTTCATAGATAGATATGGCTGTGTATTGGCAAGAATCTGGCGATACAATACATATCATCATACAGGGATTACGATTCAATATATTGCGATATATCGCGATTCTGTAAGCAAGGTGATGTATTGCGATTTTTAAAATCTAATTTAAGGAAAGCTGTCATGGTAAAAAGAACTCACCTCCCAACATGTTCTCATCCCAACTCGTCACATACTGACGCTTTGTTAGACCCTTTGGCGTCACTTTTCGGTCGCAGTAAACACGTGCTTAATGTTTTGCATTAAACAGAAACACTTTCTTAGGATTAGGCAACAAAACCACTTAGTTAGGTTTAGGAAAAAAACATCATAGTTGGGCTTAAAATGACTACGTTTTTACAAACGAACAGCTGATTGTAAAGTGAAAGTGAAACGTAACAGCAGTCTCCTGGATGAAAGCCTTGTGTTGGTTGGACCCATTCACCTCCCCCTCCCGCCCGCCTTGTGTGTCTTTAGCTCTTTAAACTACACACTTTCCCTGTGTGTTTACTGTTGCCGTGGATGGGTTTACATTGCAGTTAATGGAAAGCCCGGTGCGTCTCCTACCGCCACGAAAGGGTGCCTTGTGCAGTGGTATCCAGCGGTATTTGACGCCCTGGGAATGAGAACGGGCTGCAACACCATATGCATAAAATCTGACCAAAAAAAGTTTACTTTTTTATTGCAATCAGATCAGCATTTGCATTAATTGCTGTCTATGTAACTTCTGACATCATAGCACTACTTTGAGAGGGTGTATATCTTTGCAAATGATATAAAGTATTGACTGAGTTCAACTTTGCATGTAAACTATTAATTAAAAATCAATGCAGTGTTTTTGAGAATCGATACAGTATCACAAAACATAATATCGTGATACTCGATTTTCGATATTTTCTTACACCCCTGTAGATAGATAGATTGTAGACTGTATTAATGCTTCACATTATTTCTTACTGAACTGAAATATGGAAGTTAAGTTAAACAAATTATTAAGATAGTGAGGTAATTGCATTGTTTCATAGCAGATAGAGACATGAGAAATAGATGCTGGATTAAATGGGATGTTTTCATCTCTCTCTGAGGTTAATTGCACTGTGACTGGCTTTGTGAATGGAGCCAGCCAACACAGTGCCTCCTCCTCCTCCTCCTCCTCCTGGAGCAGCAGTGCCAAATTGGGAGCGCAGGGTGCAGCAGGTGCCAGCAGGAAAAAAAAAATGGGATTAGATATCAGATCAGCAAAGCATGGAGATAGACTCAACTACAGTGTATCTCTGATTCCCAACCTGCACATTAGCCCCTCATATCTCCATCCAGCTCTGTGACACCATGAATACAGGAAGAATCAAGGTTGGGTGCCAATCCCTCACCACGCTCGCCGTGCGCCCTCCCTCACTCCTCCTCCTCCTCCTCCTCCTTCCTCCGTGTAATACAAACCTCGTGATCACCCATTCAGCAGTGCCTGCGTCTGCTGCTTTGGGGGGGAAAAAAAAGAATAAGCCGAGTGTAGCCGAGGGGGCAGGCAAGCCAAAAGTATCCGGGAGACAGACAGGTGTCGCGGAAGTTTACACTTTGCAGAGGCGCATCCCTCCGCGTCTTTATTGCCATTATCTGGGATACCGTGAAAGAGACTGTAACTGGCGGTCATCCGGCACCCACTGATTCTGTGTAAGTGATTCTCCACATCAACTCACTGCGAATAGGTGAATGTTAGCGTGATATAATGAGCAAGGGATTAATGATAGAAGCATGCGCCTCGGTGTCAGGTGGCTGCTTTTTAGATGTGTGTGATAGAGAAGCTGGGCTTTGCATACCTTGATATGAAAATGCGCGTTTCTGTGAAATTGCTCTGATCACCTTTACCGTTTTGCTGCAAGCTGCCTGATACACTGTCCGTGTGTTGCTGACATTTGTCACCACAGATGTTATCATGCAGCCAGCCACTGTGGCAGGATGAAAAGCATATGTGCTGGTTTTTAAATGAGGAAAGTGCGGCATTTTTTTTGCAGGATGTGAGGTGGATGTAATCAGGTAGAGAAGAAACTAAAACCAGATTCAGGAGGTGCAGATGTGACTCATCTTTGGGTTTAATCAGCAGAAGCTATTAAAAAATAAAGTCATGTTTTATCTCAGAGCCATGGTTGCAAGAAAAACCTTTAACCCAAACAGGAATGCAAGCTGAAAATCCTTATTTGGCACCCTCTCTGAGTGCAGGTAGCTGAGCCTCAGTGCAGTTTATTTCTGTTTTTGTTTTGTAGCAATGACTGTCACCTGTTGACAACAATGCTGTGTTATCTTGGGAAGCTCTTTAGGGAGACACCAGGAATACATTCACCCACATACTGGATGAATCAGTCTGCTATTCTGAGCTATCTCATTCAAGAAAGAAAAAAAAAAAAATAGAGGCAGAATTACAACCCATTCTTAGAGTTTGTGTAGTTCCCAATGCTTCGTCACATGCACAGTGACTCAGAGGAAGATTCAATTAGCATCTGTTTTGATTTTTTAACACTTGGGGTCACAATGTGTTTGGATATGTGTGTGCGAGTGTATGCGAGTGTGTGCGTGTGTGTGCGTGTGTGTGTGTGTGTGTGTTCACAGATCAGCTGCAGCGTTCTCACCTTGCCAGCCTCCTTTCTTGCTCTGCATAGAGTGGTAATTGGGCAGGTAGTGATGGATGTGACACAGCAGGTAGATGTCAAACAGTGACAAATGATCAAGGGGCTCTTCCTCATCCTGAGCTTTACTTAAAGTGGCAGTGTTCTTATCCACAGTGTTGGCTCGGGGAGAAAGCAAAAAGTGGTATGCAGTTGTTGTTGTTTTTCGGGAGCATAGCCATTTTGAGTTGTCATAGTAGGAAAAGTACAAGTGTTACTAATAGGGCTGTCAGCCGATTAAAATATTTAATCGTGATTAATCCCATGATTGTCCATAATTAATCGCACATTTTTTGTCTGTTTAAAATGTACCTTAAAGGGAGATTTGTTAAGTATTTAATACTCTTATCAACATGGGAGTGGGCAAATATGCTGCTTTATGCAAATGTATGTATATATTTATTTTTGGAAATCAATTAACAACAAAAAACAATGCCAAATATTGTCCAGAAACCCTCACAAGTACTGCATTAAGCATTAAAAAAATATGCTCAAATCATAACATGGCAAACTGCAGCCCAACAGGCAACAGCAGCTGTCAGTGTGTCAGTGTGCTGATTTGACTATGACTTGCCCCAAAACTGCATGTGATTATCATAAAGTGGGCATGTCTGTAAAGGGGAGACTCGTGGGTACCCATAGAACCCATTTTCATTCACATATCTTGAGGTCAGAGGTCAAGGGACCCCTTTGAAAATGGCCATGCCAGTTTTTCCCCGCCAAAATTTAAAAAACATGACATGGTTTGTACCAATGGATTCTTTAGGTTTTCTAGTGTCATATGATGTCAGTATCTTCACTCTAGCTTTAAAACTGAGCTACAACCTAAAAATTGCAAGTTGCGTTAATGCATTAAAGAAATTAGTAGCGTAAAACGAATTTGCGTTAACGCGTTAACTTTGACAGCCATATTATTTACACATGTGCACTTCCTACTGCCACATGCAAAATGTCCTCTGTGCCCAAATATCGGTTGTGAAAATTATGTTTGAGAACCCCTGGTTTAATGCACTTCCCATGTGTTAAAAAGGGTGTATATAGGCCAGATTTCAACATCCACACATGACATACATATCATTGATGCCAATAGACTTTTACTTTGTTTTTCTTCTGCAGCTTTCCCCCGCCCCTGCAACCATAGATGGTTTGCTTCAGTGGTGGTGCGAGGAGGCTTTTACCACATATTAAAAAAAGTGATGTCAGTGCATATTGTATTTCATGCTGACATTGCTTTATATAAAAGAAATATTGGCCAACATTCTGCATATTATGCAATTTCTTTAAGCATTTCCGATAACTAATTAATTTGCAGAGGCTTATGGCGTTTGTAACCACTTACACTGCTCTGCTTCCCTTAAGGATGTTAACTATGAATGAGGTTCCTTGGTTGATTGGTGTTATTAAATTCATGACTGGTTGGCACTATGTGCTTTGCTTCTTACTTTACAGCTAGTCAGTTGGTGGAGCTGTTGGAGGAATATGAATTTTGGGTTGAGATGCAGTATGTGAAGTAGTCCTCTATTCTTGTTGCTTCTCTTTTCTCTCCGATAGCTCCTCTTAATGTCAATTTGACAGATACTGGTCATATCCCGGGGTTGCGAAAACACCTTGTGTCTGCTGTCGTGTGGACGTAGAAAGACAAATGACCAGAGAGACAATGAAAGGCCATCACACACAAAAACACAGCTTGGGATTTGAAAGGTGCTATAGTGAGCTATTCCCACGTATTTTCAAGCGGTGTAGGACGGTCTCCAGCACATATTTCCCAATCATAAATGCATCCCACACACTCTAAGACTTTGAATGGCTGTAAATGCAGACCTGCAAAGTCAGTTATTCACCTTCAGTCCAAACAGTCATTTCAGTCGCTCTCAATCTCCTTCCCCCTGGCTGTGACGAAACACTGATCCAATGGAGAGTGTCTAAAACAAGCAGTTCATTTAGCGCTTGGCTGCACCTGCCCTTTTGAGCCTCCAACAGGGCCTTGTCCTCAGCTCGCCCATCCTCTGCTCACTCTCTGAGGTGATGGACGGAAGCAGAGCCCAGGGCTCTGCAGCGCGGTGTAGGATGTGGTGTTTTTATACGTCTTTGAGTGATTTAGTATCAGTGTGACGTGGTTGATTGATGCACATGGTGTGTCCTTTGGGGGGAATACAGGTTCCTGTTCATTCTCCTGAGAGATTCATCAGTATGACCTATTTTTCCTGCTGAGGCCATTCTCTCCGTCTCTTTCTCTCTGAGCACTGAGTCGGTCTGAACTCTTGTAATCTGACAGTATTACACTGGTACACTTCATTGTAGTGCCAGTCAAAATGTGACAGTAGTGACCAAAACTATATTGTTATATTTTGTAACAACTGTTGGGTGTGTTTCAACTCAGTAAAAGTAAACCACTTGTCTTCAAAACAAATTCACATAAGGATAGTTCAAAGGTTACAACTGATAAAACAATGAGCTGCAAAGGAGCATTTTACAAGACTCACTTCCTATCATTTGGCTGATTGGTACCTACAGTGGCGGCTACAGATTTACAAAGCAAATCAAAGTCATTTAAATCCCCATAATTCCCTGGATGCAGCTCTGAAAATGAGATAATCTGAAACACCAGATCAGCGTGGGGTAAAATGAGTTGTTGCAGCCATGACTACCGGGAGTCTACAGCAAATATAGCACTGGGGTTATATATCCTTGACAGTTTCAACAATAGATATGTGTACTGCATGATAATACACCTACAAGTGTGTGTCTGGGGGTCATTTTACCTTACGTTTCATATCTGGATTATCCTATATTTGGGTAAATATGGTACAGGGCTGGGTGATATGAACAAAATCCCCTATCAAGATATAGGTAATTTCATATTTTGATAGTGATTTACAGTATATCACGATATACCATGTTTTCTGGTAATTCAATGAAATAGTCTATATGAAATAACCACATGGTAAAACCTATTTTTGTATACTCCCGTGTGAATTAAATATGTTTAATACTGAGTATTTTCTCATTTTAAGAACGTGAATGCAAAATGAACATAACAGTTTTAAGTGAAATTATAGAGGAAAAAGGAATAAATATAGACCTAGACTATATCGCGATAGAAACGTTATAGAAAAATATATACAACAGACTTTTATTTGACAATATATATGCAGCCCAAATATGGTACTTTGCAAAGTATCATGATGTGATTATTTACAGATGTACATAATACAGTGTGCTAATCTGGATGTGTCCATAGTAGCTGTTACTGTATATTTTGTGCAAAGTGCACGTGTTGTTGACATTCCTAATGTCTGTGATACATCAGTCCAGCATCCCCAGGACTTTCTTCAATAGTGGGCAATTCCACACATCTACATTTAACGCCCAACGCCAACGTTTAGCCCCAATTCAAGAAATAGTTTAACCTGTATGTAGTGAGATGGGTGTGGAGATTTTGGTTGGTGCTACTGTACGTTACAAATCGCATAATTTCTCTTTTTACTTTTAGTACTGCAGTCGCCCTTACAAAGAACGTACTGTTGCATGCAGTATGCACATAATTAGGACATAATACTTCATCATAACTTTGCACCTTGAACTTTGACCTTTCTTGCTCATATATCTGCTACGCAGGGGATTGTGGGTCAGAATAGCCAAAAAGAAAAAGCATGTTGGCTTACTGCAAAATGCGACCGCATGCAGTAGGACATACTGGTATTTTTGGCATACTGCATTTGACATACTATGTACTGGGACATACTAAATCTTTTTCTGGTATACTAGATGGTATGGTAGCATGGGTATTGGAACACACAGTTAGTTTCATGCAGGCCGGAGACCTGAGTTCGCCTCCCGTCACAGACCTGCAATTAACATCTGCATTACAGTGCTGCAACGTTGACCTTTCCCCAACTTTTACCAAGAGTTGTTGTTGCCTAATATTAACCATACCTCAATCGAATTTTAATTGCCATAGTGCACAATCTCTCCCTAAACATAGCTGTGGTTGTTATGTGCAGATATTACAGAGAGCAAGAATTTAAAAAATGTTGCCACTGAACGTAATCTTGCAGAATAATCTGATATTGACATTCATGTCTGGGGATAAGGTTGGATAGATTTCTTCTGTTCAAAACAAGGAATCATGCAGTCTAATAGCCATTGGCAAAAAAGACAGCCTGAGAATCTCTGAGAGGTAAATGTGTACAGCTCACTTCCACATCGTCCTACCAAGATGGTGTTCGGTTTAGCCCACAACCTCTCTCGTCTGAGACGGCCGAGCAAAATTGGCGAAGCATTGAACCACTGAGGAACTCTCCAATCAGTGTCACTTAAGGAGGGTTTGTCTGTTGGAATAGCCCACTCTCTTTTCCGCTGTGTGCAGACTGATAGCTCATCTGTGCTATTGTTGAGGGTGTGTTAGCGTTGCTGCAGGGCGGTGACACTGCTCCGTAGAAGAAGCACAGATTTGACGTGCACGTTTGTGTGCGTGTGCGTATAGTTTCAAATTGTCACAAAATGGACCGGCTATGTGTACAGTCGCTGCCCCCAAGTATGTGCGTCACTGAAGCTTAAGAGGCAGACACTCTCACAGACATAAATGATGCTCCATCCCCGTCCTTGACACAGCTCACTATAAAAAGAAGGCCTGAATAATTGCCTTCCCTTGTGGCTATACAATAATGGCCATACAGTAATGGTGCATTAATCTCCTCTATACATTAGCAGAGAAACGGGGACAGATGAAGACAAATATGTTGGACCAGCCTGTCGCTGTTGGTGTTGTAATACGTTACAGAGCAGCTGGGTTGATTTTAGTTTCTGGATAGACTGATTAAGGGCTGAAGAAGTTGTGTATGTGGGTTCTTTGCAAGACATGAAGCTCTACATTGCAGTGCTGTGATCATTTTTCTGGATTTTTGCAGAAATTCCACTCTTTTAGCTAAGATACTGCTGCGGGTTCCAAGCCACATTTTGTTGGACATTGTAAGATTGTTAGACATGATATTGGGTTATATTTAAGACAATAGTTTCATTTAAAATGTGTATATGTGTGTTGATATTGTCCTCATCAGTAACAGAATCAAACGAGGTCCCTTCAATAACTGTAATGGCTGCAGATGTGATGGCATTCACTGGCATTTGAAGCTAATATTATTGTAAATCCTCAAAGGAATAGGTCAACGTTGTGGGAAATACTCTTATTTGTTTTGCTGTTTTCACCATCAAATGATGGCCATGGTTGAGCACATTTGTTTTGCTACTTTTGCCTACTAATATAGTGAAGCTGGGGTGACAACTTTTTCACACCAGAGCAGAGGCATTCCTGCTTATCTAATAATAATATGTTTATTTTATTTCAAAATACAATTAGAGGATTAACCCCTTGAGATGCACCGTCTCGTTTTCAAGGGGGTCCTCAGGCACAAAACTTGGAAGTTAACAGATGTATAAAGAGAACTGGATACAGCGTTGGAGGCGGGCTCCCGTTCATTCCTATGAAGATTGCTCAGTGGCGCGGGTGCCCGGATCTTCCAGCGATCTTCCGCATCCATTGGGCCCATAGAGCAAGCGCACTGCCTGCCCGCGGACTGGGGTTCATTCACATGAATGGAGGAAGGGAAATAACTCTGGATTAATTTTACAATTTAGGACCTAATGATTTAAATAAGGGCTATTCAAGTGTTCGTACTGGGAAGTGAATTTACCTAAAAAAAAATTATCCGCCGAGTTATAGACGTATCTTTCGCAATCTAAGTCTAAGGGGAAAAGTCTTTTTGGGCCCAATGGCATCACGTGACGGACACGGAAGTTGTAGTGCCGCCGTTTGGCCACTATGTCAAATTTGCTTCAAAGTCGGCACACTTCCTGGGGCTTTGATTTAAGCACATAAATTATAATAATAATGATAATAAATGAAAAAATTCAACAACAAAAGAATCAACATAGTAACATCAACAAGGACATATATACAGTATTAGTATTATTTTGGTCCTGATTATTTCTAGGACCCACAAATGAATAATGTGAAATTTCACATTTCTGTAAGATTCAAGGCTCAGCTAATGAAGTCCATTGTCTGTGATATGTAGGATCAGTCAGTATGTGTGAACACATAAGTGTGTATTACATTTTGTGTGTAGGATGTGATTCTGGACTGGATAGCCTTTCCCGAGGGCAAGGTCACTTATCACAGCGGTTGAATGGGGAGCGTTTGTGAATAGCATTGTGACAGTCTGTTTGTGTGATACCAGATGTCTGGGACTGAGAGATTTTCCACTGTAGCTGAGAAAGTGACAAAAGCTCTTTCTTACACTTGTGTTGAATATGTGTGTGATTGAGTAGGTGTGTGTGTTTACATTTGTCCTTGTGGATTTTTCTATTCACAATGATACACATGACTCATGTAGGCATCTGATGGAGATATCTGTAAGGATGAAATGAAATGAAATGAAATGAAAAACAATATTCCTCTGGTTTCCTTGAATCTTTTCATCAAAACGACAAACACTCTTGACAAATGATGAAGTTTATTTTGCTGCGTAGATGCTCCAGGAAGTCGAGCAGTGATTAATAATAATAAAATGTTTCTTTGCAATAAATGGAGCTGAATCTGACAGTAACTAAATATTGCTTCCTAAATTTTAAAATATGACTTATTGGATAATCAGGATCATCCGCTCAGTTTGTTTTTCTGTTTTCGAAACTAAAATTTGACAAAGTTCAACAGCAGTCCATCATGAGACAGGCCATGAGCTGAACTGGAGGAATGATTGATGATATGCTGAGCGAGTGGAGAGACGCTCTGTCGATGAAGCTATTGGCCCAATAATAGAACGGACATAATTGTCTGGCCTTCTGAGTCATCATTGCTCTCTTCACTGCCAGTGCTCTCCCATCTTGTTTAGACACTGCAGTTAATGGACCTTCTCCTTCTGTCCATCTCCTCATCTGTCTCTGCTTCTCTCGTCCTCTAGTCATCCCTCTGTTCTCTCTCTCTCTCTCACCTCTCCGTCACCCCTCCCTCACTTCTTTCCTTACGTCGATCTCACCTCACAAATAACAGATGGCAGACTCAGTCAGTCATAAAGTTATGTCAGGTCTCTAACTTTAAAATATGAATATTATAGTGCGGTCCAAAGGTCCACTATCAAACAGTCCACACATGATTTGACTAATATGCTGCATGGCTTAATATCTTATTTGGTTAAGGAAAACACACCAATGTGAGGTTTGAAGCTGGATTGCAGCCCGGTGTAGTATGTCTACATTAGAGCACCGTGCCACATACCAGACAGGATGACCCATTGCAAAGCAATATTGCTGCACAGAGACATGACATCTGTTATCTTGTAACTACCATGTTTGTGTTTGTCGACAGACAGACTTGTGCTCTTCACAGCTACCGGACAGCTTTGCAAGCTATATGCAAAAAAACAAGATCTTATCTTATTTTGGAGGCTGTAGTTTGTGGTGCTGTTGAATTGTGTTGCAATGTGTTCCATTGCAATATCTAGCCACCACACTCTGGTTTGAATCTCATTTTCAGATGCTCAGAGAGATCAGAGTTCATGCTGCAGGCAAGCAACTAGTGTAACTACTCTAGTGCCGCAGTATATTTTGTTCACAAGACATAAAAGCAAACAATGCAGCATATTTGCATGGTTAGTTTTTTGTTTCTTTATGTTGGATCTCTGTACTCTGTACTACTGTTAGCAATGATTATAGATTTTGATGCCGACAGTTGTCCATATTTGTTTAATTTTCCTACAACCGTTCATAAAAAAATAATGGAGGCTACCATAATGTCCGTCTCTGTTCATTACACCATAAGCTTTGCCAAAGACCTATTGATGTTGTAATTCCTTAGTAAATAGAGGTTGATGAAAGTCATAAATGACTGAATACCAGGTGTACAGTACCAGAGTTCTTTCAAACACTGACAAGTTAATTGCCAGGCATATTCATGTTCAGCTCAAAAGGAATGAATTGATTCCACAAAAACACATCTTAAATTTCTCCATCCCTCCGTCTTCCTCCAGGGTTGTCTCAGCCTCGGCCCCCAGAGCAGCAGTGCCCACGCCTCTCCTCGCCCCCCCCCTCTTGGACCAGCAGCTCAGCGTGGCGAGGCCAGGAACGATGGGCCGGAAGCTGGACCTGTCGGGCCTGACGGACGACGAGGCCGAGCACGTGTTGAAAGTGGTCCAGCGGGACATGAAGCTGCGAAAGAAGGAGGAGGAGAGGCTGAGGTGAGATGGGATTCCCCCGCCAGCGCTTTTTCTAGTATTTTTACACATTTAAGGCGACATATACGCTACAGGGTGATTTTGAGAGGAGCTGATAAGGAGGAATGTCATTTGCCTGTGGGCAGAAATGACCAGATATAGTGGTGTACAGCTGGCTCAGCTGACAAAGACTATATATTGTAAATGTCTAGGGTTCAAATCACCCTTCTACATCCTCATACACTTTTGCTACTTTACGATAAATAATAAGAGCGATACTCTGCATTTAAAGAGTTTGGACGGCTGCATATTTTCTAACAAAACAAAAAAAGTGAAAAGGTTTAAGCAATGGATTAAATTGTGTGTTGATCTGCTCTAACGTAAGCTGCCAACGTTAGCATCCAGCTAACTAACTTACTACCTACAGTGGTAATAAAGTGTTACTTCCAAAGAGACGAGGAGTATGCCATTAGCTAACTACATTATTTTGTGGGTTTAGAGATTAGAAAAATACCTGTTCAGGACCGGAACATTCACCCTGTAGGAGACACGATGTTAATATATCCCACAGTTTAAAACTGGTGAGCATGCCGACTTTTTGCTTTGGACTAAACTAAAGGCTTTGGTTGCCATTTATAATCCACAATATTCCTTTTATTTAGATTGTAGATTGTACTTGAAGTGTGCTGTTGTGACATCTGATTGAAAAGTGGAAGCATGCTTTTCAGCTGTAGTTATATCTTTACATGATTTCCAGCTGTAGGGTTTATTAAGGCCGAGTCAGGGGCTGTAAGATGGAAGATGCTTGTCTTGTATTTTCTGCTTGCAGGCTGTCATGTCTGTGGGGGTTCAGTCGGTCTGGGCCTCAAGGCTCTGCTCCGGTGTCACAGCTTCTTACTTAACATGCGACAAGTGCTGGCCCGCTCCTCCTCCCTCACCTCCTTGTCCTTCACTCCCTCCCTCCCCTCCCTGTGACAGCCTGTAGTCAGAGGGGATTTGGTTCGGTTAACTTGTGACGGGCCTCCGTGGGGGTCTGGCCATCAAATGTGTGGTCAGATCAGCGTGTCTGCTTTGTGTTGTTTCAGCAGGACTTCAGGGGGTAGTTTTAATATTAAAACTCCAGTGTATCTAATGTCACAGCAAAATCCAAAATATGTTTTTTGCTGCGTTTTGATTGTGGTCGTACCCTATGATTTTGTAAACACAAATATGCTCTTTTGACTACCTACCAGGCCCCAGCATCAGCTATTTTGTTGTGGAGATTTGATGTCTTTCTTCAGATTTGAACTGTGATCCTCGGTGGTTTTGTGTTCTTGAGTGGATGCCACGAGTGATTAGGCTGCTTTACTCGGAGCGCTAAACATCTTAGCAGTACTCTGAGGAGCATAGCAAAATTGCCTCACAAACCAGAGGGCAGCCGTCGGTCTGCGCCGCTTGAAACTCTACTTATTTTCCCAGAATCAGTTTCAAAGCAAATATGGTAGATGGTGTATTCCCAAATTACTGGGCTGTAAAATGTTCTCCCAGCGAGCTGTCATGAATGATCAAAAAAGAATTTATGCCCCTCTGGCTGTTATTACTGATGTTTACTGCAAAAAGATGAGCAAATTAGGTTGATGTAATAGCAGGCAGACATTGATGAGGCAACAGTTCGTCATAAAAGCAATCAGGCTCTGTGTTTGCAGCCTTATTGAGTTATGAGGACTTGTTAAATGTTTTAAAAGCAAAGTTTCCAAAGTAGATATTAGATGCAAACTGACAGTCAAATTAGCTTGTTTCAGCAGCTGAAACTGCTCATGTGTTACACGATCTGACATGCCGCCTTTTTTTCCTTCTTGTATTTGTTTCAATTTGTGTTTTTACTGTTAGATGTTGTGTGTTTGTCGAGACAGTGCCTCCTGAAAATCTAATTGTCTCGACTCCCTCAGCATTAGCGCTTGTCACACTTCTCTATTCTCTTTTTGTAATGAATTCACAGTGAAGCAAAAAATAATCAGATGCTTTAACTAAGTAAAGGTGTATCATAACAGACTGTAAAAATACTCCAATCCAAGCAAAAGTTCTGCCTTATTACAAACGTGTTATCAGCAAAATATACCTGAACAGAAGCACTCATTATACAGATTGGCCCCTTTCAGAATGTCTTAATATTATTATACACTGCTGCTTTAATGTGAAAGAAGCATTTTTATCTTGTAGTTGATCAATGTCGAGCCTATTTTAGTCACTGTGTAGTCTTATCTATACAATGCATCAATGCATTTTGTGTGTCAAATATCTTTATCAGCAACGTATTTATAGCAACTATAGCTGGCAAAGTTAAGCCACATTGTTTGTTTCCCATTTACAGAGCCAGGACTGTGTATGAACACCAGATTTTTTTTCAACGCACACAAAGAACAGACAGCTAGCGGACCGTAGGTTTGCTATTGTTTGCTGAATATGACAAAAAGTGTATTGGATTAGAACCGTTGACTGCACCTTTACGTATACAATACTTGCACAAATTAACCAATTAATATATTGACAGAAAATTTATCTGGCAACAATTTTGATAATTGATTAATTTCTGAAATATTTTTTTCAGTGGTTCCAGCTTATCAAATGTGTCTTAGTCAGACAAAACAAGCAATCTGAACTTGGACTTTTTCCACTATTTTCTGACATTTTACAGACCAAAGGATTATTCGTGATTAATAGAGACAAAAATCTGCAGATTAATCGATAATGATTATAAACATGAGTTGCGGCCCTATTTTCTATTACTGTTTTTTTTTAACACACCAAGAAAAACATCTTTCTATAGGCGTATTATTTGTCAGATCAATTGATTGTGTTTTTATAAATGAATCTTTCCTAGTTGAAGAGTACTATATGCCTGTTTCATCTCCGTTATATATATATTGACACTTGATTTCACTGCATCCCAAGGACCAGTGGATTTATGAATTCAAGTGCATGAGATTAACTTGGACATGCAAGTATTGGTCACTACTAAATACTGTTGTTATTCCATTTTATCTTAAGAACAAGGACATGTCGGTCAATCTCAGGCTCCGGTGGCCTTCTGTTGTTGAACTGTTGTCTTGTGAGACGTATTTTGCATCATTCATGTTTTTCTACCGTATCTAATGGAAGTGCTTGTTTGTTGGCCTTTGTGTAACCGATCAGGTTACAGAAAGCGAGAGAGAAACCATTTGCCTTTTTACATGAAATGTAAAACGTTTACAGTGTATGAATAGGAAAATGAAAGCTTGTGTACAGCAGATGGTGGTTGCGTGTTTCAGCAGATAGCTGTCTCTCCCTGTGGGTTTTCCGCTTCCATGCATGGTCGACATTTGTTTTTCTTCCTTGAATGAAGTCAGCCCTGCAGAGCTGTAAATTACCTTGTTGAAGGATTCATGGGATAGTTTATAAGCCTCAGCTGGCACTTTAAATGCTCCATTTTAATTTTCTCCCATGCTGAATAATAAGAAACGTTGAAACACTTAACTGATATTACCTTCTGTCTCATGAATACTGAACTGTAATAAATATGTAAATAAAGGGATGCACACAGCTATAAGCTTAGTTAGGGGAAACATACACTTTTTTTTTAGTTCACCTAAAGTTTTAATGTGGGTTAACTTATGATGTCTCTGCACTTTCATGCTTTTATTACTGTGTGAGGGACTTTTTATTATCATGTTGTATATTATTATTATTATTATTTCAAGGGAATATCTAAATACTTCCATTAGAAAATTACTCCATAAACATGAAAATACAGGTTTAAAGGCTTTGGTGTGGTGTTTTTTACCAAGCAGTCTTTTACAAAATCAGATTTACCAAGTTTAAATTCTAGGCAATAAAGAGACAGCACAGTACAATGTAGTACATGGACCTGTTGGTCTTTATCTGATGTGTCAGATATACAGCAGACCATCATCAGGGGCCATCAGTGATTTTCGAGACTTCTAATGTTGCCTTGCTGCAGTAAGTGCTTAAAAGGTGTATTCTTTGTCTAAATGCTACCCCTGGGTCTCTTATTTTGACATTTCAATATATCTTTTAATTTTTATGCTGATGACACACCGCTTTACTGCACACATCAAAGGTAGTCTGGCTAACATATATAATTGCCTGGCTTTTATTTTCAAATGAAACAATGATAAAGCTGATGTCTTTATTGTTGGCCCCTCTGTAAAAGCATTCAAAAGAAATTGCAGCAGCAAAACCGGTACAATAAGAACAAATAAATTGATTCTTGTCTTTTTCTCACATATTAAAGGCCCAGCATATCCTCGGTGCATCTTTTCACTTGTGTTGTCTGATAAGACCTCTCCTCAGGACCGTGTAGTGTGTGTACACATCCTGCTTGATTGACATTTTCCTGACTCTCGTGGGTTTGTTTCACTTGTTAGGGCAGGACTACTTACTCATTTACCATTTTCATAGGCCTATTTGTCATAGTAGGAAAAATACAGGTGTAATAAATAACATTAATGATGGCTGTGCCGTGGAAAAGGACTATAATACACAGACTTCAGTGAACTTGCAAGGTCACTGAGGTCATTTACTGTACCCATGGATACAGTAAATCATATCACTTTACCATGTTAAGCTTTGATGTATTTTATGAGGAAGGAAACGCATTTAATATGTTTATTAAGCCTCAAACATACACATAATACATTTTCGTAAGTACATTTCTGAATTGTTTTGTCCATTCACATTTTAGGCGCCTCATTTCTGCTACTATGTTTAGTGGATGTCCCAGGAGCCCAGGCTTAAAATGAAGGGAGACAATACCTGTGCTGTCTTTGCCTCTAAACCTGGAATAGTTCACTTTTTTACCTTTAGTTCATTAGCTTCTACAGACTGAATTTGTTTTCTCTGTTGTTGCATTCTTTTGTTGTTTTGAGGTTTTCTGCCAATGGCTTTAACTGTGACCCGCGGCATAACTGTTTTTGGAATAGCGCTATGAAAATAAATCTTTAGTAACTACTGTATATGCACCCTGGTTGCTCTGCTGCTAAAGAGTGAGAGTGTGATTCTGCCAATTAGAGCGGGTGAGCAGCTCAACCTCTGGCCTCCGCCGTCTCAGTGGCCGTGCAGCTGGAGAGGCTCATTATGGAGCAGCAGGAGACTCAGGGGATCACAGACGTGGGCCTACTTAACAAACAGCGCGAGCACTCCCAAGGGAGTCAGACTGGGAAATGATTATAGATAGAAATAGTTATCCACCACTGCCTCTGTGTGAGTGGTAAGAAGATGCCTGGAGCTCCTGCTATTGGCGACTCTTACGGGTAATTTGCTCTCGGTGTGAGGAAGGATCCACTTTACACACGTGTCTGGCGAGTCCTTGTATGGAAAGGCCAATTACTGTACCTGTAATGCTTACTCCAAAACTCATTTCAATTGCAGCCGTGACAAGTCTATCCTTCCCGTACAAATGCTCCGTGGATAAGTCTCAATTATTTGTGAGGTTGTGGGCCGATTCCCTCCATAGTCATTCTCTCTCCATCGTTATCTTTCTCTCTTTCTTTGTGCGTAATTCCTGGCTCAAGAAGGCAGCCCTTTATCAGAGGCTGATATTTTGCATCAGCAGTTTTAATTAGTCAGTAAAATAGTGTCTGTTTTTGTAATTCAATTGTGATGTTGTGTTCAGACAAGTGAGGCTGAGCGGTAACCACAGACATCTTTTTTTTTATCTTGTTAATGTTCCACTCTTTAGCTTTAATCAAACCATCTGTAGCAGTTTTATTGTAAGACTGACTTGTAATATATGAATCTAATATACCTCATGCATCCAAAGGCTTTAGCTTCTATCTATCTTTTTCTTTATGTCTGCTGCTGTTTGATTTCTCTCCAGGCAGGCAGGCACAGGGAGCAGGAGTCACACCGGGAGGTTAGGATCTTTTTGAGAGAAGGTGGCGGAGGATGTCACCTTGTCAGGGCAGGAGCTGACCTCCATTTCCTCCTGTATTTATCCTCTTAGCTCTCTGTCTAGAGATGACACAAACACACACCCACTCAGCTGTCCAAATAGAAAGAGGACAACTTGAAAAAAAGAATATTCTTTTTGGGATAAAAGCCAGTCAGGTTCTTTTTGGCCCAAATAGCTCTGTATACATGGCGATCGATAAATTGGTGTAATTGGATTTCAGAGCCCAAGCAGTGAGAGGATATTGCCCTTCGTTGCAGGACAGTCCCTTTGGGCTGCAGTGCCATCTCCTCTATTAAAGCTGCGCTAAATGGGGACAAATCCACCTTCTGACATCGACTTTCAGGCCTGAGGTCGCGTCCTTTCACAGTGTCGGCTCAGATTTATTAAACGCCCCTTCCACAAGTACAGACAACTGTAGAGTATTAAGTAGTCTATGTATTAGCTGGTGTATTGGTTTGATGATGTGTTTCTTTAATGAAACAGGTTTCCCAGACTCGTGACCTATTGACCTTTAGAAATCCTGAAATCGCGTAACTAGTCCAGCGCAGCTTTGTGGGTGGTTGAATGGCTCCATTGTGTTAAACAGACATGTGTTATTCCTTTCTTCTCAGTGTCTGAGGTTTATTCTGTGCCATAATCCAGTGTCGGGTCCTATGTTAACATGTGACATTCTTTCAAATGAAACGGCCCAAAGCTGCGGCGGTGTAATGTGTAACTGCACACACATACAGAGAAGAGTCTTAACAATAAAACAGCTTTATGTGGCTAATCGCCTCACCTCCCTCCATCTTTAGCATGAACGTGTTTTTATTTAGCAGCCAGAAAAGCGGGTCTGGAAAGAGTTAATATCAGTCTGCCGGTTGTTGTGGCAGTTGTGTTCTCTTGGCTGCGGTTCTCTTTTTGGCGGGGATTAGCTGTGTTGCGTTATTGGTGTGGGTTATATATCTGAGTCATGTTGATGTGGATTGTTTTTGATGTGGAAGTGCTGTGTGTGTGTTTGTGTGTGTGAGTGCGCTGATCTCGTCGAGTGTGTATGTGTGTTTGTGCACAGTGAGCAGGAAGGACAAATCCTTTTGACCTTTTTCTTCTATAGCCACATTGGCAGGTGTATTACCAGTATAATTTTGTGATTCATCACGTTTCATGGTCTGCCAGGGTAACATTATAATTGATACAGTGCCCATTTATGCTCACAGTGATGGCCATGGACTGTTTACAACTGCTGGCCTTAATTTATTAATTGTTTCAGTCTTTTTGTTTTGTTTTTAGAGTTTTGTTTAAAAAAAAGAAAAAAAGGTATTGGTTTTTCCTGACTACTGGCTATGTCAGTACATCACTGTAGTATTTTTTTTATTTCATCACAGCTGATCATGTAGGTTTGTTTTGGTCTGACAAACCTAGGTGGTGGACAGGAAGGTGAGCAGATTTATAAAGGTCAAAGTGCAAATATTCTGCTATAGGAAATATTTATTTCAAGTTGTTATCAAGTGTTTATTAATAAAATATTGAAATGACTCTGACTATAGACTGTATATAAGAAGTGGACGTAGTCATTGTCACGTCACCCACTGGTTTGTGGACTGCCGTTTTGAAGCCTCGAGTTCGGCCGTCACCATCTTGATATTTGGTTGTCGCCATGTTGGTCTTTTGCTACTATAATTGACATGAGAGGGTGGAGCTACAGTCAATGAATAAGACGACCAAAAAGGGTATAATTAACTTTCATGAACAGAAAACACACTGTGAAGGGTTAAAGATCTAAGACGGAAACACAAACAACTCCCAGATTGGACAACGGCGTGGTAGCGACCTGTCAATCACAAGGTAGCCACGCCCTAAAGCATACCCTGCTTTATGGTCTATTTTACCCTAAACTCATGTTTACAATGTTCACTGAGGTAATAAATCAAGAGAGAAGTAGGGTCATTTTCTCATAGACTTCTATACAATCAGACTTCTTGCAACCAGAGGAGTCGCCCCCTGCTGGCCATTCGATAGAATGCAAGTTAAAGGCACTTCCACATTGGGTTCACTTCTCAGACCCCGGAGTAGCCCACTGCTCTGACATTTCAAATGACAAAATAAGCACCCCCTTCTCTACTTCCCTTTGCTGTTTTGCAAGGAGGGTTTGAAAGCATATGGAAGCAGAGTGAGTTTCTGATCAGCTTGGTTCTTTAATTTGCTTTCATGTGTTCGGGGCTGTTGGGGTGATCTGTACAGCTGTCACAGACTCTGTGATTTCTAATTAGTCTTTAATATGGCCCTTAGCAGATGATATTCAATATAATTAAACTTAATTAGCAGACAGAAATATAGCCCCCCTGACCACGGCAATTATACATGGGCATGCTTACGCATACTGTCTTCAGTATGTCCCACACACACATACACACACCCACACACACACACACACACACACACACTGACGTCCATTTATCAGAGGTGCATCAGCTCTTTAATGCAGCCTTTACAGAAAGAGTCACACATCTTATATCTAAAAAATTAAATGGTCAAATGTATTTTTTAAATTTTTTATGTATGATATACATGTTGTTATTTAAATACTAGTAATACTGTATAAAAAGTACTCCAGGCCTCGGGAGTGATTAAATATTTATTTAAGCAGAGCAGCATTGTTTGTGGCTGCTGTTGCAAATTGAATTTCCACTTTATAGTGAACACAATCAAACATATAGGCTTATGCATGTGTCAAATTAAATCTAACTAATTTGGGTAGCTCTCTTGTTTTTGGGGTGTTTGTTTGCACCTGTTTGAACCAGGTTTGCCGCTTTCCATGTTTATGTGGACGATCTGTCAAGCAACACCATCGTACTTGAGCATTAAAAGAAAGTTTGTCTCTAGAAATTTCCTTTGAAGGAAAGTGTGCATCTCTGGAGACATCAGTTTGTGTGTCTGCCTGTGCATTTGCACCTGACTCTCCTGAGCAAAGCGTCCCATGCAGACGGTGGGTTACGACGTCTGATGGAGGGAAGATTCTGATTTCCCCTGAGTGTGACAAATCAGCAGCTGCGCAGCGCCGCCGTCCTCTGCTGGAGCTGCTGAGCCCACAGGATCGGCTGATGAGATAGTGAAAAACAATCCACCCTGGCTACTTGTGGCACCGTCGCTTTCATAGTTCATACACCGCTTGTTTCCAGCTGACTGAGTAGATAGGTTTCTCCCGAATAACCTCGCCGTGCGTGAATGAATATATCTGTGTGTGTGTGTGTGTGTGTTGCATTTTAGCCTTTGCTAACTGCGGGTCAAATGGAGGTGAACGGATCACCGCTCAGCCTTGTCTTCCTCCAGATAAACGTGTATACATTTCCACCTAGATAGGAGTTATCTGCAGAAAGACTAAGACAGACTCGGAGCAATCGCCTGAGCTGTTACTTTTTCATTTGTCCAGGTCTGCAGTGATTACTTCTGCTGACGGCCAAATGTCAAGGGCTGTTTAGAGTCGGAGGAAAATAGTTGGTAACAACAGGAGGATGGTGTTATATCACTCCCCGTCTCCTGAATCTAGTTTTCGACCTCTCCCTTTGTGATTTTCTCATCAATTCTATTTCTTCCTCTCAATTTTTCATTTCCGTTCCTTCTAAATTCCCCTGTCTGTTTCTCTCTACCTCTGAAGATCCTCATTAGCAGTCGTCATGTTGTGTTGAGATCATGGAGGGCAGTGTTGGAAGAGCGGCTCTCTGTCCAGAGGGAGTGAGTGATGCTCGGCCTGACAGCAGGGAGACTTTTCCTTTTTGTCTAAATAATCGCCACACTTTTCTCACCCGTGTCTCTTGGCACCCAGGCCAACAGACACAAGACTCATTTGCCTCCCAAAAAGCCAAGTCATTCATCCCATGGGCCTTATCTCCTCCGTGACATTGAGGCGATTGAACTTCCGCCAGCAGTGTTAATTACGAGGGCTTGTGCTGTTTGCAGGGGTGTTCGGCAGCAAGGCGAGGTTCAAGTGCTCGGACACAGTCGGTTGCCCGAAGCTTCGGAGAGGGTCTGCCTTTGTGGGAGTTCAAACCGAGAGAAAGGGAAGGATTCTCTGTGGGATTAAAGTGTGTCTGAGAGGTGAGGAGGGAGACAGACGGTACGCTCTGTACAAGGTGCAGCCTCGCTCATTACAGAAAATGAATCCTCTTCTTCCTTTTGTATAAACCCCACTGCACAGTGGTAAACCCTCTCTGTATTCAGGTAATGTTCCATCTGTTCCAGATGTCTTGTTGTTCCTCCGAGGTGTGTTTTCTGCCGTCATCCCCTCCAAGCGTTTCAATATGCTCTGACACTGAATTGTAATGCTGAAGACAGGAAACTACATAATTTTACATATAGCGGCGTTGTGTTTTTAGATTTTAGCCCATGGGAAAAGGTTTAATATATTCCCCTCACCTTTTCATTTCATCTTTCTTCAAAGATTGAGTCAATGTAAGCAACATTTGCATGTAATAAAAAAATTAGGACTGTCAAAGTTAACGTGATAATAAAGCGTTAACACAGATTTGTTTTAATACCCCCAATTTCTTCAACGCATTAACGCAACTTGCGATTTTTAGGTTGTAGCGGGCTCAGTTTTAAAGCTAGAGTGAAGATACTGGTATCATATGAAACTCGCAAAGGAGGCTAAATATAAAGCCAAACTAAAGCTAAATTTTGGCGAGGAAAAACTGGCATGGCCATTTTCAAAGGGGTCCCTTGACCTCTGACCTCAAGATATGTGAATGAAAATGTGTTCTATGGATACCCACGAGTCTCCCCTTTACAGACATGCCCACTTTTTGATAATCATATGCAGTTTGGGGCAAGTCATAGTCAAGTCAGCTTGAGTTGGGCTTGAGTTTGCCATGTTATGATTTGAGCATATTTGTTATGCTAAATGCAGTATCTGTGAGGGTTTCTTGACAATATTTGTCATTGTTTTGTGTTGTTAATTGATTTCCAATAATAAATATATACATACATTTGCATAAAGCAGCATATTTGCCCACTCCCATGTTGATTAGAGTATTAAATACTCCCTTTAAGGTACATTGTGAACAGTTAAAAATTGTGCTATTAATTTTTAAAAATAATATAATAATAATAATAATTAACATTAATTATTTTTGAGCAGAGATGATTACTCGATCAACAGCAAAAAATAATAATCAATGAATCATTTTAATTGTTCTTTCAAGCGAAAATGCCACTTACACTCACTGCCTCCAGCTTCTCAGATGTGAGAATTTGCTGCTTCTCTTTGTCATATATCATTGTAAATTGAATATATTCATGTTATGTCACCTTGGGCACATATTTTTTTTTTAGACATTTCAGAGACAGAAAATACAACCTGCAAATGACTCGATAATGAAAGTTTCAGCCTTACGGGATTTATTTGTAAATGTATTTATTTCTCCAGCTCCCACTTAGTGAATGCTGATAGGTTATCCAAAGAAAGAGTAAACAATTTGACCTTTTCAGCCAAATTAGCTTTACGTTTGAAATATTTAAGTGTGATGCAGATTTTAAAAGATTACAGTGTCGTTGTCCTTACCAGCAGGGCTTACTAGCATGCCTCAGGTTGTGGACCAATTAGCTCGAAAATGCTTCATTCCCAGTGAAGGCTTTTGAACAAAGCAACACATCAGCTGAGGCTTGTTGGCAGCAGAGGTAATCTGTTTACATCACGTCGTCGATGACGGAGCAGCGTTGGAGATACGTCACCCATTGTGAACACAAGCGCATACCAAATTAAATCAGTGCTGAGCCTTCCCTACAGTCCTGTGCTCCATCCAACCAATTAGACGGGGATCTCCCTCTGCTCCAGCATCTTTGACCTCAAACATCGAGCTGGATCTAATCAGATAAACCTCCATACGTGAATAAAACAGAGACTCACTTTGACTGTGGAGCTGACGGTGAGGTTCGCTGGTTAGCAGGGGTTGAGGGTGGGGCAGGGGAGTGTTTTGCCTCATGTTAAAGACCTCTCTGGTTTATTTTGAACGGCCATTGATTATCATTTTCTCCTCCGCTGGATCTATAGTATGCGTGTGTGTGTGTGTGTGTGGTTTGGGGTTGTTACTCTCTCTCCTTGAGGGCAGAGATCGATCAATATATCCATCAGGACTGTTCCTGTATTCCATCAGTCAACACAACACAGTGGACGACACACTTTGACACTGTGTTCAAGTTCTGTTCTCTTCTCTATGCGTCTCTTTGTTTTTCTTTTTTAAGTTTAGTTTATTTGAGAAGGGGCAGTGCAAATTAATAAATACACATGGTATAAAAAAAAAATGCCAGAATTAGCCAAAAGGTAGTAGTCCCTGGTCAAGGTGTTACAAAAGGCATCCTAAAATTAATCAAAAACAGAAATAAAATCAGGGTATGCAGTATAAAAGTCTTCCTAAAATACACCAGAACAAAAACATAAAACAGGGCAGGCAGTTTAAATGTTGGAAAAGGGGACACGGTTGTTAAAAGCAGCAGAAGCAATAATGAGATTTATGCATATAAAACAACATTGCAGACAAGCAGAACATAGATACCAGCAGCAAAAAGAGAATTTAGTGCTGACATGTGTATTTATTAATCATCCATTGTTTTAATTGGTCACTGAAAGATATATGTTTAGTTGTCTGATGTGAATTGGAATTATATTCCACTCTCTTGAACCTCTGGTAGACCAGGCTGACTGGCTAAACCCGCTATAGGTTACAAGTGACAGTGGAGCTAAGTCATGGATGACTTTGTATACCAGTAGGTTTTGTAGGTTTGTCGCTCCCTGTACCTATTACCTTGTTCTACCTGTTTACTCTGTATCTGTCCTGCACTCTCTCCCTTAGTCCTTCCATAAAATAGATAAAGAATATGTTTCAGTCAATATTGTCATGGCAGCACTGCATGTTTGTGTACAGTATCTCTACCCTCTGTACTGGCAGGCTGTGGTGATGTCCTTACGCAGCTGATATGCTCATATGGCTTACTCTCCCTTTATATTAAAGCCCAATACTAATGAGCTACATAAAGCACTCCCAATTAAATCGAAGCCACTTCATTTTCTGCTCTTTTCTCACACTCGTAAGGATTATGGACTATACTTAAATCACCTCTTAAAACACTTTTATGACTTAGTCCTGCTTTTATGTACAGTTACGGATTTTGATCGTGCCCGCTTTTAATGCTGTTGCTTCTTTTTATGGTTTCTCTACTGAAAATGTAATTTTATGCATCTTGTAATTCCTCTTTTATTATTCCTCTCCTCTTTTCTTCGTGCTTATTTTTAGCACCTCGTGTGTTTTACTATTCTTGTTTGATATGCAGTCCTGTAAAGCACTTTATAAAAACTGCTTTTACATAAGTGCACTCAAATTTGTTGTTGAGATGATGCTGCTGACGTTGGTGTTAATGGTAATTATTGCACGGCTGTGTTGAATACTCGATTCTGATTGGTCAATCACGGCGTTCTGCGGTCTGTAATTTCTCTATAACAGACCGTTGCTATGTATAACAGACCGTTGCTATGTATAACAGACTGTTGCTATGGGCGCAGCTCTGATGTTGGACTCTGGCAGACCGTTTTTGTGTCAAAATATTTATTTCTTCAGTAAGTAGCCGTGTAATAAGCGGGATAATGGACAGCTAGCGGGTCATTGTTGTGAAAGAATCCCCTTCAGGGCTACGGGTGAAGGGGTGCAGCATCGCCCTGTCGGGGATTCTTTCACAACAATGACGGCTCGCTGTACTTTATCCCTTACTTATTAGTTAAAATTAGAGCTGCAACGAATAATCGATTAATCGATTAGTTGTCAACTATTAAATTAATCACAAACTTTTTTGATATATTTAATTGGATTGAGTAATTTCTAAAGAAAAAAAGTCAAAATTCATTCAAATGAAAATAATCATTAGTTGCAGCCCTAGTTGAAATCATTTATATACTGTACATTGACTAGAAAATAATCATCATTTTAAGTACATATTTTAGAGTAAATGTAATGGAAACCATTTCATTGCATCAGCCCCTTTTAAGCACTTCTGCCCGCTGAAGAGCTGTCTGTCTCTCTTCTCCGTTTCTACCCATAACCCCTTCACTCATCAAACTGTGGCTTCTCAAAGTGTGATGTTTGACATCTTGACAGAATTCAGAAAACCTAATGAGTCTCGTGGTATTTGTCTCTTCAAATGTAGGTGTGTGTGTGTGAGTGTTGTTTTCATGTACAGTACAGTTTTCTCGGCGCCCCGCTGAAACAGCCCCTGTGAAAACTAAACAACTCTCCCTACACTTCTCATGACCTTCGACCACAATCAGCATAAATACAGAGAAGGACATACCAGATCATTGCTACCTCCAGTTCATCCAAATTAAAGATGTCTTAAGTAGAGTGTTATTGTTAGAAACTTCACTAACCACTGTCTCGCCCTCTAATCAAAGTAAAAATCCCTTAAACTTTAAGTAATGTTATCTCAAATATACAGAAATCTAGATTTAAAGACTTATTTATTACATCAACAATCATATTTGGAGCATTCAATGATATTCAGTAAACCAGAGATTCACTAGCCACACACAGTAAACAACACACGGGCCAGACATGCATGTAGACTCTTTCCATGACTTGTAATCACAACAACCCAATAATGACAGTATGAAGTCGTCCAAAGAATCTACATCACCACCGTTGAACTTTACTGCGGTCTGAGGTGAGAGGAGCAGGCGCCGACCTTTATGGCATAAAGTGATTGGTTAAGATACCTGTCACTCAATATCTCTGTTATTAATTGATATTAAATCATGCATTAGGACACATTTATTAACTGATGATTGCTGATTTAAAGTCATAAGTTCAAAGTTATACTTTAAACTATCATTGTGATAACCGTCTGTTTGTATAAATACCTATATATTCACCCACTTGAATTAAATCAAACCAGGCTCCCTCACTCTCTATTGTTTCATCATTTTGGTGTGCCACTCTGCCACCGGTGGTCGTTTCTCAAGCAGCATGTGTTTCCCAGGGGAACCATCGTTGGTTGAGTGACTGGTTTCTAGAGATTATGAGTCACAGCTGGTGCCGCGGTCGGCTCGCCCTCCTCTGTTTAATGACGGCAGGAGTCGTGTGTTCTGATAAAACTGTTGCTTTGGTAGTAAACCAGCAAGCTAAACACTCCACACACACAGATCCTCCTTTTTCAAATGTTTGCCCATGGTGGATTGTTGGAATTTAGTTTATTGCACATTTCTGAACCCTTGAACCCTCAGCTCAGATTACTTCCTGTGAAGTTAACAAAACACTTTATCTGATAAAGCACTTTTAGAAAATACTAAAGTGGTCAATCAGATTCATTACATTTGGAAAGAAAGTATTTAGATCTTGTAACTACATACAACATTTAATTTCTAAATGAACACAAAGGAATTTTATAGGTAAACCATAGCCACCAGCAGTTGGTTTCAGTTGAACATCCTGTTGCTAGTAGCAACCACTACTGGTATATTTCTTTAGCAGTTTAACGGCTGTCTGAAATCTCATAATATGCACTACATACTCAATATATGTACTATCGTTCAACATACTTTTGTGTGAATAAACAATGGTATCTATCTTTTCTGACGCACTGAACTGTAATTTCCACGTCACTTCCTGAGAGCCTCCTTGCCGGGAGGAGACACGTATCCATGGTAACTCGTGCCAACCTCGTGACCTTGTGAGAATCATGAAGTTTGAACTAATTTGAAAAACATATTATGCCTAGCAAAGTGAAATCTTACACTAATACTTACACTTAAATTGAAGAGTTATTGTCGTCTGTTGCATTGTGGGATATTTATGCCGGCGTAGTGTCCAGTGTTTGCATACTGTAATATTTCCCCGGAAATAATCTGAATAACCAAGTTCGACATTATACTAGCTATCTGAGGCTAATGTGTTGCTAATACAGCATTCTAAGTAATTGTTAATGTACTGTTGGGCTAACTGGGCTGTGTGCTAGATTAAATATATACTATGTTGTAGTTCCTATGGGGACTTGCTGCAGTCGGTAACTTTGAGCAAATATCTTTATAAAATGGTGACTATATTCTAACAGTATTGCATGAGACAGGTAATTTGAAAAAAATCATGTGCCTCTGTGTCCTCCGGTGTCCTCCAGTATCCTCCGGTATCTTCCGGTGCTCCTAATGGCATCTGCAAGATTTCACAGTTTCTGAAAACATTTGAAGAGAGAAATATGTATTACAGTAACAGAATATTGATTCATATTTGATCAGCGCTGTCTAGTTTGACAGTATGATCGGAGTGAGTTTCGCGAGCAGTGATTGACAGCTGCTGCAGGAGGAGGTAGAGGAGCATGATATTTTTCACAGATTACCTGTCTCATGTACTACTGTCAGGATATATATATATATATATATATACAGTTTTATAAAAATACGTTTTTATCATATTTGCTCAAAGTTCCCGACTGCAGCTTTAACTAGAAGTGCTATGAAGCAATGTTTTCATGAGTGGGGCCCCATGTTGTTTGTTTTCATGCACATGCACGAGGATGAACATTTGACGAACACACACGGTTACCTGATACACACACTCCTCCTGGTTTCACACTATTCCACTGAGCAACTGGTGGTAACGCACCAAGAAACACAGCAAGGCAGTGAAGAAGAAGGCTGCTACTGTAGCAAGTAAATATGAATGTTAATGCATGTTTGAAAATGATCAAACAATTGGCTAAGCAAATGTTTTATGGGGAAAGAAATGTATGTTTGTTAGACCTCAAGGACACAAGCGATGTATAGTTTCTTCCTGACATAAGGGACAATGTAACTAATGTGACATAGGACACTATAGGATATCTTGACCTCTGCAGGTTTGATTTGAACCAATTTTAATCTTTTTTTTAATTCTGTCTCTTGCCAATACCCTAGCCTCTGTACAGTTTGACTTGCAATATGGTATTGAGATAATTTTAGATGCTACTTTTAGATATCAGGAGAATACTTTGGATTTCAACCTCCCTAATATCATGTCTCAACTCTTCTACACTGTGAAATTCTCTTGTCATGTTTTCGGCTTATTGTAAATTTTGTCTAAAAGTCTAATGTAATGTATAGACTTGTAGAAACATAGACTTGCTCTGTGCTTTTCCACACTCCTGTCTGTTTGTCTGAAGCTGTCACTGGAGGACAGGAGATGAGCTACAGCTGAAACGTGAAGTCTGTGATGTGTGATTTGTGGAGGAGAATGTGGCGACTGCAAGGACGAGCATGAGGCGGGGCAGACGTATTAGAGGTAGAGAGATGAAGGGAGAGGACGGACGTGAGAGAGGAGGGAAGACAAACTGTTTGAGGATGTTTTTCATCCGTCCTTGATGAGACACAGGAGATGCAGATGCTGAGAGCTCTGCCCCATTAGCTGCTGCTGCTGCAGCTGCATGTCTGCATGAGAGCGAGGAAGAGTTCTTGATCAAATTTATGCTTTATGTGCGTGTCTGTGCTTGCACATGTGTGTATGTGCATCTCTTATCCTCTGTTCAGTATCAAAATGAAGACGTATAGCGCAGCATTAATCTCTGGCTGTATGATTAAGTGCACACACTGCATTAGATATAGGTGCTGCCGTTTTTTTATCAGACGTCTTGACATATTGCTGGTGATTGATTGTTTCTAGAGGAGTCACACCTCCTGCAGTATATGCAACTTTTTAGTGGCCTGAAAGACAGAGTGTCTGCTATCTTCCTCTGCCGTCATAATCCATCCCAACGTGTCTTCTCCTCTCTAACAACAGCTCAGTTTTTTTTTTGGAGGCAGTGAGCTGCAGCCATGTGGCGAAACACCACAATAACAAGCAGTCAGCCATAGCTGAAACAAAGTGCTATGATTAAAGGCATTCGTGTCAGAGGAAGATGGCCACTAGAGGAGCGCCACGCTGCGACGGAGCTCCAATTACTCGCCGAGTCAAAGCCGGCTGATTAGAAACTCAAGCCTAACACAAACTGTAGCTGGGCTTGCTTTGTGATGACTCTGCATAGAGGACGGCTGTGGGTACGCTGCTGCTCGCTTTTGGTTTTGTCACCTGATCGCTGTTTTCTTCTTCTTTTTCCCCCTGCTTCTCTGTAAGCAACTTTCTCTCTCTCTTTCTGTTTCTCCCTCTTTCCATTTCTCTTTTTGATGATGGTGGTTGGCAGGCATGCTAATACCGTCCCCTGACATAATATTCCACTTTCACAGGCTCAGTACCTTCTCTTGAAGCCGATCCAATAGCCTCGCTCTCACCTCTGTAGTTCATCCATCGTAAACACTTAATTCCTGGGGCTGTGCTGTATATTATAACGTAGGTAGATGAAGTCTGGGGCGCACTGCTCATCTGCTGGTACATATTAGTGCAGCGCTGGATCCCCGCCAGCTCCACATCTGCAATTACAGTTGTGGTCAAGTGAAGGAAAGCAGCGGTGTAGTCGAGGACATCTGGAGACATGTGGAATACATATCCAGACTTCTCTTTGTCATTTAGGGAAACCCAACATTCATCTTTAATTGCAATTAAATACATAGCCAGCCGGGGTTACATCCTGCTCACTATGTTTAGCAGGATTAACCACTTTTCAGTTAAAGTGGGGAAGACAGATTGCTAATCCAATGACATATAAACATGTGATGGTTTAATACTGTAGCAGCACCACCTGCGTTTCTCGTTGTGTGACTGTTTCGCAAGGAGTCAAACTGACCTCGTCGATTCCCTGTGTTTTATCGGAGCCTGATTGTGTTTTATGACTGTGCCCTCTGTACTGAGGGTTTTGCACAGCTGCACCGCTCGGTTGCCAGGTTGTGAGATGCTAACCCAAATATGTTAATGGAGCTTTGCCACTGCTCTCCGAGGGGTTGCCAGGCGCTACCGCAAGCTGGATTGTGAAAATGAAATAGCAAAAGAATATGTTCTGTAAATGGGGTTGTGAGCTTAAAAATAAACATGTAATAGCATACAGTGCAGTCTGTACGTATTCAGACAATATTGTTTCGTCTGTGTACTGCTGAATTTGAAAGGAAACAATGACTCTGAGTGTAAAGTGCTGACTTACAGCTTTATTTTGAGGGTGTTTACATCCAATGAACCGTAAAGAAATGGTAGCCCTTTTTATATTTACCTCCTCCTCAGGCTATAAAACTCTGTGAGTCCTACTGTTCACCTAATATAGATGTGAACACCCTAAAAGCTGAAAGTCAGCACATTAAACCCATTGTTTCTTTCGCAATCCAGTGCTGGAGAGCGGCCAAAACAATAAAAAAACATATCACTGTCCAAATACTTACAGACTGCACTGTAGCGTGGTACTCAGCCAAAAGTGACCTATTTATTTCTGTCCAACAATACAATTTCCCCCCTCCTTTTTAAAGTTTCTTTTATTAAGGAACAGTGGCTCGGAAAGTACAATTCCTCCAAACCATTAAAATGCACTCCCAGTCTCCAAACCCTCCCATCTGTGTGCAGTCTTTGAAAATGACCTTCTCCGCTGGGCCCATAGGGAGCACTGTTGTCCATGTTGTCAGGACCGGTCTGGACTGTCTCTCTACACATGGCTGCACTTTGTTCGTCCCACTGGCTGACCACAGGCCTCAGACCAGACTGAGTGACACACAACACTTCTGCCAGTCTCTTTTTAAACCGCAACCTCAAATCAGACGTTTTTTTCTTCACCATATTTAGGCCTAATGCAGTCTAAGTCTGCCCTGAAAAGATTTGCTGTCAAAATATGTTTCAAATGTTCAGTTGTAAGAAGAAAAGTTGATATAGTTGTCTGTTTTTTAGTGCTGTGAAAGAAAGGGTTTTAGGTTTTTTTGGTGATTGAGAATTCTGCATTTTCTTTCTACCTTTTACCTTTTACCTTTTTGTTACCTCCTTGAGATGAAAAGTCCAGTGTCCTTCAAGGCCTTCACCATTTCTCTATGAAAGAACTCTTTATAGTTTATAGCACATACTGTCCATTAATTATAGTATTTAATAGGTTCTTCAATGCTTTTAGTGCCCTCCTCTGGAGTCTGTTGTCATTGTACATTTTAGTGTCCTCCAGTGCTCTGTTTTTCTCAACTTGGCCTCATGAGCTTCATGTTTATTCATGTCTCAGGTTATTTTGTGACTATGCTGAAAAGGGTGGTCATTATACTATTAACGTTGAGTGGAAAATGAGAGATGACTTTCGTATCTGTAAATTCTCATTAGGCTTCAGTGAAAGCATATTGTTAGAAAGGTATCACCCTGAAAAATTCTCTCTTTGTCGGGCTTGGTTACACTCACGTGAGACTGTTTAGGGAGTCAAAACAGAAGCTCTGGGTCGATATTGTCCCTGTGAAAAATAATCATTTCTCCCTTCTTTCATTTCCGTAGGCATCCCGAGAATAGATGGATGCATACACACACAGTCACACACTGTTTTAGGAATACATTTCTAAAATGAAATATGTCAAAAATGTCTTGTGGCTGCATGCAGTTTTTGATCATGGTTCTGTGCTTGTGTGTTTTATGCTTTTTTGAAAACAGACAGATTTGTTTTTCTTGGAAATATTGAATTAGAAATGCTCTAAAAAAAAAAAAAAGCTAACGCTAACACTTTAAGGCATCTCAATCCCAATTCTGTGTAAAGGCAAACTCTAGCAGACATCCAGTCAAACTTGACCAATCTTGTCACTTGCAGCAAGCTATCACAGCACAGACGGGCTGCTTGGATCGCACAAACACAAATAAGCAGTGAGTCGTGTATCTTTGAGCGGTGCAGGATGATCGTAATAATTAGCAGGCCCAAAGAAGACACTCGTATAACATAGCTCCAGACGACAGCGTAGCTCGAAATAGCCAGCCGTCGCCTGAGTACTCGAGCAGGCAGCGCACCGCAGAAAGGGTTGACAGGGGAAGAGAGCGGGAGGATGTGGGTGAGGAGGAGGGCAATAATTAGCTGAGCTTGTCATTCTAGTGATTAAACACTGATTTAGAAGCGTGCTCGGTGGGTGCGTGGAGTTAAATTGGCTGTGCTGCTGTTAGCGACGGTGTGACACGCGAGGCCTGGGTCACTGCACTGCAGTGCAGCAGTACAGAATTGCGGCTCCATATCTGCTTCCTCCATGTAGGTCTCACTGGTGTTTGTTCATGGGCCAGAAGTAATGTGAACACACCGGATGAGCTCGCTCCTGCACAGTGATCCCTTTGGCACCTGGTAGTTTCTGCATTGTTCTTATGAGGAGCGATACGTCACCTCAATTCCATATGATGATAAATGATTTTAATTAATGGGGCTGAAGGAGCTTGTTGTTTTTCTGTTATCTTCAGAATGGAAGATGAATTTGCTGCACTGCTTTTAATAAGTGTGTCTTCAGACCTGCAGGCCAAGCTATCCAATAAGTAATGTGCCTTTATGGTTTCTGTTGACAGTAAGTAATATTAGCAGATACCTACCCTTGTCTGATATTAAAAAAGGTGGTACCACTCTTTCATAATGTCCATATTAATAACTACCAGTCCAGTCGCACAGCAGTTGGTAAAATAGTCACGAAATTTAATGTATTGATTCCTGTACATATACGAATTTCCCTTTTTTTTTGTGATGGTCAGCACGAAATCAGTTCTTATGTAATCCACGTAATTGTGAATCGGGAAGTATGAAGAGCGGCGAATGCCACATAGGGAGGAGGTCAGGTTGGATGGGTGGGTCAAAAAACACCGTACTTTCAGCGAGGAGACCGGCGTTCGTGTCCCGTGTGAAACCACAAGTCAGAGTTGATTAATTTGTCACGTAACTTCCGTACTTAAGTCCGGTGTTATTTCAACCCAAACCGCAATCATTTCCTAAACCTAACTAAGTAGTTTTGTTGCCTAATCCTAACCAAGTCGATCTTTTCTTAAACCTAACTAATTAGTTTTATTTTTAAAACACTGGAGCTAAAATTGACATGTACGTCAAGCGTCGCTGGACATTTGTATGAAAACTCACAAAAAAATCATTGTTGAAAGTCGTGCCGAGCGTCACAGGAAGAAAAGCAAAATTTGTGTCTATGTACACGAATAAAACAGATTAAATTTCGTGACTATTTCACAAACTGCAGTGAGACTGGTTTGTAACTACAGGCACTTTTCTCTCTACACCATATCCCTGAATAAATGCACTACTTTGAAACAAGTTGATTAATATTAGATGAGGGCAATAAATCAGATGTCCTTATTTTCTCTTACACGGCTGTTTAATTTCCTCCTAATTGTGAGACAATTGTCCGCTTTTATTTTATGCACCGTTCTCCCCAGACAAACTGCAGTATTAGTGTTTAATTTAGATTAATGTTGAAGCACACATTACACTGTCACCCTGGTGCATTTGGGAACCGTGAATTGTTATGTAACAGGACAACTCAGACTTACAGTGAATGTACAAACACAATAATTAAATGACCTTCCTTATGCATCTCTTCTCTATAGACAGGCTTGTTGTTGTGGGCGGCGCGGTATCACTAATGGGCAGATTTAGCTGTTTTATGAGACACACAGTGCATCCAGTAAGCCTCACCATGTACATGAAACACCATTTATGATTAATGACTAAAAACAAAAATGATATCCACAAGATGAATCGCTGATGCAAGTGGGAGGCATGGGATTTAACATTTTCTGACTCATGGCTAGAATTTAGTTACCAGTTAGAAGTGATTAAACCTGTTTAAAGCTGCACTCATCAATACTTTTATATTAACAAAGACTCAAATGACTATTTGTAATATGAAAGGTGTCACTCGTAATGATAGCATAGCATCTTGCAGCTCATTATTTTAGTTTAACAGCCCGCAAATTTACTGTTTTGGTTTGGCCAAAGCAGGCAGAAAAATGATGTTAGCGGCTAGCTGGTGTGGCATCTAGCGGCTAAAGAGCCAGATACTTCCCTCAGGAGTCGGTGGAGACCAAAACAGAACTAAAAGAGAGTGAATATTGGACTAAATTCATTTGGATGTGTTAACAGGCAACTGTTTGCTAACATGCTCACCACAACAATTTCATAATGTGTCATTATGTCAATGTTTCTAAATTGTTCTGCTGTCCCCAATGTTAAAAAGAAATAAATTGTTACTGCTTTAATGTAAAAGTGAACTTTAAATTTGAATGTAAGGCAACTCTCGTCTTTCTCACAGTGTTTTGAAGCTATTTAAAAGTTGGTATCAGTGGTGTCGGAGGCGTTCTGGGACCAGCCTACATATGTCTAGTTTCTCAAAACTGAAAACTTCCTTTTTAACCCACATCTTTCATGCATCTCAGTGGTCTCTTCAGGCCTGAAATGGATTTTAAAGATTGAAATCAATAAGGCATGAGAGTTTTAGTGAGGAGCCACAATACCAACAGTTTCATGTACCGTAAGAGTAGGTTTAATATATTGTACCAACACAGCTTTGGATGAACACTAGGTGTCTGAAAATGCCGGTTTCCCCTGGAGATCCGTCTAAAGGAAAGATCAAGTCAGAAGGAAAGGTTGTACGTTTCCTTTTTGTCTCCACTCTGCAGGTTTCAGACATCGATTGTGTCTTGGTTGGCTGGTGGGTGCACTTATTCTCCACTTCTTCTAGATGATCTTTCATCTTTCAGCTTTACTTTGCTTTTAGAAATTTAGTTAGACCTGTTTTTAATATGTATATTTATATATATATAGATATATCTATATCTATATATATACAGGTACAGCTCACAAAATTAGAATATTGCGAAAAAGTTCAATATTCTTCGACAGTTATTTAAGAAAGTGAAAATGTAATATATTCTAGACTCATTACATATAAACTAAAATGTTTCAAGCATTTTTTCATTTTAATTTAGATAATTACAGCCTACAGCTCAAAAAAGAAAGAAAAAGGTATCTCAAAATATTAGAATATTTCATAAGATCAATCAAAAAAAGGATTTACAATACAGAAATGTCTAACTTCTGAAAAGTTTGTGCATTTGTTCACTCAGTACTTGGTATTGAGTGAATAAAATGCACAAATTACTGCATCAATGCGGCGTGGCATGGAGGCGATCAGCCTGTGGCACTGCTGAGGCGTTTTTGAAGCCCAGGTTGCTTTGATAGCGGTCTTCAGCTCATCTGTATTGTTGGGTCGGGTCTTTCTCATCTTCCTCTTGACAATAGCCCATAGATTATTTATGGGGTTCAGGTCAGGCGAGTTTGCTGGCCAATCAAGCACTGTAATGTCATGGTCAGCAAACCAGTTAGTAGTAGTTTTGGTACTGTGGGCAGGTGCCAAGTCCTTCTGGAATAGGAAATCAGCATCTCCGTGAAGCTTGTCACCAGACAGAAGCATGAAGTGTTCTAAAATTTCCTGGTAGAGGGCTGCGTTGACTTTGGACTTGATAAAACACAGTGGACCAAGACCAGCAGATGACGTGGCACCTCAAATCATCACCGACTGTGGAAACGTCACACTGGACTTCAAGCAACTTGGATTCTGTGCCCCTCCACTCTTCCTCAAGACTCTGGGACCTTGATTTCCAAATGAAAAGCAAAATTGACTTTCATCTGAAAAGAGGACTTTGGACCACTGAGCAATGGTCCAGTTCTTCTTCTCCTTAGCCCAGGTAAGATGGTTCTGACGTTGTCTCTGGTTCAGGAGTGGCTTGATACTAGGAATGCGACAGCTGTGTCCATCTCCTGAAGACGTCTGTGAGTGGTGGCTCTTGATGCACTGACTCCAGCCTCAGTCCACTCCTTGTGAAGCTCTCCCAAGTTCTTGAATCGGCTTTGCTTGACAATCTTCTCAAGGCTGCGGTCATCCCTGTTGCTTGTGCACCTTTTCCTACCACACTTTTCCCTTCCAGTCAACTTTCAATGAACATGCTTCCTCGATACAGCACTCTGTGAACAGCCAGCCATTTCAGCGATGACCTTCTGTGGCTTACCCTTATTGTGGAGGGTATCGATGATCGTCTTCTGGACAACTGTCAAGTCAGCAGCCTTCCCCATGATTGTGGTTGTGTGTACTGAAATAGACCGAGAGATACACGGTATTTATAATGTATGAATAGTAATTTACTCAAACTCAAAATTAAATATTCTAATATTTTGAGATACCTCTTTCTTTCTTTTTTGAGCTGTAGGCTGTAATTATCGAAATTAAAATTAAAAAATGCTTTAAACCTTTTAGTTTATGTGTAATGAGTCTAGAATATATTACATTTTCACCTTCTGAAATAACTGACGAAGAATATTGAACTTTTTCAAGATATTCTAATTTTTTGAGCTGTACCTGTATATAGATATATATATATATAGATAGAGATATAGATATAGATATATATATATATATCTATATCTATATATATATAGATATATATATATCTATATATATACAATGATTCATGTCTTGTGTATGTACACAAGACATGAATCATTAACAAATGATGACAGGTATATATCAAATAGAATCAAATCCGAAAAATGGAAATCTGGTAAAATCTGTGAAAATGTGTTTCATGATTTACCTCTGGCAGCGCCTAGGGGTCTGTACAGCAGAGGCCCTGTCTGTATTTAATAAATTAGGAATCATGGTCTTGTTTCTGGTTAGTCCCTACATGACCTGAAGACTGATGTTGTAAATGCAGCGAGCTAGTTCCCAAGGTAACACTGAGCAAAGTTACATTCTCCACCTGAAGGAAATCTCGCTCTAGTGACTCACAATGCTCGGCTGCACCGTAATTTATGGCCCCATTTCGTATTAGCGACACTTTATTATCCTAACGTGCTATACTCGGTGTTATATCAGCAATAATAATTCTCTCCTCACCCCCCAGTTCAAGTTGGAAATATTTATGAAGTCATTTTAATAAGAAGAGTGGTTTACAGAACAGTCAAGTGATTTATTGAACAGTCAAGGGCATAACAAACCCTCTCAAACATAAGAAAACAAGCACAATGCAGTTGAAGACATGATGCCAACTGCAGAATTGACTGAACACTCTCTTGCATTATATGAATGTATGACTTGCCTTGTGCTTATGCAAAAAAATAGGAGGACAGAATGTAATGTGCACAGATAAAATGCATAATAAAGTTGTCCATCCTCTCTAATAGACTCTTGACACCCCAACATTTGTACACACACTTTGCCCTTCCCTTTCACCTCTCTCCTTCTTTATCTCTCCTTGCACCTGTTGAAGTATGTTGTCCACTGAAACCCTTATTCCTATATTATGATCATATTTTATGGACTCAGTTTGGGCTAACTGCAGATACTTTATTGTTTTGTACTCGCCTGTAGCTGCAGTGGCACAAATTCTGTTTACCACAAGCTCCTCGGGGGGCACACATATCCCGCTATACCTCTATAGTGACTTGCATTATGATAGCTATGTCATTACTGTACATTTATTACAGCCTAGGGATATTATAAGATATATATACTGCATAATTCAGGGTTTCCGCCAGAAAAGTTGTTAGCTGAGCTATAGCTGGTCCATCTTAAAGGTCAGTCTACCTTAGTACAGTAAGTCTGGGCCAAATTTGCCGCAAACTTCAGGGCTACCCCACTTCACTTTAATCATGCTTCACCACCCCCTCCCACGTACACACACTCTACGCACTGGCTCTGCTCCAAATGACCTACGGAGAGGGACATTCGCATTTTTGAGTTGGCCACTGTAGTTCTTCTATACTCTTGGCACACGGGAGCGGCTTCAGTTGGTTGCAATCTGCAACCTCCCCGCTAGATACCGCCAGATCCTACACACTGCTCCTTTAAAGAGGCACTCCACAGTTATTTTTTTATGTCAAATGGAATTTACTAGTCACAGGGAGTATTAGTAACAAGGCTGAATTGCCATTTTCTTTGAAAGCAGTTTTATAATGTATTTTGTAACTCTTTAGAAGATTTGTGAACTCTGAGAATTTCTGTTCTTTGAAATGACAGATTTATATATGTGTTTCAAAGGCCAGGCTAGCTATCCCCCCCCCCCTGTTTCCAGTCTTTGTGCTAAGCTAAGCTAACTGGCTGCTGGCTCAAGCTTCATATTTAGCATACAGAAATGGTATTGCTCTTATCTCACTCTCAACAAGAAAGTGAATTTATATCCCAAATTTTTTGTTCCCTTATTAATCCAAAAGTCAACTGTTTGCACTTCAGCAGTGGTCTGTTGGCTTGGTAAAATGACAGCATAAATTTGGATCTCACAGTTTGGTGTAGAGGTGTGAGGGGCGTGAGAGCTCAGAGGTGACAGCAGAGAGGGTAACGGGGGCTATTAGGCCTGTAGCTGTGTGTGAATCGAACTGTGTGGGACACAAGTGTAGCAGCAGGATGCAGCAGTGATTCATAGAGTAATACAGCCCACCACTGTGTGGAGTTTCAGGCCTAGAGAGAGCTTGTGTGTAGGACTGTGTGTATGTGTAAAAAAACACAACAGAGTGAAAGTGGTATTGAGAGAGAAATACAGAGAGGGTAGATGGGAAATGAGGGGAAAACCAAAATACATTGGGGCAAGGACGGAGCAGGGAGAAAAGTCAGTGTGTGTGTGTAGTTTTAAGGGCACGCTCCTTAATTACCCTCGCCTCATCTCCGACGCTCACTTATGCCACCTTGTCAGTCATTTCCTGTTGCCATAACGACGATGGCACCTGCTAATGAGATTGACTTGGTTTTCATTTGTCAGGAGATTTAGGATTAAGATTCATCAGCATGGCTGACACGTATGAACGCATCACCACAGTGACACGATGAACCGCTTTTTCATTATTGCACCGGCTATCCAAATGAATACTCCCCGCCCTGCGTCACATACACCGCATTTATAACCACGATTATCTCAACGAATGGACATATCCTCCCAATTGTGGAGATGGAATTTTGCAGGTGTCTCACATAGAAATTGCTTGTCAAAATTGAAATTTCTGTCTTCTCGTCATCCTGAAATCATCATGCTCATACCCAGCAAGGTATCATTACGCAGCAGCTAAGCCTGTCTTAATATGGGGATTAATGTCTTGATAAGGATTTGTTCAGCATTAAGCCGCAGTGCATCGATGCTCATCTGTGCATGTTATCCCAACTATGTGTGCACATGTCTGCTGATACACAAACACATACCAGATGTATGCAGAATGATGCACATGTGCAGCTTTGTTTATGCAAAAAATGTACTTATGGCATTAAAACATGACGCCCTTTTTTAGAAATGATTAAAATATATGTGATGCAGTAAAAGTTTTTGGATCAAAATTGTTGGGCTATTTCTCCATATTGACTGGTAGAAATCAGCATGAGTCCAGCTATGACTCATCCATGTGCGTTTTAAACTGCACGCACACTCACAAACACACACAAACGCAGTGTTTTCGAATGATAATCCGTTTTCTTCTCTGCTCTCTACCCACTTTCATCTGGAAATCCCTGTTTGTTTGCTCCAATCCACTGTTCCTCCCCCTCTGTTTACCCTCACTATCACTCACTCTTTCCCCTCCCGTCTCTCTCTGTCTACTCTCTTTCATCTCACTTTCACCCCGTCCCACTGTCTCTCATTGTCTCCTGTAGATTGTCCCATGTCATCGGTGTCTGTCATCCTCGACTGTGGCTTGAGGCAACAGTGTTGTCCTTTCATCATCTGTCACCACACTGATACTTTAAGGACACAAGAGACTCCATCCCACCCCGTACAGTTTGTTCAGACCACTGCAACAGAGTGGGTTATAAGTGAGGGGGGCCATGTTGCACAATTAAAGGAGTAGTTTGACATTTTTGGGAAGTACGATTATTCTTGAGAGTTAGATGAGAAGATTGACACTGTCCTTTACATATAAAGCCAGGGCCAGGAGGCGATTAGCTTAGCATATACATCTGACAACCTCTAAAGCTCACTAATTAACACATTCGAATATTTTTTTTTCACTTTGAATAGATCACAGCTAGCTGTTAGCTGCTTCTTAATGCTATGCTAAGCTAATCACCTTCTGGCTTCAGCTTTATGATTAATGGATAGACATAAGAATGAATCTTATCAAACTCAAGAAAGCCAATAGGTTAATGATATTTCTCAAAATGATGATCTACTCCTTTAACCAGGTATTGTTAGTAGGGTGCCACATTTTGTCTGGTGAATATAATGCCAGCCAGGGGTTAATTAGCTTAGCTTAGCATAAAGACCTGAAGCAGGGGAATCGACTCTGAACATCCATCAGCACCTGAAAAGCTCAATAATTAACACGTTAGAATATATATTTTTTAAATTTCTTTTTTTAAATTTTTTTTTTTATTTGGACAGAGCCAAGCTAACTGTTTCTTCCTGTTTCCATTTTGCTATGCTAAGCTACGATAATCGTCTCATGGCTCCAGCTATATACTTAATAGACAGACATGAGAGTGGATCTCTTTAACTCTCAGCAAAAAAAGCTTATAGACTAATCATATTTCCAAAAATGCTATAGTCTATTCCTTTAACCATGTATAAGTAGGTCTAAGATATCTAGTTTTGTCTGTATGTAGTATGCTAGCTCTGTCCAAAGTTAAAAAATGCACCTATTTCACTAATTAACACTTTTTTTTATTTTAATTAAGTAATCTTTTACTTTGGACAGAGCCAAAGTAGCTGTTCACCCCTGCCAAGCCATTCACCTCCTGGCTCTAGCTTTATGGACAGACAAGAGAGCGGCATTGATCTTCTTATCAAGCTCTTGGCAAGAAAGACAATAATCCTAATACCCCGAATACCAATCTATTCCTTCAACCATGAATTGCTAGTAGAATATCACATTTTAGAGAGAGATAGGATGCAGGAAAGAAGCCTCATTGATTTTCCTTGCTAAGTAGTTGACTGCGTTTTAAATGGCTGATAAGAGCTTAAATTATCTGCAGTCATTCTTCAAGAGACGTGTCCATTTTTGAGGCTGTTTCTGGCGAGATAAATCAAGAGTCGGATTTATACACTGTATCTGAATCCATTTTGAACTTTCCCTTGGCGGAGGCCCATAATTCTCTCAGTCTGTGTCTATGCCAGCCAGGTTAATCCTCATTAACATCTACAAGACACTCGAGGGAACAATTTGTCATGTACATGTGTGGGGAGTGTGAGAGAATCACACTATTACACACACTTTCAATCTACTGTAGTGTCTTGTGGTTTTTAATGAAGATTTATATATCACCACAAATCAGGAGCCACTCAGAAGTTCACATATAGGTCACATGTCAGACCCACTTAAAAGTAGTGAGATAAAGCATCAGCTAGATTTGATGATTGACTGTTGTGTTTAAAGGCAGCAGAAACAACTGGGGCAGTACAATACTTGCTAAGTAATAAGTAATTCTTATTTAATATGTTGTACTTATATATTTGTATGGTAAAATTGCTATTGCTTTTGCTGCACACACTTTGTAGCTAAAATGGGTGCAAGGACAGAGTGCCAGAACATTCTGTGGATGTGGAACCATCATTCCTCTGGGGAATAATTAAGCTGCAACACACAACGTTTTTTAATGAAATTACAGTTTTTAATGAAGTTGCACTCATTAACGGCAGCTACTGTAGGAGATAAGTAGGCGTGCTGTGTGTTACTGCCTGTTTTCAAGCTGTGTTGTCTTCTAGATCTCCGAGGCGCGATCATAATGAATGGAAAAGTCACTTTTGAAGGTCATCCGCAGACACAGCTGAATTATTAGAGGCTAGGATGGATCGATACACACTGTTTGAAGTCGCTAACAGCTTTCTGTGTGTATGACTTTTTTTTTCTCCATTTCTGTGGTTGACATTTAGCTTTGTCGTGTTATTTATGTTTTGACACAGCTACATTCTTGTGTAGCTGGGTGATTTGTGACCGCTAGGGCAGAAGGACTGTGTTTTATTTTTAATTAATCCTACATGCTTCGTACTGTGGGTGTAAATAAACACTCACTAAATCCGTGGCTGAAAATATAGTCCCCATAGCAAATTAACAGTTTACTCCTGTCTGAGTCACGTTAACTAAAACACTACAGTGCCCTGCTGTTTTAGGAAATTACTCAGTCTTTTTTCAAAATTAAAGTATGTATTTTTTACCTGTTTTTTAAAGATTTGCCTTCAGTAGGAATGTCTGGCCTTGGGGTTTGAGAGCCACAGACAGGAGACAGACTAATGGTACGTGTCCACATGGGCGTTTTTGGGACGCGAGGGATCGCCTCGCTTCCCAGCAGTGGACGCTTCATGGGCTGCTATTTGGCACAAGGCACCTGATTGGACAAATGCTTCCCTCGTGGGCTGCTGCTCCCAGCTTTCAAACCGGAAACAACATGGCGGCTCGTTTGTAAACTTCTTTCTCTTATATCACGAAAATAGCTCACCAAAATGTGTTTCTGAAAGCATTTTAGGCGAGAAATAAGCCATGCAGTTGCTGAATGTGTCTTCATTTTAGATGGACAACGGCGGCGAGTTGCGCCGGACTCCCCTGATTTGCATAAAGTAGACTAGATCTCAACTTTATGAAAATGAGGAGCGGAAAACGTGACGGTCCGTCACTGGAAACGCAACGCTACGCTACCAGAATGCATTGCATGGCTGTTTACATAGACGATGAATGGGAAGCGTGGAAAGGACAGATTCTGTGGACACGTACCATAAGTCTTGGCGGGATTGGCCTTTTCATGGGATTTGTTGACAATAAGAAAAATATACAATTATCAGCAGCCATATCCTGAATTTTCAGTTGGTTCTGCACCACACTTGACACTTTCACGTTGTCAATATCAAAATGTTAATTTGCTAATGCAGGTTTAAATATTTTCTCTCAGGAATTCTCACTTTGCCTTTGTTATGCCATTCCATCATCTGTCATAGTTTCTAGGTCCTTGGAGTAATTTTTTGCCCTTTATAAACTTGCCCTTGCTCTTTAGCTATGACTTATAGAAGGATTTAGAAAAGCTGTTTACATTACAGTTCATAATCAGTTGGTGGCATTTTGCCCTTATTTTTCGAAGGCAGCCCCATTCCTTGGCAGTAGGAGACAGCTGAAGGCAATCAGATGGGGAGATAAATGGCTGCCATCGAGGCTGTCTGTTCAGTTGAGAGTTGGGTTTGTGAAGGTTGACACTCGCTCATGGTGAAGTAAACACACAGCGTGCCCTTGCAACGCAGACTACGTAGACTGCCAAGTCTCTGATCTGCTAGTGTTGGATCTCAGCTGAGTGTTCAAGGGATGTGCCATATCAGTGTGAATGGAGTGTGAGAGTGGGCTTGAGAGAGAGAAATTAAATCATGCTGGGAAGAGGTAGAGTGCGTAGTTATGCTGCAACTAATAATAATACTGTTGGTTAATCTAATAACTGTCAAAACGTCTTAAATATTTTACTTTAACTAGTCATAATAAATCATACTATAATGAATTTTCAGATAAGGTAATGACATCCCATTACTGCATTAACCAGGAATTATTACTTCATAAAAGGTGTAGCTGACTATTGACTTACAATGTAACAATAAAAGTAATTTTGAAGGAACGTTATTACACCAATTAAAACATAATATAAAGGTGCTATTAAACTGCAATTTATTACATTTACAGTTTTTATTGCATTCTCATCATATATAAGGACATTTAATAGCATCTTGCTGTACATTATTCGACTGGCTCGTGTGTGTGTGCTCTTTTCATGTTGTGTGTTACACAGTTTTGTAATGTCAATGGTAATGCAAGCGTCACCTATACACTCATGGGGACACCTATGTACTGTACAAGGAGCTGTCTTTCTGCTCTTTAAGGCCATAAGCTACAGTGTGACCTATGAGTCAATGTCAGGTTACCAATGGAGGGGAAGGGATGGAGTGTCAGTCCTTGTCATTGCTGTCACTGGGGTTTGTTTCTTCATTAAACTGAGTTATTGAGGAGATGACTGCCCAGGGCAGCGGTCGCCTGCAGCTTTGGAGCTAGGATGTCTAGCTCCAAAGCTGCAGGCGACCGCCTCAGTCAAGTCCAAGACCCAGCACAGTCAAGACCAGGTCAAAAGAGAGTCAAATCCAAACTGACAAAAATGTGTGAACATATTAACATTTATATTCATTAGGGCTGTCAATGGATTCAAACAGTTAATCGCAAATTAATCACACATTTTTTATCTGTTCAAAATGTACCTTAAAGGGAGATTTGTCAAGTATTTAATACTCTTATCAACATGGGAGTGGGCAAATATGCTAACTTTATATATTTATTTTTGGAAATCAATTAATACTGTCAAGAAACCCTCACAGGTACTGCATTTAGCATACAAAATATGTTCAAATAATTGCATGGCAAACTGCAGCCCAACAGGCAACAACAGCTGTCAGTGTGTCAGTGTGCTGACTTGACTATGACTTAACCTAAATTGCATGTGATTATCATAAAGTGGGCATGTCTGTAAAGGGGAGACTCGTGGGTACCCATAGAACCCATTTTCATTCACATATCTTGAGGTCAGAGGTCAAGGGACCCCTTTGAAAATGGCCATGACAGTTTTTCCTCGCCAAAATTTAGCCCAAGTTTGGAGCATTATTAAGCCTTTTTCACGACAAGCTAGTATGACATGGTTGGTACCAATGGATTCATTAGGTTTTTTCTAGTTTTGTATGATGCCAGTATCTTCACACTAGCTTTAAAACTAAGCCTGCTACAACCTAAAAATCGCAAGTTGCAATAATGCGCTAAAGAAATTAGTGGTGTTAAAATTAATTTGCGTGTTAACTTTGACAGCCCTAATATTAATTTCTGAAACATTAATACATAACCATATCATTTTGACATGTATTGCCAGACACAGAGGGTGAAAAAGCACAATTATGTTGAACAAAGAGTGAAGGACAAGAGCTCTCCTTTCTGCTATTCTCATATTGTTTTATTTTGATTATAACACTATTGCAAATATCTGAACCAGATGGAATTTAAATGTAGCCTATAAAATAGATGCTGCAAATAGATGTACAAAAAAAAAAATCTAATTTCATTTTCATTATAACCACCACCTCCTCTGACTACCCTGACTGCACATCATTGATGACTCTGACTTTAAGCTGACAGGCGTTTATGCTTTTATGCAATGAGGCATTTTGCCTCCGTAGCTGGATGCGATATCATTGTTATTCTATGTGGCTTGTGTAGCTGCAGAGTGTGTGGGTATGTGTTGAGGATGTCCAAACTATGTGACGTGCGTGCTTTGATGCATGAGTGCATGTGCGTCTCTGTCTCAGCATATCAGTATGCGTGTTTTTGCTGCTACTCCTCCTGATGTTGCTACGCTCTGAGGGGTAAACAGTGAGTTAAAATGCAATAATAGCTGGAGCAAAACACTTTTAAGTCTCCCTTCATGTAGCGGTAATCTCCCAGGTAGTCGTGGTCATTCAACCTCTGCCTCAGCTACACCTGTCCAGCTGTGATAAATCTCTCTCCCCTTCTCAGTTTTTTTTGCTCTCTCTCTTTCCCTCTACTACAAGGAACCCAAGGTGACCGAAGCAAGGACATAGTGATGGGATTTCCTCTCTATAAAGCCTTTTCCCTTTGCAGTCGCTCCCTCTCTCTAAATCCTAGAAGCCTGACTTATGCGATTGTTTGCTGCAGAGAGTTTTGTGTGCACGTGAGCATATGTTTTGGTTTGGTTGAACACAAGTGCCTCCATGTACATTTTTGTTTAACTGCAAGATTACACACAAGCCTCTGCCTGCACACTTCCACCTAAGATTTATAAAAAAAAAAAAATTTTATCGGCGAGCGCGCCTCAGGAAATAATAACCGCTCTGGAAATGTGTTTGGCTTGAAAGGACAAGACCACCATGTGGTCTGGACTCCCTGTGGTGTAAGCTGTCCAGATATCATAAATACAATAGTATGTGTGTGCTTGTGTGTTGAGACTGAGATAATTGTATTTATGAGTGGCTCTATTGGGTTATCTGAGGATGCTTGAACATCAGAGAGTTCACTGCAGCTCACAGCAGCCATTATAAGAAAGCTTTGTAACAAGGTTAAAGCCGTTTCACCAGAATGCTAAATATGTGATGAGAAAATGCTGAGTTTTTGAAAGCAAACTTTCCTAATAATGTCTGTACACCAGTTCAGACTCTCATACAAGTCAGTGTTATATTCTGATTTGGTTTTATTCTAATTTAAATTCAATCTACCACTCTAAGTAAGATCTTCAACTCCTGCCAATCTCCTTTAGGACAGGATGTGTGCTTTAGTTCTTAAAAAAGATGATATATTTGAAATATGAGCTTCTCTCTCTATGTGCTCTTGATGCAGGTTTGACTGCGCCACTGAAACAGATCCAGGAAATGTTTCCCAGTTGGATGGAAAGTAAAAGTGAATGAAGACATTTTCATATTGCTTTTTATGTCGGTGCGTATTGCAGGTGAACGGCCTGACATGCACCGTGAGGCACAGCACGAGTGTCTCTGTCGTGTTGACTCTATCGATTTGCCACCCGCACTGTATTACCATAAAGCCAATATGCATGTCTGTCAGCCGTGGGAAGTGCATTAGGCTTGTTGGTCTGTGATCAACACCGATCCGTTAGCAAACACGGCTGCACGGACAATCTGTCACGATCATTTTTACCATTTTGTTTGCTCAATTTCTGCTTTTTATTTGTCAGCCTTTTTCTTTATTTCTCTCTTAAATCTTGCACCTCGCACTTCTTGCATTGTGTCTACTTTATTAATCTCTAATTTGCAAGTGCATCATTGCTGGATTGAATCGAGGCGCTCATTCAAAATGCACTTAGCACTGATAAAATACGCTGCCTCCCTGCTCTCCGTCATTAGCGGTCGTTGTGGGGCTCAAATCAAAAGTGCTGTGCAGTTACAAACACCCTCCTTTCTTCAGGCTGCAATCAATAGCTTTTTTCGTCTACATTCAGTGCTGCCTTCTCGTGCCCCAAATCACCTCCGACAAGAGCTGCTTTCCCCGGACCTGAAAATGAACCACGGTGGTGGGTGTCACACAACCATCAGTCACACTGCAGCTGTGTGTGTATGTGATTCTGTCTCCATGTCTGTGTATGTGTAGTCGACATGCCTTCCTCCTGCTGCTATTGCCAGTGTGTAACAGATTGATTTAATGTATGTGTGTGTGTGTGTGTGTGTGTGTGTGTGAGAGAGAGAGAGAGAGAGAGAGAGAGAGATTACTCTATGTCTGACTCTATGTATGCGACGTGTATGCATCAGTGTGGGTGTGTGGTGTAGTGTGACAAGTGTCAAATCTGTCATGGATCCACAGAGACTATGCTTCGTCACACCAACCTACACACACACACACACACACACACACACACACACACACACACACACACACACACACACACACTACAGTACAGCAGGTGGGCTGTGGCTGTCAGTCAGGCTCCCTCAGAGTCTAATAGGGATCTGGAGTCCCGGTCAGTAAAAGAGCCCCCATTATGTCAGAACCACAGCCAAACCCCCCACCATTCCCTGCAATTGAATTGGCATCTCCCAAAAATAACTCCCTCCTCTCTTCTGCTTGGTTCAGCCCTAATTATTCCTCTCTGTCTGTCTTAGTCCTCTTTATTTTCCCTGCATGCAGCTCTCCTCTCTCATCACAGGGGAATTCGGTGAACGATGCTCTTCTGTAGCTCTGCGTCTTTGTTGCCACAGAAATAGCCACTCGTTCCCTGGCGGCCATCCCTGGCCTCCTCTTAATATACATAAGCACGTCCTCTCTCGCACCCGGCATCCACGGCTAATATGCACTACACAGCATATTGCTGCCATACGATTGTAGCTAATATTACAGTATAACTGAAGAGTGGGCTAAAGCGCCACAAGCTGCTGATGTAGATGTTAGGAGGATTTTAAAATGCATATTGTTTAATTTTCAAGAATGTATAGCTATAAAGTTAGAGCTTGAAACATTTAATCACGATTAATCGCAAATTAATTGCACATTTTTTTATGTGTTCAAAATGTACCTTAAAGGGAGATTTTTCAAGGATTTAATACTCTTATCAACAGGGCAGTGGGCAAATATGCTGCTTTATGCAAATGTATGTATATATTTATTACTGGAAATCATTTAACACAAAACAATGACAAATTTTGTCCAGAAACCCTCACATTTAGCATAAAAAATATGCTCAAATCATAACATGGCAAACTGCAGCCCAACAGGCAACAACAGCTGTCAGTGTGTCAGTCTGCTGACTTGACTATGACTTGCCCCAAACTGCATGTGATTATCATAAAGTGGGCATGTCTGTAAAGGGGAGACTCGTGAGTTCCCATAGAACCCATTTTCATTCACATATCTTGAGGTCAGAGGTCAAGGGACCCCTTTGAAAATGGCCATGCTAGTTTTTCCTCGCCAAAATTCAGCGTAAGTTTGGAGCGTTATTTAACCTCCTTCACGACAAGTTTGACAGCCCATGTTAAAATGAAGCTGTTATGTAAATATCCTGGAAGTTTAACTCTTTGAAGACATCAAGTTTTCAGTTTTAAACCTGTTTGAAAAGTGGTTACATTTAAAAGAGCGTATATAATATATCACTCTCAAAGATGTAACATGCGGCGTATTTGCAGCATATTGTAGACTGCCATTGTTTCCTCGTGGCAGCCCAACAACAGATTGACTCTCCCATTCTCTACAAACAGTTCATTCCCCCCGGATGGAGACACTGGTGTTGGATGTGAGCTCAGTAGTCGCTGCCATTCCCTCCCTTTTTCTTCCTCACTTGGCATCCCTCGGTGTGGTTGACACTTAAGCCACATTCTTGGCACATTGGGTTTGATTTTTGCTGTGTGAATAGAGATTATTCAGCAGAGGAAAGAACAATCTGCGCCAGTTACTGGGGCAGCTGCTAATCCGAGATGTAGCTGGAGAAATGGGTTGAAAGGATGAAAGGGCGGAGAAGTGGCATGATGGAGCTTCGGTAGAGTGTTCGATGAAGTGAGTGACAGGGATTGAGGTATGGATTAAAGGAGGTAGGAATCTGTAGGAAGATTCTGGTTTGCTGATCGGAGGTATGAAATTCACTTTCCTATTTTGCCCATCTTCTCTCTTGACACAGAGGAAATCATTTGCACTGCTCCAGTTTCAATTTTCTGGAAAACGATTGTGTCTATTGCAGAGAAGGGACGGTCAAATTAAATGCACATTCCTCCCTTTGAATTTAATCTGTCAATAATGAGTAACTGGAGGGTCAAAACAATAACACCAGAATGCAAAAATGAATTCCCTCACTCCTAAATTATCTCAGCACCTTGCTGAGGTAGCAGGAAACCGTCTACGCACATCATTTCCTCCCCCTCTTTATCTCTCTCTCATTTCCTCACATAGTTGCCACGCAGGCAGGCCGTTCTGATTGGAAACGTTATCAGCGGAGCACACATTTGACTTGGATTGTTTCCCAAAGTGAGGGCTCATTATTGGCCTGTTGGATAATCGTCGGCAGCCAAAGTTGGTTCGGAGAGAAGTCTCCCCGTCGCCCCGAGGCTTTATTTTAGCTCAGGGTTCACGGAGAGGAGAGGAGAGGAGGGAAGAGGGGGGTGGATAAAGAGGCTGATGTATAGGGCTGTATAGCTGGAGTGTGTAACGCACAAAATCACACACTTACTTGGACTGATGGTAGCACAGGTTTAAAAGGCATCAAAAAATAGTCACAGATTCTCAGGGAAAAAAGGGGGACAGAAAGTGCTCGAGTACAGAGGGGTACAGTACATGACGGAGATGAAATCATGAGAAGAGATGAGGAAATGAAAGTGGTTGTGAAGCTTGAGGAATTGAAACTCAGTATGACGTTGAAAGGAAGATGGGAAAGAGTTAATTGTGAGCGTGACATTATCTTAAACCAGTGGTATTCTGATAATCTGATCGGCAGCTGTGTGTAATTGATTCTTCTCCCGCATATATCTTTCAATAATTGCTCTGACTTTGCTGTAAAGCTGTGGGTAAGCTCAACATTAAAAATGTCAATATTAACACTCCCAGTATACGCATACGCTTTGATAATCTTATCACTCTATGTGTGCACTTACTGTAAGAGCCAAAAGTGAGCATAGGTGCCAACTTTTAGAATTATAATCAGATTATAGTAGGGCTGTCAAAGTTAACGTGATAATAACGCGTTAACGTCATTGTTGTCATTGTTTTGTGTTGTTAATTGATTTCTAATAATAAATATATACATACATTTGCATAAAGCAAGTATATTTGCCCACTCCCATGTTGATAGGAGTATCAAATACTTGACAAATCTCCCTTTAAGGTACATTTTGAACAGATAAAAAATGTGTAATTAATTTGCGATTAATCGTGATTAACTATGGACAATCATGCAATTAATCATGATTAAATATTTGAATCGATTGACAGCCCTAGCTTATACTAATGCAGTTGATTATTGTTGTAAGTGATCAGTTAATTAGTTTAATACAGTGTTGTGAATGACATGGATGACTGCAGTTACAGTATATCTTTAAGTGAACTGAAGCGATTCGAACAATTGATAATAAATAATTGGAATAATTAATGATAATTATCTAATCATTTTGTCAATTTGCTATTGAGTCTCTGCTGGACTTATAGATCAGAAGCACTTCCTTCGTCTTTCTCGAAGTTTCCTGCATCATAGTACTAAAACGGACTGGGCCTTAGCCGCCCTATGGGGCCAGAACCATCACATCACAGAAAGGTCTATGTCCCCGTGTGTCTTTTATATGTGTGCATGTGTTCATCAATTCATGCATGCATGCCTGCGTATGTATCTTTTTTTTCCCATAGTGTTTACTAACATGCCTCTTAGCTCAACGGGCTGGAAAGCCTGCAGGGTTGACGTGACGCATGTGAAGAGATGGAGCAGGTCTTTATGTGTGCCTGGTGAGGCTGCAAGAATGAGTCCCTGTGGACAAACTTAGCAGGGGGTTCAGGAGGGGTGCTGGATGTAGGAGGGACTCCAACCTCAGGTATTGCTGGTATGCACAAATATAATGCACAAATATAATGCACATATATTGTTTGGGACATACAAAGCAGAGCAGCTAAGAATATACATTGCATATGATCATGCTGTAGGACCAGTATCAGCAGTTGGCTGTCAACCACAACACTGACATTTAAGGAACTGAATACTTCTGGGATTTATTCTTGCGGTGTCATTATGTGAGATCTGAGTGTATGCTTGTGTGTGTGTGTGTGCTTGTGTGTGTGTGTGTGTGTGTGTACTATCTTAGTTCACTTCAAGTGTGAGAGAAATAGAGAGGAAGGGAGAGCAATACCAGCAGCGGTATCACACCACCCCTGTTGTGGTCACCTTGAGCTTCTCATACACTACCTGCAGAATGATAGGCAGACCGGCTAAAAGGAAGAGAAGACACATTGTGCACAAAAAAAGCATCGACTGCGCCTGATATTTGATACATGTTGAAGATGAGAGAAAGGGAGAAGCGGAGAACAGAGAGAAAATAGAGCACGTCTGTGTTTCCTCTTTATTCATGCAGTGGATGAATAAACCACACCAAGGGCACCAGAGAAAAATGAACACGATTAATAATGTATGCTGTATAAATTAGCCACATTCTTTTACAAAATACTGAAAAGCCTGAGCTCAATGTCTAAAACTAGTTTTTTTTTTTAAATATCAAAGTCGAATATAAAAATAATGTTTCAAGAGAGTTCAAAAGAGTGATCGTTTTTAGCTACGCTAGCGGCATGGCTCTGTAGGGATGGCAATGTTTGTCCGTCTGTGACACAGTTGTCATTGTGAGCATGTTAGCATGCTGATATGCAAAGTACTCCAGTCTGACACAGCTACTAGTATGGCTGGAGACTCTTAGTCTTGATTGCAGTGTTTTACATTATTATGCACCCTACCAATTCTTCCACGCCTTAGTCCGATATAGTATAATATGCAGCATTGATGTTTATTCCTGACCTCTCATCATTATACCGTATCTCCTGGTTTATTAGCTAACCCTGGGCAGATGTGCTATTATTCATTTTCTCTTTAATGTGTAATACCATTCGGGGCCTATTTCCTTATCATTAGTTCTCTTGTACTTGGTGGGAATTCCATTTGCAGTCTGAGGACATTTTTTTACTTTCTTTCCCTTTGGCCACAGTGGAAAATATAAAAGTCTAAAGACTTACTGTGATTAATTTAATGATTGCTGTTGGGAAATTATGTCTCTTTACTACCTGCTGCCTTTGAGGTTTCGTGAAGTAAATTTTGTCTTTGCAGACTTAACTTTGTGTTTTTGCTGATGAAAATATTTTTGGATATAGGGCTGTCCCCTTTTATGCTTAGTTCACACTACACCACTTTAGCCCTGATTTTCTGCTCCCCAACAGTTTTTGGAACTCCCCGGGGGGCAAAGCGGTGATGGGTCGCTGCTCACACATCGGCGCTCGATCGTCATGTGTGAATTGCTCATAGACGTGAGCCGAGAGGCTCGCCGACGCTCGCCGATGCCTCACAGACACATTCCAGATATCTAGCATGCTAAATATCTAGACCTGTTGGGAATAAATAGTAAAAAAAGAACGTGTAAACACGCTATTTTGTGAATACATGAGCCAACAACAACATCGGCAATGTGTGTCGCGTATGGTATCACGTCATTTACCGTGTATTTCTCGCGTGTGTTTTCGTGACAAAACATAGTACGGACACCTCATCGGGAATTCCTCCTGGTGAAAGATGTTGACCCCCTGTCTCCAGTCAGTCATGTGGTGTGAAAACCACAACGACTAAAGACGATTAAAGACTCTCGATTACAAGACAGCTTTTGTGTTGTGTGAACAGTACAGCGATCTGACGACACTGAAAGTCGTGTAGTGTCAACTTGGTTTTAGTCGATTAGTCGGCTGTTTTGTTCTTAGTCGACTAAGATTTCTTTAGTCGATGAGTAATTTTTTATGCTTTTTTCATGCTGAATGACTTATTTCCAAGAAACTTATGAGCACACCTGGTGAAAACAAGATTTAAAGTGGTGCTTTTGTGTGATTCTTTGTGGAGAAACTCAGTTTTACAGATCTGTCGATTAAATCAACTAATCAAAAATCATAGTGTTAGTCGACTAAGAATTACTTTGGTCGAGGACAGCCCTATATATTACACATTTGTCTTTAATGTTTAAGGTGTCAGGACACTGCTCTTTTGGTCAGATGTCTCTGCTAACCATCATCTCATGGGAACATATTTTCATTAAATATAAATTTAAGTTAAAAAAAAGGGTGTTGTTCCAGACACTTGCTGCAATAAATATGAGCAAGAACGTCTCACTGTGTTTAGAGTAACCTGTGGGAGTTAATGGCAGAGTCCTCCAGATGTCATCCAGGAGAGTTTGGAGGAAGATGACAGGCTGCGGGGATTATATCTCTCCATCACTTCGAGGCAGTCAGCCCTTGATTTTACAGATGGCACCGGTTGGAGAAAATGACCTTGTTGGCCGAGTCTCAGCTCAAAACGCTCCACTGTTGTCAGAGCTATACTTACACGGATTTTCTGGAGCTCTGGCCAGAACTGCTATTTGTCAAACCTCTCATGGATGAGAGTGCAATGTACAGTTCAAATAAGTTGTACTGTGCAGTGTGAAAGGGATTTAGCACACATCATCCTGCTGGAGAACTGGGTAGACTACTTTATCTTCCTTAGCCTGTTTTTCAAATTTTAGTTTCCGGGCTGCCTCTTGTAAATCAGTGGATTATTCATTTATGACTTTACAATAATTTAAAGTGACAAATATATCCAAATATATTCCTGCAGATGAGAGGAATGCCCCCTCTCCACCTACAAGCATTTCATCCCAGCTCACCAGCCTCCCAACACCTGCACCTTAATCAACAGCTTGCCGACAATCCCAATAGCCGAACGCCAGAAACTCTCTACCTTGAAATTTATGACCCACGTGCCAGTCTGCCACTGCATTGCAGAGGAGAAAGAGGGTTGAGATTGTCTACATTGGTTCTCTCAGCTCTCTCTTGGAGCTCACATTCAAGTTGGATGAAGTGTGTCTTCACCCGGTCGGGGTCCAAATGCAAATTTTGCGCTTCGATTGAGCGAAAATTTGCTCCCGTTCTCATTGCTTTTTTTTCACTCCAGAGCAGATAAGAATGCACAAACGGTGTACAAAGATAGAAATGCATGCATGCACATGTAACACACACTCACAAGCACATACACACAGTGTGTTGATGTGTCACTTTATGGCGGATAACAGCAGGAAAGGATCCCTACGTACAGACTTAAAAGAGTGCACACACACAGTAGGTGATTTGAGGGGGGATGACGGAGGATGCCACCCCCCTTGTTAGCAAATGCATCACCCTTGTTAACCTGCCATCCCCCCCCCCCGTCCATCTCCTACTGTAGTAGCAGAGAGAGTGCAGGGGCAGAGGGGTTGTTTGGTTGAATATGCTAGTCCAGTGACTCATTGATCCTTTATCTGGCTGAGGTTTGCGCAATTTAGAATCTATGGCCCCGACCATGGCTCTGAAATATCAATAGCCTCCACCGAGCGCAGCTAAGCCGCGTTCCGGCTGGGACACCGGAGCTGATCGCGATGATTCTACCAGATGCACCACGTCGTGTTTCAGAAGCGTCCCAGAAGTGGCTTTCACTGTGCTGTGTATTGATAAATCCATGGCGCTGTCCATGGTGCTGAAGTAGCAGACGTTAACAGTAGGGGGGCGGCTACTGCTACCGCCTATATTGCACGCACACACACACACACACACACACACACACACACACACACACACACACACACACACACACACACACACACACACACACACACACACACACACACACACACAAACACACGCACACAAACACATCTATTGACACAGAAAAGCAACATCTTCACACTTGAAATTGCCCACTTTCAATTAAAAGCACCTTTAGCGCTTGTAAAGCCCTCGATCAATTCACAATTACCGAGTGGATCTGGCTACTGTACACTTGAAAATGCACGTTGACTAAGATCAATAAAAACACACATGAACACACACACACACACACACACACACACACACACACACACACACACACACACACACACACACACACACACACTCCTCTCAGACAGGTGTGCTCCCACATCCCTCTGCTCCAGTGCTGTATGATTTACTGGTGTAATGGTGAACAGTAGATGCTGGTGTTGTGGGTTTCCACTGCGGCAAGCGGATCAAAGCACTGATCAAAGACTCTCTGCTATATTGTATGCTCATTTTCTCCAGGATCTTCCCCTCGGCTACTAACACTGGGTTTACAATACTCCAACATGGCTCCCTTTCTTTCTTACAGTATGCTATCTCCTTGTTTCCTTCTTGGTTGTAGTGCACGGCTCTACATTCAGGAGGAAAATGATACTATATATAGCAAAAAGACATTCTCTGCACCTGGGTACTGTATATCCACAGTGTTAGGTCCTCTTGTGTGCATTGATACACGTCCCTACCATGCTGAAAAATCCATGTGCAGTCAGTGTGAAAAAACATTTAACAACCCCCCCGCGTGGTTTTAAACAGGGTTTGATTTATGCCATTTCAGATTTTTATAGTCCCTCACTATGTGCTTAATAATTACTTACATTCCTTACTGTACGCACGGAGGTGGATGGCAACGCTCTCTAGGGTTGTTTGGTGCATCACAAAACTCAAAAGGTATGCAGTATTATGCCTTAATAGTTGAATGTTTAATTTAAAGATACTAATTAAGTTTTACTGTTATTATTTTTTATTCTAATGCTCATTCTTTGCTTACAAATTCAGCTAATTTCATCCCAAGAATGATTTTCTAGTCTAATATGGCTACTGATTTCTTTTGTGACAGCGTTGTTTACTCAGTGATGAATATTCTTTTATTATGTCTATCACTCTCTCAGAGATACTGCCAGTATGCCATCTTCAACCTCACAGGAAGCCGTAAATAGCATGACTTTACACGGACATGAGGTCATGAGGATGCGTTTTAGGCTTTTTGTGTGTCATTTGTACGCTGCTTTTCGTGTTTCATGTTTACGCTGTGCGACAAAACTACGGTAACGTCTGCAGTTAGGTTTAGGCAACAAAACCACTCACTTAGGTTTAGGAAAAACATCATGGTTGGGCTTCAAATAAGTACGGAAACTAAGTAAAATACGTACGTCACTAAAAAACATGTGACAAACGTCACTAACGTAACAAAACACCAGTCTTGAACACCGGTCTCCTGGTTAAAAGTCATGTGTTTGCTGGACCCATCCACCTCCCCTCTCAACTGCCATAAGCGGTCTTTCTCACTTTTTATTCTACGTCACTAGCTCTTACCGTTGCGTATTTACGCGTTTAGTATATGTACAGACTACATGGCGTACAAATGACACGCCAAAAACAAGAAATGCATTCTTATTGCACGCTAAATGCCCTGCGCATTAATCGTGTCATTCATCCTGTAAGCCTTTTCATACGAATGGGCTGGCCTTTTTATAATAAACCATCAACCACATAGTCATATTGGTGTTTTAGCAGTATAAAGATATTAATTTAGTTTAATCAGTCACAGAGGTTGCATTATGTGTATGAATCTACACACTCATATGCAACCAGAGGATTTAATTGGTCTCTCTAAATATTCAACTAATTGCTTTTAGCATAAAATTACATTTTCTAATAGTGTTTACTTTGCACCTATGCTGATTCATCACATTGTTTTTCATTTGTGAGTTGGTCAGCAGTGCATCAAGTGTGAGAGCTGTAACTCTTAAGCACTGCACTGAGCATGAGAACAGCTGCTGAGAGGGCGATACATCATTTACAAAAAAACTGCAATTGTTTTTGTTTGCCGGCCCAGCTGCAGCTGGACCTCAAAAAATGCCATTATCTTGATTACAAATCTGGCCATAACATAATTCAACTTCACCTGGAAAACTTCAGCCTGTCTGTTTGTCAGCTGAAAGAGAGAAAATGGAAAGAAAGGAGCAGGAAGCATGAGGGGACTATGTTAGTAGATCACTAGCAGAGAGAGAAAGTGAGAAAGGAGAAGCAGGGCAGACTTGATGGATCTAATAGATCTTCAGCACTATTAATATTTGTCATAGTGACAGGCAGTCAGAAATACACTGCATATTATTAAATCCACATACTATTCTCCTGCCTGGATTTTTAATCACTAAATGAATTGATATTCAGCTGCTGTTCCCCTCTTAAACCCACTGTACCCTCCACACACTTATTTGCATAATCAATAGTTTTTAGTTCAAGAGTTTGGTTTCTTGTAAACTTTCACCATCTTTGTTCCTAATTTGTCCAGAGCTACCACAGTAGATCATGTTGACATTAATGTAATTAATTGTGTAATAACCATGTTAAATTTCATGAAGCGGGCATGTTAACCCACTAAACAGTATAGGGTGTAACGATCCATCAGTCTGGATCGATGTATCGATTTAATGATCAACGATCCAATATATCGAATCAAAGTGAAAACATCGATACATATCAGCATCTTTAAGATGCGCCCTTATATTGAAATTCTTCACTGATAAAAAACATTTGCACTTTAACATGAGAAATGTGTCACTTTATAGTGAACAACAGGAGATCTATTTTTTATTCTTTGTATTGAAATGAATAGATTTTTTCATTTAAATGTCTGGAAAAGCCCAGTAATAACATTGTCAAATTATAAGTTGCTTTTTGTAGTTGATATAACTGATTGTGTTAAGTAAGGGATTATGTACAGCGAGCCGGTCATTGTTGTGAAAGAATCACCGACAGGGCGATGCCGCACCCAGACGCTGAACCTGAAGGGGATTCTTTCACAACAATGACCCGCCAGCTGTACATTATCCCGCTTATTACACGGCAACTTACTTAAGAAATCAATATTTTGACACAAAAACGGTCCGCAAGAGTCCGACATCTGAACCGCGCCCATAGCAACAGTCTGCTATACATAGCAACGGTCTGCTATACATAGCAACGGTCTGCTATACATAGCAACGGTCTGTTATACAGAAATTACAGACCGCAGAACGCCATGATTGACCAATCAGAATCGAGTATTCAACACAGCCGTGTAATAAATGGACATATGATATCGTCTCATATCGATCGCCCCTGAAATGAATCAAATCAAAATCGTATTGTGGCAGACTTTGTGATATCAGCAAATATCGTATTGTTGTCCAAGTAATTGACATAATATCGTATTGTAATGAAACTTGTGATTTACACACCTACTTAACACATTGATGTTTGGAGCTTTTATCATCTTTGAAAATAACTAAAATGAATGGCTGCTTTTGTCTGGAGTTAACCTTGCACTGTATTCTTGTTAAGCACTTAGCAGATGCAGAGGAGAGCAAATTGGCTTTGATCTGTGGTTAGTCACAATGTTTCATTGTCCTCACCGTCCAAACTGCAGACGTTAATGGAGTCTCAAAACTTGATTCTGCACAGTTCGGTTGAAATAAAGGTTTTCATTTCCTTATTTAATCAGCAGATTAATTGATGATGTCAATAATCATTGCAACCTTAAAGTTGACCTTTACCAAACTGGTAATGCCACAGAATTATAATGCGTGTATTGAGCGATTTCTACTTAATTGAATGACCAACCTTGTTAAATTAATAAAAATGTGTGTTTTTTTCCCTTGACTTGAAGATAAAGCGTGAATGTTAATGAGTTTAACTTCAGTATTAAATGAAATATGAATCACTTGATAGGAAAGGTGTCATAAACCAACACTGTGTGTGTGAAAGAGAGTAAAGAGAGAGAGAGACAGTCTGCTGCTTCTGCTTTCCTCTTTGAATTAAAGGGGCTAAATACGGAATTTAGAGCATTTCTGTTGCCTCCACACAGCTCTCAACTTGGAGCACTTTAAGGACTTTAAGGACTTCAAGGACTGCATTTTGGCTTAAAAGCTGTGGTTTAAAGTTCATTCTTGACCAACAGCAGTTGAAAAAACATTTATTAGGCTATTACAAGGTCCATTTAGTATCTTAGCTTAGCATTTAGTAGCATTTTTGCAGTTTTAATTCAAGGATAGCTACCAGGTATTTCAACAACAACATCAGTATCCATGTTAACTCTGTCTGTTTGAATGTTAAATGGTAAGAATTAAGGCCTTTACACACCTGGGTATTTTTATTTTCATGCAATTAATTCGCACGTCAATATATTTTTTCGAACTGTTGTTTTTTGTCTTGAGTAATGTGGCTCTGGCTCAATAGGATCCAGGTAGTTGTCCTGTCTTTGCGAATCTATTCGAAACTTTTATTGAAGAAGTATGAATATGTTTGATGCGAAATATTTGCAGGCGAGTAATTTGAATTTTCTTATCGTTTATTCGTCACGCCCCATGTGCGTAAAGGCCTTTAGGACCTAATATATAAATGCTTGTTTAACATTATACATTTCTGTAACTCAAACGGGCACTTTGCTAATAAAGACTGACTACCGTTATTTCTTATGAGCTAATCGTACCTGGGTGACCCACGTTTATCTCCAGTCATGGCTGCTAGATGAGCGCAGGTTTTCATGTCTCATTAACAGAGATGTGAGTTAATGCGGCGGGACGCCAAGCATGACAAAACCCCCCCCTTATCCCTTGTCCTTGGATAGATGTGTATATTCGCCCACTCATTTAATTAAACGGCCGGAGCTAGCCGCCATAACTGGGCTGTTCATTAAACCTGTATCACAGACACAGAGAGGCTAAATGGAACCTGATCCTAATCAGAACTGAAGGAAATGATTTCCAGGCAATGGCTTCTTCGACTTATTGAGATATGAATGTATGCTGCTTGTATTAGGATTGCTCTGTTTTGGGCGTGTATATATGTTTTGGGTGTTTTGTGAACCAGATTCTGCAGCTCAGACAAGGAGAGTCTCTTTTATGTTGCTTGGAGGTTTGTTTTACGAATGTTTTTAATTTGATTGGGGGCCACCATTTCCCTGCAGCTGTGACCTTGCATGTGTAGAATACAAAAACCTCCTTTTTGATCATCTTGGTGTATAATTGTGTGCATGTCAGTATCTATACAGTATGCATATGCCAACCGCTGCCCTTCAACCCCAACACCCCCTCGCCCATTCTCACATGACACTGTATATGAAATGGTTTGTTCGTCTTGTTAATATGCTGCGTCTAATGATGCATATGAAAAGCAATCAGTGAGGCAGCAGAGGATCTGCTTGAGGAGCAGCGTTAATAACTTAGGGAAGCAGGAGATTGCAATGCCCCCGCTGGCTCCACACACAGACACACGTACAGTACACATAGTACACACAGGAAATGCACAATATGCTGCATTCAGCATTTGGTTTTGCTATACGCTTAATTTTCCATGTATGACTTGGTGGTTTACTTGAGGTTAGGATGTCTACATAGGGATGTCGCGGTGAAGGAATATCCCCCCGCGGTAACAATGATTGGCTCAACAGCACGATATGCGATATTATTGCCTTTTTTTTTAATTTATCCTGATTTTAGTGCTATATCAATAAGCTTTCTTGTAAGGTTATTATTAGGTATATTGTTGCTTTTTAAATGACAAAGATGACAGTTTTAAAACTAATTAAATACTTGTTTATTGTAATATGCAGAACACCAAAGGGCAATGAGGCGTAACGTTTTTTCAGCTGAGACGCTTTTGTTGCATCTGGTTGCTATGATACAGAATATCCGAAAAATTAAAAATGTCTGCACAAAGTAGACTACTTGTTGTTCAGCACTTGTAGCCTACATGTAGGATGTGACGTTTGGTGCCTTCAAATGGGGTCGTGTTTACGGTCGTGAGAAGAGTCCACATTAACGCCCCTCTCTTGTGGTATTCATGACCTTGTAAGTGGAAAAGTTTCTGAATGTTCCGAGTTCAGTTGTGACGTGTTTGTTGACGTTGTCAGAAATGGCGGAGGCCATGGAAGTTCATTTTTCGGTGCATAGTAAGTGAATATATTGTAATTTTAGTCGTATATTGTAATTCTTCGTAATTTTATAATATGTCTGAGGAAAATGTTGATATTCCCAACGGCCTCATCTTTCTCCTCTGTCATTATGCCTTTGCCTTTCCTGCATTAAGTTGTTAGCCTCTGTGGCTTCTACACGCCGACAGTAACGTTAATATTGACGTTGGCTAGCAGTGGTGTTCTCACGACTTACCCACTTGAACGCCATCCATTTCGTATACACGACTTCCCATGTTGTAAACACGAGCTAACGAGTTTGATTTGAAGACACCAGTTGGTCACGTTGGTCTTTGTGATATGTTACCCGCCCTTCTTCCATTGTGATTAGATGGCTGGGTAAAAAGTGACAGTGACGAGCGCACCGTTTCACCCAAAGTTGAACATTTTTCATCTCTCTGTGAACAGAAAAAAAACACCAAACGTGCAGCGCTCAGCGCAGAATAGACAATGGCAATATTGCAGTTATTGCGACAGCCCTCTGCCTACACACACTTTACTGTGTATTTTAGGTATTTTTTTGTATGCATCACTGTGTTCAGACTGTTTTTTTCTTGGTATATTTTTTACACATATCTGTTAGCATATACTGTACATGGCATCTGCTCTGTAAGGATCAGTGAGAGCAGTGTATGCTGTAACCTGGCTGTGTGTAGTGTAAGAAGAGCAGCTTAAATAATTTACTCACCGCCCATTCGAGCTGAACGCACTTTCACACCTTCCCAGCAGCAACAGCTCCATCTCTGCATCTCAGCCTCCGCTCGCGCCTAATGACAGCTGATGGGTGATAGTGTAAACACGGATAAATGCGTTACTTAATCTCTCCTCCTCGTTGTGTATTATTTTAAATATAATTGACACGAGTGCGATATGTACTGATGATGAAAGGTTTATGATATAAATGCAAAACATTACATAATTTATCTCAGCCTTTGCTTATGGTGCATTGCTCAGTCAGCGCAAATCCTACAGAGGAAAAACCCATGTACATAATTTATGTGAACAGTTTGAGTACAGGCCTCGGATAGCAAAGCTGCTCTGCTGGTTAACACGCTGATTAACAACCTACATTATCCAGTCTCTCTTTTTATTTTCATCATATAAAAATCTTACTTGATAACTTAAATGTTCTGCAATAAGCATCCTATGGGGGAATGCATATACGATGATGCCCAATTAGTCGTGTGCAGCTGTTGGAAAGTCAATGTCAGCTGTGGTTGTGGATTTTATTGGATTTTTTAAGCAAGCTTTGGTCAAGTATTTTCAGTCTATAATCCTAATAGTTCATTAGTTTGAGCAATTCTCCGGGGCGTTAAGATTAGTGAGACTGTGCTGCTCTTCGGTGCTCCTTCATTGCTGTAGTTTTAAACTGTAATTTTTTGGATTGAAGCCCAAACTGCTCTCCAGTACGACTGTGGAGGCTTTTCATTACTACTGTTTTCCTCTCAGGCTAGTTTGTGTGTGTTGAACATGATAATCTCCAGCGAGGGACCCTCAGCTTAGCACTATTTTTGCCTGTTTATTAACATCTTCCTCTTCCTCATAGTGCCCTATAATTAACAAAGATACCATGCTTTTTTCATTTGTGGTTGTAGGAGATGTGCATGTCGTGCTCTCCTCAGCTGTGTTTTGACTGATCTGGGCAAACAAGGCATGACAGGTCCTCCCAAATTGAAATGTCAGCCATCACCTTAATTCCACAGAATCAGTGTAAAAGAGAGAGAGAGAGAGAGAGAGAGGGAGAGAGAGAGAGAGAGAGAGGGAGCGGGGAAGTGTTTTCACCAAACCCATGACCCCTTCTGCCCTCCCCCCTTTTAATTTTTCATTTACCACAGCATCTCCAATTATTCCGCATCGCCATCCTCGCACGTTCTACCTCTCGACCAGACGCTCACCACCCCTCTCGCTTTCTCTCCCCCTCCCCCTTCCTGCCCTCTCTCTCTCTCTCTCTCTCTCTCTCTCTCTCTCTCTCTCTCTCTCTCTCTCTCCTCCTCTCCCTCTCTCGGTTTCAGTGAGATGAAGCAGGAGCTGGCGGAGGAAGGCAGCAGATGCTCCATCCTCTCCAAGCAGCACCGCTTCAACGAGCACTGCTGCATCCGCTGCTGCGCGCCCTTCACCTTCCTGCTCAACCCCAAGCGCCTGTGCCTGGACTGCCAGTACAACGTCTGCAAGACCTGCTGCACCTACGACAAGAGGGACAAAGCCTGGCTCTGCTCTGCGTGCCAGAAGGGCAGGTTAGTGTTTTCACACACATCCACACACCGGCGGCAGCGGCGGAGGACGGGAGAGATTAGAGTAATGACTGGGAATGAATGGGGACGAGAGATACGAGGGAGGCTGTGAATTGGTAAAGTGGAGGACTCTGAAGTAGGGGGGAATTGAGATGGAGAAAAAAAAGGATACATGGCATTTTATGAGGGAATTGGGATGGTAATTGAGAGAGGAAGAGTGTTGAGGGAATATGGGCAATGAAGGAGACAGATGTGAGGGGGAAAAGTGAATGAATGAGAGGGGAGGCAGGACTTTGATGGAGTCAGCGCTGCAGGGATGGGTGGTTTCAGGATTTTGTTAGGTTTGTGTTCTGGACATCCAACTCTTATATTAATTTCTAATAGAAAAGAATTGTTTTCAGCTTTGTTTTCCAGCCTTTTTAACAATCCTGATAGTTGTACAGCAAAGGAGGGAGGAGATGGGGCCATTAAGGGAGACGGTAATGAAAAGGGGGGGCAGAGGAAGGGAGGAAATTGAGGGAAACATGTGTGTAGTCTACAGTAAGTAATGTGTGTGGGTGAAATGACGATATGTACACTGTTGGAAAAAGACAGACATAGAAAGATGTAGACACGGCAGGGCATGGGAGATGAATAATCATGCATGTATTTTTGTCAAAGATTTTTGCCACACAACTCAAATTTCTTCTGGGAAATCTGTTTTATTTCATTCTGCTTGTTTTGCGGTCCCCAAATCACATCCCTGCTGACATTGTAGATATCAAGGAATGCACATTTATGATTTATTGAACAAGAGAAATCCATCTGAGGAGCAGAAGAGGCAGGGGAGCGCACTACAGCTGGTCGTATTTGAATTTGCATGTGTGCTACAGGACTGTGTGTGTGTGCATGTGTACAGTATGTGTCAGTTAAGGCTGCTTACGCATGCATGTCTGTCCAAAGCCTTGGGAGTTGTTCTAGTGCCCCGACTCACCACTGGATGAATATCAAGCTTTCTCTCTGTCTGGGCAGTAAGGGTGGGGTGTTGGAAATACTATAACGCCGGTGTGTGTGAGTCAGTCTTTGTGGTGGATTCATAGCAAAATCAATTGTGAGCTTGGGATATTAGGTGATGCGTGATATGTATACATATTACTGTAGTGTGTCTTGTTAAGGGTCTATATGTGGCATCGCTTTTAGTCAGTTTTTTCCTACCTGAGCTGCTTTTGGTGCTAATGTCTTCCTAAAGAAGTATGATACATCACAGGTCCTTGGGTGTGATTTATTACCCTTGTGATATATAGAGTGTAGTATCACAAAAAAGACAGCAAAAGGACATGCAGGTGTGTCGACGGTGCATTTTAGATTCTCTTTCTGTTTCTGTGTGTGTTAAGGTGGAGGTTGCAGAGCAAGAAAAAGCTGTCAAAAAATACGTTGCCTATCCACCTGGCCTTATTTCTTCCCCTCAATCCCCCCGCTTTGTCTCTTTTTGTCTTTCATTGATTTTTGCTGCGCGGTGTATTGAGTTAGACCCTCTGCCCTGAGTCCTGGTGTATGAGACAGGAGGGAGGGGAGGAGGAGAGACAGCGAGGAGGAGGAGGAGGGAAAGGGATGATGGCAGTCAAAAGAGGTGGCAAGGTTTGCATCGATCATCTCTTCCCCTCAATCTCTCCTCCGTTCCTCTCTCTCTCTCTCCATGTGTCTCTGCCTCGGGCTCAGTAATGTTCTCATTAGGGGTTTAGACTGAGTCGCAGATGGGCCTGATGTCACAACATTGCCGACTACCAGCTACATATAAATACAGCACTTTTCATTAGCGCATTAAAAGGGCTTAAATCTGGTATTAGCATGAATTTACTCTCTCTCCGGGTGGAGTCGTGTCAGTTGTGATTTACAGCGTGCACGAGTGTTGAGCTTGAGGCCAGAGGCGCCCTGGACATTATTTTGGAAATAGCTATTAGTCTACTGTTGGAGTGGATGATTGCAAAGAAAAGGCATTGATTTGATGCTAAACAGACTGTAGCTGTTGGGAAATAACTACAGCGTGAAGGAACGCTTTCTAAAAGAAGAGGATCTGTTTAAAGGGAAGTCGCTGTGCAGTAAATACAACGCTAATTAAGTCATCTGTGGGTCATTTACAAGAGAATACTATATTCATTCATAATAAATCTGCTTATCAGTCAATCTTCTCCTGTATGTCAGTGGTTTTGGCTCTTTTTTTAACCATTTCTGAGGGAATTTTGCTGACTAAATGCAAAAATCAGTTCGCAAAAAAGAACAGACCGACCACCAAATGGTCGCACTCGCATGCACCGGCTGTCCATCAACATTCACAGTGGCACGGCCACGCTGCTCACAAGCGCGATCCGTCTAGGGAAAGCAGATTTGTAATCATCGCACACATGGACGAACTCAAAGGCTAAAGTCAACCACTCACACACATGGATGCACATAAGAGTGTACGTCCACGCAGACGCACGCCAGCGAGCAAACAGACATGTGAGCGCTTACATCGATTTATATGTCGGTTAATTACATTTACGAGCAGATGTAGTCGAGATGGACACCGTTGCTGATCGGTTGTTTCAGTTTTTGCCAATTGATGATGAGATGTTTGCGTGTTGCTGACAGATGGAGTGTAAAAAGAAAAGACTCAGTGAATCAGCAGCTTTGTCATAACACCTTCCTAGTCTTGTAAATCACACACACACACACACACACACACACACACACACACACACACACACACACACACACGATCATGCACATGCACCAAACACAGCTTTCCCTCCTGAGCGAGTGGGACAAGCATGACCATTTGCAGTCTGGTAGAATTAACAGCATCTTCAGCCGATGGTCCACACAAGCACTACACACACACACATTCTGCACACACATACACAACACACACCGATGGTTCGATGAGACAAGTCAAAACATTTTTAGTGGGAACTGAAAAGCCATTTTTTCTCGTTTTGGCTCCACACCCAAAGCAGTGGGGAGAATGTTAAAGGGGAGCACAGGAGATGAAGAGGAGATGAAGGTCAAGAGCGAGAGGAAGAGGGGGAGGGATGAAAAAGATTAGGAGAGGGAATGACAGAGGAGGAAAGTACTTGTCCCAATTATCCGAGAGGGGAAATGCCATTATATTCTCCTTTTGTTTTGACTCTCGCGTCGAATTGTTCCTCTTGCCGTTTTATTTCCCCTGTCTTTTCCTTTCTCCACATTTGTATTTTTTTGGTCCCTTTTATATTCTAACACTCCCTCTCTCTGTCACGTCCCCCCTCTCTCTACCTGATGAAGTCTCCATTTTCCACATTTACATTTGAGCTACTGCACCTCTCTGTGCTTAATCTGCAGAAATGGGCGGCTCTCTGCCTGTCTATACAGGCCTCGGGCCATAGAATTATGTACCTACTGTACATATGCAGTGTGTGTGTGTGCGTGTGCGTATGTGTGCACAGAAACAGCAATACACTAAAGTGACAAACTGTTCTTACCACTTTATGGCTTTCATAATCTCATTCTAAAGCATGACTGCAAGGAGATTATGGCATCTGCTGAAAACCTATACTGTATGTACATACACACACACACACACACACACACACACACACACACACACACACACACACACACACACACACACACACACACACACACACACACACACACACACACAGGAGAGGCTTACGCAAGCACATGCACATCGCTGGGCATTTTAATTCAATTGAAATACATTTTTTTGGCATTAAATTCCTTTTTAGATATTATAATATATAATTCTCCACGCATGGAAGCGCGTCATTGTACTGTGTGCATTGCACAACCGCAGACAGTCTGTGAGTACAGCACCACACATAAGCTCTCTATCCACATAAACATGCACACACACTGCTGCAGTTCAAGTGCGACATTAACCGTCTGTCGTATTTTAAATGTACGAGTCTGAGCGAGCTCTGGCGCTGTCACGGTGGTGTAACCTCGTAGATGACAGGCAGCCACACGCACAGAGTCCACATTGAATTATTTGGTTGGTTCATTGCGACGAGGCTGCCTTCTTTTAAAGGCCAAGCAGGAGCTTGATTGGCTCAGGGGCCTCAGGACACGAGCTAACAAGCACGTACAAACACTCTCTAGTCGTAGTAGAAGCGTATTACTTTAATAGTTTATTCAACATGCAGCCACACTCACAGTTACAAATATCACATCCATGTCACGTCCATTTATTGTTACAATAGCAGCTCCTGTCACTCTCCCAGAGACTGTTGCTCTACGTTTTCACGTACAGTATAAGGAGAAGTGAATGGATGTTTTTTACCATATCAACAGGATTCATATGTCACCAGAAGTATGTTCAGTAGTATAGTAGTTCAGTATGTAGTAATCCAGGTGCTGGTCAGCATCATTCCTGACCACAGAGTTCTGGTTTGATCGTGTAAATCCTGCCTTTTTTTTATGTATAAGAATTCATCTTTTCAGTTTAACAAAGCATGCATCAGCAACTGTGGAATGTTTATCTTTTGCAGCATTATATATCTAGACAATTTTGTTGTTTTCCATTGATATAACAATAACTGACATTTGTCATCCTGAGCCTATTTCTTCCCTTTTTTCCACCCTCGTCTCCGTTTAACGGATTAACATCGTAGATGCTTTATTGCTTGAATTAATTTACTTGTGACTACATGCTGCTGTTTTGTTGTTGCCCACAAAGAAAATAGATCCTATCACTCTTTAATTGATTTCTTAAACAGGCTGACGAAGCCAGAATCCTTTTTTGGCATAGCTACTATAACAGCGACTTTGTATTGCTTTTTCAGAGTCAATGCACATCTATAATAGTGTTGAGAGGCAGGAAATGAACCTAGTGACTTTTTCCTTGGACTGCACAGTTTCTGTGACCCTTCACTTTTCTGTCTGCTTCTGTTCCATTCACCTGCCTCCTTATTAAGACCTCCATATAAAATAGTGCATTAAGGCGTCTGTTTCTCTTGATTCTATGTACTGTATGTATTCGGTATGTCAAAGTTAACACGATAATAACACGTTAACTCAAATTCGTTTTAAAGCCACTAATTTCTTTAACGCATTAATGCAACTTGCGATTTTTAGGTTGTAGCGGACTCAGTTTTAAAGCTAGAGTGAAGATACTGGTATCATATGAAACTAGAAAACTTAAAGAATCCATTGGTCATATCATGTCATACTAGCTCGTCGCGAAGGAGGTTTGGAGATAAAAAATTTGTGATTAATTGTGATTCAACTATGGACAGTCATGCGAGTAATTGCGATTAAATATTTGAATTGATTGACAGCTTTAGCATGTATATTTCGTGTACATGTATTTTAACATCTCAAAATGATCCCACAACAATTGAAATCACCGTGTGTTCATAAAGACACCAGCACTATAAACTCCATGAACTCTCTCTTGTTGCTGTCAGACAAGCACCTGCGGCTAGGAGAGGCAGAGAGTCACAGTGTGATCTTTTTCTGTCCTCCTTGCGGGGGTATTTTTATCAGTGCGGGTGAGCAAGACTAGTCTTAGACAGGGAGGGTCTGCCCTACAGCGCCGGGCTGCAGACGAAATATGTGCACTCCGCCACCGACGTCTCGGCTCTAATAAGGCATTTACATGTCTGTGTCTGTTTGTGTCTCGCTGCTTGTGTTTTTGTCTGGTTTGTAGCAGATGGATGAACAATGGATTGCAGGACTTATTAGTGTGTGTGTGTGTTTTTTTCCAATAAAGAGCCAAAACAGCAAGCTGCAAGCCTCAGTAGATGAAGAATGGAAGTCTCCCCTCTCCTTCGTCACACTGTGGCGCCATCAATTTGCAGTGTGGAGCTTTTAAATCACACGCGACAAGGAAAATGTATGCATGTAGCCATATTTCATGCTGCAGCCACAGCTACGCCACATGTAAACGTGCTCGGGATTTATAAAGAACTGTTTCATCCCAATCAGCACACAAAATTGACTAAATTGTGAGTGCCTGAACATTCCCACACTTGATACGCCAGGAAGCTTTTCATCAATTGAAACATTTTGAAGAACGTGGAGTGCAGCTGAACCAACCAGCTCATCTCTATGAGCTGCAAGCACAGGAAGGAGAGCCACTAATCACCCTCTGTCCTTCCATCTCCTCCTCTCCCTCCTCCGCGGCCTTGTCTCGTGTCCAACTCATCTAACCCGCCAGTCGATCGTAACTCTTGATGGTGATTTGCACTTTTATACACAGTCGGGCTTGACAGCAGAATCTCGTTGCGCACACACTGGTGATTTAGGCTCAAACATCTCCTGGTGGTCCCGACTTAGCTTCGACTAAGATCCATTTAAGTACCTTGGTCTCATTAATTGAAACATAGCCTAAATCAGAAACCGCACTTGAATTTTAAATGCAAGAGTTTCCTTTTAAAACTAATTACTGCTGAGTTTTTCAGCCTTGAAGCGATCTCAGTGTTTGTATACAGTGTGTCGTGTATCTGCATTGTAACTGCTCCCCATTGTGTGACCCCTCGTGTTCCATGAAAGCATTTTTTCTCCGTCGGGGGTGAGGTTCTGTAGCAGGTGATAAATCACTGCTATCCAGGTACACACACATGCTCAGAGATCGACGCACACACAAAAGGAACCTTGAATGTTCCCTCTTGTGGGTGTGTTAATTACTGTCAGTCGTGTGAATACCGTTGTGTGTTGTTTTGCATATATTGCTCTGAGTCATTAAAGCCTCCCTGACTTCACTGGTCGGCCTCCAGCTCCCGGGCCTCCTCTCTCTGTGTGTGTGTAGGTGGGTGAGACTGAATCAGTTACACCTCTGATCTGAGCACCACTCCAGGTTCAGTTATGAAGCCAGTTACAGCGAGGCAGTACAGTCCTGTGATGCGTACCTGCGGGTTTATTCATGATGGAGGAAACTCCACGTGAACGGGGTCATTTGCGGCTCACAGTGCTCACGCTGCAGGTGATTTGAAATCTCATGATTCCTAAATCGGTTTACGCAGTAAGTTGGCTAGTGGATCAGCACAGAAGCTAAAGCAGCTTGTTGTTTTTATTGTGGGTTAGTGGGATTGGAGACAGAAAGTGTTTACCACAGAGTGGAGCAAGACACAGGGAACGCCCCAATAACACTTCCACGTTACAGCTTGTAGTGGCCTAACACCTAATGCTGCTTTATAGCTGTGTGTCTGTCCTTTGTGTGTTGCATTCAGGGGTCAAAATCTCATTTTGCTTCGAGCCTGATTCCTTTCTCGATGGGTGGTGTTGGCGAGTGCCAGAGAGTTACAGGAACATATATGGTACAGTTTGTTGTCTCTGTAACTGACAACTCTCATTCATTTATTTGAATTATCTTAAAGTTGCAATTACAATTAATTTTTGCTAAGAAATAGGTACATTCAGTATATCCTTAGTGGTGTTTGTTTTGATCTGTGTACGTTTTTGCTTGTAATTACCACAAACATAGACGTGATAGTGCCCCACTACATGGTGTTTTCCAGGTGCCGTGATTTATTTGGTTCCAACTGACATTGTTTGCACTGCTAATTTGATTGTGTATGCATATTTATTGCATACACTGTACATATTCGCCCATTCAATATTTATTCCTTTGTACAAATTATAATTTGTATATTTGTTTACAACCTACAGAAACACTTGACTTGTATAGACATTTCATTTATGTTGTTGGCCATTGGTGCTTTTTATATATATATATTTATATATACACCTATTTTTTCACATACTTGTGTACATAATAATAGTCCTGTCTATTCCCTACCTTTATTTATCAAGTTTGTTCTTAGCTGAAATGTTTATTCTGTGAGTACATTGAGAGTAATGCAAACACTGAAGTCAAATTCCTTGTATGCGCACACATACTTGGTCAATAAGCTGATTCTGATTGGTGCAATATGGGCAGATACTAAAATAGTTCATAATAAAATAGCCTATTAACCGGCCGTTAAGCAGCTGAGTGGCTGGCGTTTCTTGTCGTGACTTGAAACACAAAGTAACATACAGAGTGCAGAGGTTGCAGGACAACTCGTTGCTGTGAGTCTGTTTGCCGTCACCACAAATGTATCCATGAAAGAGAGCCAGCTGACACCAGCTAGACCACCTCCTTTCTTTGTGGGATGAACACAGCACCGAGCTGAGCCGGAGCTGCCAATGACTCAGCAAGTGTAGCATGAATGAAAATGTAACATGAATGAAAAGTACCGTCTAGGTTAATTAGCTAGGTTATCACTAGTTTCTACTTTCTGAGTGGAAGCTAGTTAGCCTAGCTTGCTGAGTGAAATACAAACACGTTTGGTGCTTCAAAATGTTGAACATTGTAACGGGACGGCAAATCAACATTTGGAAGCCTGTCCTCCCCAGGGGGGCTCCAAACAGTTTCAGGGGAGGCTCAGTAAATTATTTGATTTGATTTATGGATCATCAGACAAAGAAACAAAAATATCCAAAGGATAACATGTTAAAGTGAAAACACTTATTTCCAACGTTGTCCCAAAATGTTAGAAGACAAAGAAAACACAACGAAGACATTCAACATACAAACTCCCACAACAAAAAATAAAGACAGCTAAAATAACAATGTCGTTGCAAATTTCACAATAAATCTGTTACACTGTTCTATAAAAAAAATGGAAAAAATATTACATTAGTTATAACATTAGTTATCAAAAGAAGACTACATATAATAGCCTAAATGTGTATTATTTGGTTAAAGAGATAAGAGATCGACAGAGTTCAGAAATGCAGTAGTTTTGGGTAATTTCACTCTTTTTCCTACTTTCTCAGTCAGAAACCAATAAATGCCTTAGGATAGACCTTTTTTATGCATTTGGTGTAGTCTGAAGTTACGGCAAACAGCAATATCAGGCTATCTTGGCTCAACTGTTCAGTGTCTATGGGATCAAATAACAATCATGATCCCATAGGCATCCAGAAATTGAACGACACTAAGCGAGTAAACTGCCATAGACTGTACAGTATAGGTCTATGATGTGCTCCAGTCTGTTAGCGCACCACGGAAGTTAACAGCGCATCTCCTAGCAACGCCAGCCCTCATATGTCAGTCAACTGCTGCCGTGGGAATCATCCACCCAGAAGCCTGAAACTTAGGACCTCAAATCTGTCAAAAAAATGGTTTTGTCCTTTTTTGAAAAATGGAATAAACAGGCAAAATAGCTGCAGAAACATTATAGTTCATATAAATTTCAGTTCATCTTTCATGTGATAAATTAGACCAAATATATTCTCCAAGAAGGTTCCAACAGACTTGAGGGATTTATTTGCAGCTACTGATTGGCCCCAGCGCTTTTGCATTGCTGCTGGTAAAATGCTCAAGTCAGTTATGTTTCATGTCATGGCTTTTAATCCATCCACAAACATTTACAAATGAAAGGTCCTTTGGCTCAGTAACCGCTGCACACTTATTTACTCAAATAGAAAGTTTAATGCCTGTATTGAACCTCTATTCCCTCTGAATCCGACCCTCCTGGTTGTGCAGATGTGATGTATCAGAAACATCTCCAGCGTGGGCGGCGCCCCACAGCGCAGCCAGCCGTGTCTCACATCCTGGTAGGAGAGGATGTGGGCTGCATGATTGGCAGATGAAGTGGATCTCTGCCTTCTGATTAAGAATTTAGTTTGTCTTTCACTAAACTTTCAGATCGCTTTCGCTTTTTGTCCTTCACTTTTTCTCCGCATCTTTCTAAGAATTTGGCATGAAATGATAGAAGCCTCTCTTAGGCGCGGGATGAATAGTAATCTTTCTTCCCCTCCTCTAACTTCACCCCTCACTTATTTTCTCACTATCTTTCGCCGTCATCCCTCCCTCAGGCTGATCACACTCTCTGATCTCCTGCCACAGTGAACTCTCTGTAGCATAAAAGGGATAAGATATTGGCACCGCAGGATTTTCATACTCATTGCACATTCCTCGCCTGTCGAACCAAGAGCCCCCTTTGATGAAAGTAGTTTTTTTTCCAATGCCCTGGTATTATAATAATATGTATAATAATACTAATAATAATCATAGTTTTACTTTTCAAGCAATAAGCACAAAGTTAGGAAAAGTACAGAGCATAAGCAGCTGCGAGCAGTTGTTAAGAAACGCCATTCTATGATGTTTTATGAATAATCCAATACATACATTCATAATCTGAATGTATGTCATGACATGGATTATTTCTCAAAACTGCAGAACTACAAATACTCATAATCACAGCACAAAGTCGTGGATCGACAGTGCATTTGGAGCATGTTTTATTGGCCGTTGCTCATAACTCACCAGCGGGTCAGGGGTGATGATGGGACCTGAGGCAGTCCCAGTACTCGGATTCATTCATGTGGACTACCAGGTCAGTATTTCTGGAGGCTGGAGTGCGCTACCAGAATAATTATAGACTTTTAAAAAAAATAATTAGAACCAATTTTGGCCGCATATCTTCTAAATTAAAGAGAGGCGTCTTTAAATAAAATATGGACCACACAAAAACGTTTGAATGTTTGTGAAGAAGAAGACCATTCATAAGAGATGGAATAGATGGGAATACACACATATACACATTTAAAGGAACAGTGTGTAACAGCAGAAATGGAATATAATATTCATAACTATGTTTTCATTAGTGGCTAATCACCTGAAACTAAGAATCGTGTTTCCGTTAGCTTAGAATGAGCCCTTCATATCTACATAGGGAGCGGGTCCTCTTCATGGTGACCGCCATGTTGCTCAAACCAAACACTGGCTCTAGAGAGAGCCTTTCATGTTTTTACGTCACCTAAAGGCCACCGTAGTTCGCTGACACGCTTGTGAAACTGGCGAACATGAGCTGAAGAGTGCAAAACCGTGGTAACGCCAACCACCACCTGACTTCTGTTGCTCTTAAAGTAGTGTTATTATGGTATGGATGGCCTCTGAGCGAGGCGAACGGCGTTACTACAGTTTTGCACTCGGCGGCTCACGTTACCGCAGTCTTGGAAAGGGAGGAGTGAGCGGAGGGGTACTCCACTAGATGTCGCCAAATCCTACACACTGTACCTTTTAAAAGGCTTTTGAAAATTAATAAATGTCATAATTTTAATCATAATTTCAAGGCTGAATAATGAAAATGAATGCATTAATGGACAATAAGCGTTTTGTAACTTGCTTAACAATAGTTTTTATATAGTTAATAGATTAATCAATTAAGTAAGTGTAGTCTCTGAAGCACACACTTCTTACACACTTACAGTAGTGTACTGGGAAATAGAGCCTGTGTCAATGAATAACAATTAGCAGAATATGCTAATGGCGGTATCCCACTTTCCCCGTACTGCTGGAGTTCTGAGGGACTTCAGATGGTGTGTGTATGAACAGTACACACCCTTACTGCTCTCTCTCTCTCTCCCTGCTGCATATCAATGGTGGTGCATCGCTCCAGGCCTCTGTCTCATTGCACCTCCTCTCCCATTTTTCAGCGCTCCAAATGAGGCTTAGCCGGCGCTTCGCTGCAGAGCTGACTGCACTCCGCTCACCTTGTTTAGTCATGATTTCCCACCTGAGCGAGGAGTGCTGTTTGATCTCATTTGTTTAAAATCATGGGATATTATTAAGTCCGTACCTGCTGGGCTTCTGGGACTAGCAGGTTGGTGCTGGCCGGCTCCCTGTTTGCTCGTCTGCTTGCCCCTGTGGTCAGCTCTGAGAGTGCAGTCTGGAAGCTTCTGGCATGTTTTTCATGCCTCCTGCTATATTTCATAATTAATCATGCTTTCTGGCATTTGTTGAGGCAATTTAGCTAAGAAGGTCATTTTTTCACTTAATTAGTTTGCTTAAATTAATCTGTATATTCATAAATTCTTTTAAGAACCATCTGTTTGGTGTAATAAATTCAGAAATAATAAAGAAGGTTTGCCATAATTTGAGTCACTTTATATTGAGAAGTGTTGATTGGCTTGTCATGATATGTACTGTCACTTCACTTTTGGGGAGCTGTCTCGCCACTGCGTGTGCACCTTACAGTGGCAGCCTGTGAAAAACTTACCTGAATGTTGCAGCTGCATTCCAGAGTAGAAGAGTAAAAGTGGGAAAAGAGAAAAAACAAAGAATTCAGGTGAAGACGAGCCTTATTTTGAGTCTTATTTTGATGCAAAGAGTTGTTAATTTACAGGAATGTAGCACAACATGGAAGTGAAAGCAGTGCTCTGTCGATTTAAAGGGCTATAAAAAATATTTTGTTCCTAAAATCAATGCATAATCATGATAAAAAAAATGGTGATCTCGATAATGATCAAAATAATCTTGATTATCATTCTGGCCATAATTGTGCAGCTCTAATTTTACACCATATTTTCATGCATTCAATGAAGCATAATCAGATTTACTGTGGACCTGTTTCTTCTGCAGAGAACGATAACATGCAAAGAGTTAGGGGTTTCCTGATTTGACTTACTTTACAAAAATTGTGTGCACTAAAAGAAGAATAACGTATAACAAATATAGACAGTTATTATTAATCTGCCGGCGTTGAAATACCACAGGACACCTTGCAGCAGGTATTGCTATACTGTTGCAACACAGAGTGGCCCAGAGCAACCAAAACAACTGGAAAACAAAAGGGATCTCTCTCTCTCTCTCTCTCTCCCTTTATCTCTCTGCCTCTTTGTCTTTTGGGCTATTTGTTCAGAGCAGCAGCAGAGGAACTCGGGTGATGCTGTCTTATTCAAACGGGATCAAAGCATCCGTTCATATCAGGGCTGCCAATGGGAGAGAAATCAAAGCGGCAAGCAGACACACATACTATATCCAGCCAACACACACACAAAGTGAGGCACTGTGAGCAAACAAGTGCACGGATGCACCACTGTAAGTCTAATCTGGTCTTGTAGTCATTTTTTTCACTAGGAAATCAGAGCTTGGGAGGTCACAAGACATTTAGTGCGTGTCGGGTCTTCTCCAGTATGTGTCTTCTGTCTGTCGAGGGAATAATTGCTTGATGTGACTCTCTGATGGGCTATGTGGGCTGGACACTTGTATATCTAACTAACTATTGATTTGTGTGTGAGTGGAAGTGTGTCTAGTGTACTTGCTTTCACCTGCAGAGGTGAGCTGTGGAGGCCCTGCAGGTTCTGTAGTAGAGTCATGCATTTTGAATGAAGGTCTCTCTATATATCTTCCGCCCCACCTCTCTCTCTATCTCTCTCACACTCTCTCGTTCTGTATCTCTCTCTCTCCTCCACTCGTCTTCAGCTGAGATCATTTTTCACGGCACCAAAACAGCCGCAGGACGCACATCTCCACACTCTGTTTCTGTTTACTTCAACACTTTATGAAACTTACACATCTTGGGCAAATTGGTTTCGGCAAACACATTTCCCAGCCAGAGCGAGTGTGTTTGATATCCTCTGAACCTGCATCCCTCCCTCCACCTCCTGTTGATGCACTGATGGTAAATATGGGATCGCCTGCCTACCTGCAGAGGACACGCACTGACGTAATGGCTTCCACCTGGTGTCACTGCCTCAAATACAGTACCTGCAGGCAGATAAACGTGCACATCTCTGCTGTCTACAAACACACTGCTATACACACACACACACACACTCTCTCCTAGACAAGCACGGATGTAACGCAACATGTAGGACAACATAACCGCTGCAAAAAGCATATTAAAACATCAACAGACGCAGGAATACAGGAGTACACAGACAGAATGAAACAAACACAAAGACAGAGAAAAACACAAGGGGACAAACAAGAAAGGGAAGGAAGAAATGAGTCTGAGTGTAGGCTAAACACGTATTTTGGTAAGCTCGTCATGCACGCTAATCCCTTTCCTCACCACCTCCACATGCCCCAACACAGACAGAGCGGTTCGCCTTCATCCTGCATTATAGTTTTACGGTGTAATGGTGTGGGGGCTTTTGGGCAGCGGTCTGATTTCTAAGTCAAGTGCAGTTAATTATTTTGTCTCATCACTGTCCATATTTATTTACGTCCTCTATGTTGCTGTCGGCTGTACAGAGGGCACAGGTTTCCTCCTCTTAAATTAATTTAAGAGCACCCAGCGTTTACATTCCTCCCTGTGGGTTGTTGTCGCTTCAGTATGCCTCTCCTTACAATTAGCTTTCCAGCATTTACATTTTCTACATTTACGTGAGTGCAGCAGTCACAGCACAACCCTAGCTGTGCATAAATAAACATGAAGCCAGCAGAAAACTTACATTTTCCAGTCAGTAGTTTAATTATTCTATTTTATAATTTGTTTAAAGGTGCCCTGTGGAGTTTTCTTGTAAGCAACCAAAAGTTCTATTTACATTGAGTGCTACTCATTAAAACACATTGTGTAACCTTGAGGTGTAATAAAACGTGTCGAGTACATTTCCTTCCTCATGAAACATTTGCAAGCCGTTTTTTTAAGTATATTTAATCCAGTAGTGTTTACATCCATGTTTACTTGCATTCTTCACTGACTTTGTTGGTGCATCGCAGTATAACTTGGCATGTTACCGCCACCTGTTGATCAGTGGAAGAGTGTGAAACTATTTACAGGACTGTGTACCGCCCCCTGTGTGCACACATGTGCATGTGCGTCCTTGTGCGTGTGCTTGAGATAAACAAACACCTCATAGAAAAACAGCTCCATAGTGCTACTAGAGGTGTAAAACTCCAAAGGAAGCCTTTAGTCTCCCACACAGGAGACACACATATATTAATTTGTCACATTGTATAGTGCTAGTGCATATTGCAAACTTTCTGTTGTTACGATGTTTTATTGATACAATCATATTAATAGTATTTCTTTATTCATGTAGCACTTATAAACAAGCAAAACTACAAAATACTTCACTTAGGTTATATAAATAGTACAACAGCACAAATAAGAAATAACAATAGTGACACAGTGTAACTGTACTATATCAGGCTGAGCATGATTTCAACCCAGTCACACACACAGCTCAGTATCTTCAGGCAGGTCTTTAGTCCTTTCCAGACATTCACCTCATTTCGTAAATGTGATAATAATTTAACATGCTGGTCTCGCGTCTGAATAAGTGCCCGGGACTGAACTGAAAACACACTGTGAAAGGGTTAAAGTTCTAAGACGGAAACACAGACAACTCCCAGACCCGACAACGCCGTGGCAGTGACCTGTCAATCACAAGGTAGCCACGCCCTAAAACATCCCCTGCTTTATGATCTATTTGACTCTAAATGGGACCATAATTTACTAATGAACATCATGTTGTATTGAAGAAGACTTGAAACTAGCTATTGAGACAATAAACTCATGTTTACAATGTTTACTGAGGTGATAAATCAAGTGAGAAGTAGGATCATTTTCTCATTGACTTCTATACAAACGGACTTCTTTTTGCAACCAGTGTTGCCTTCTGCTGTCTATTAGAGAGAATTGCAATGCTGCGGCAGCACGCGATTAAATATGCACAGCGAGACATTAAATGCATGCCTTAGTTAGAGCACAGTCATTTATCACACAAAGAGAAATTAAATCACAAAACACTGCGAATGAGCCCATTTTATGTTGTTGAGGAAGATTTTCTCATGACAGATTAGTCTGTAATTTAGTTATTCTCTCCTTGTGCACTGGTGAACATTACAAAATAGGCAGCAAATGATGCCATTGATGAGAAAATCTATTAGGCATTTAGTGAGAAACGAGGCCAAGTGTCCCTCGTGCTGATGATTGTCATTAATTAAGTCTTACAGTCCATCAGTTATGCAGCCTGTGAGACAAAAGAAAACACTCCTCTTCCTTCATGTTTCACTTTCACTGCTTCCTCTTGTGCGTCAGGTGCCAAATATTGCATAAATATTGTGGCTCTTCGTGTAATGGTCCTATGATATTTAAAAATCAAAACAGATGAAGCCAGCAATGCTATGTATTTTATATATTCAGTAACTGACATCACTAGCAGTGCAGCTGCATGTCTGATCCACACATTGGCCCATCAGTATTGACTTTGCCCCTCAGATGGAGAGTTTCACCTTGATGTATGCACTGATCACACTCAGAGGTCACTGATAATGATCAAAACAATTTCGACGGAGCGGCAGAGAGAGAAGGTGCCTATATGCCCCCCCGCCTCTCACCCTCCATCTCCCTGCTTCATGGCTTCAATTACTCGGTGTGACGGCATTAGTATGAATAATGCAGCGGTCCCATGCCCTGGCCTGGAGTGCGATGTAGGCTTGTGTGTGCATTGTGACATGAAAGAGAGAGGGCAAAGGTTCTTATGAATGATCAAATAAAAACAGCAGCAATGCAGAAGCTGAAACAGCCGTATCTTATACACCCAAATGAGTCATGCATTCCACTCGACATGTAACCCAATGTGATCTTTGTACTCAGCTGTCATTATTATTCAGCCGTTTTGTGTCTAATAGTGTTTAAAGTTGAGCTGTGATGTTTTTGCTTCAGGCTCCTCTGATACTGTTGAGGGATGTTTTATCCTAATGAGGCTTACATGGGTAATTAAAATGGTACCGTAGATTAAAAAATTACGATCCACCCGCATGGTGAAATAGTTTCAAGGCCAAAGATTTGTCCTCTCTCACACACTGTGGTACATTCTTTCCAAGGTGGTATTATTATCAGTACCGTAAGTCATGCAGGGTAGAGTTGACTGTCACAGGGGCCAGTTTGGTTGATGAATGGCGCCGTATTTCGTCTATACGGCATCCATCTCCACATGCAATCTGTTATCCTCGCTCCTACTTCACACCATCACCCTTCTCCAATATACAGTCCTCTCTTATGATCTCTAGCCTGATTATACGGTAGCCATCCGTGCGTGACCAAGCTGTTACAGTGACTAGCGTCATTTACATCAAACATAAAGGCCAGCCCTTTGAATATTTTGTTTTTCAGATTTTTATCGCCGTCATAGAACCCATTCAACAGAATATTTCAAAAACACACTGTTGCTGACTTCAAAAATTAATCAAATTTCTCTCTTGAATATCAAGATTTATTTAGTAATCTGCAACACTCTACTGTGTTAAACTCTTTGCTACCGCGACCCCTCTCTCCAACTCTTAGATATCAGGTTGTGATGGGGAATAAAGACTGAGAGACATGAATGAAGTGACAAAAAAGTGCAAAGATGGATGCAAAAGTCCAAGCCGGACAAACAAAGGCCAACAGTGGCTATTAATGTTATTTCAGACCAAAGTAAAAGGCAGAGGGAGATTTATCCTCTTCTGTTGCTGAGCCATTCCCCTCTCAATCCCTCCATCTGTCTCTGTCACCACAAAATCAGTGATGGCACAGAGAAAAACACCACGCTGCAAATGGGAAAGGACGGATGAGTAAGAGAGAAGGAGGTAAATGTGTGTGCCTGTGTGTGTGTGTAAATGTGCATAGTCTATGTGTGTGGTTGTGTGTTTTGTTTGTGATCTGTGTGCCGAACATCAATGATTCATCGTCATTCGTCTCCCACGCCCTGTCTGCCAGACTGAGTCGGGAGAGCGTTGTTTGCTCTGTACCAGTGTGTGTGTGTGTGTGTGTGTGTGTGTGTGTGTCAGGCTCGAGGTACGGTCACATTTGCCTTAAGTCCAACAAAAACTGCACCGAAAAAGGATGTGATGTCACAGGTCGGATGGTGGTAATAAAAAAAATATTGAGCAGAGCGATAGTAAACAATCTGTGAGAGTGATGCTGCAATTTGTAGTCTGGTCTGGTGTAATTTACAAAACAAGGTGACGACACACCACAAGAATAATTACCCCTTCATTTTCAAACCCAATACGCATCAACACAACACAACACAGCACTGTTTATTGTTGAATAATTGCAAGCTTTGACCTGTGAGTCAGCTGGATCCTGCACTGAAACAGGAAACTCGGAATTTCTCAGTCGCATGAGCTTTAATTAAAGACTGACGCGAGGGTGACATGATCCCCCACTGGCTTCCCAACATGTAGAGTTAGTCCAAAAAAAGGACAGAGGCATTGTTGCCGTTTCAAGCTTTGTGTTTTTACTTTAAAACCATCATCAAGAACAGGGTGAAGTGAAGCTAGGCTGATGACGTCGGGTCTGAAAAGTGAAGCCAATGTAGAAGTGCCTTAAACTTGCATTATTTCTAACAGCCAGCAGGGGGCGAATCCTCTGTTTGATAAAAGAAGTCTGATTGTATAGAAGTCTGTGAGAAAATGAGCCTACTTCCCACTTGATTTATTACCAGTAAACATTGTAAACATGAGTTTATGGTCTCAATCGCTAGTTTCAAGTCTTCTTCAATACAGCATGATATTCATTTGGTAAATTATGGTCCCATTTAGAGTCAAATAGACCATAAAGCAGTGGATGCTTTAGAGCGTGGCTACCTTGTGATTGACAGGTCGCTACCACGACGTTGTCCGATCTGGGAGTCATCTGTGTCTTCGTCTTGCGACTTTAACCCTTTCATAGTGTGTTTGCAGTTCATGAAAGTTAATTGTAACATTTTGGTCGCCGAAAAAAATTCTAATTTAGCGTTTGGTGGTACTTAGCTCCGACCTCTCGTGTCACTTCTGGTTGCAGAAAACCAAGATGGCGACGGCCAAAATGCCGAACTCAAGGCTTCAAAACAGCGGTCCACAAACCAATGGGTGACGTCACGGTGACTACGTCCACTTCTTATATGGTCACGCGTCAAAACTGTTTGAAAGATAGAACAATGTAAATAGACAACCTTCATTTGCTTAGAAGCTTGTGGACCACTGGTTAGGGAAGCTTTATATCTGCTAATGAAAAATACTTCCATAAGAAATTACTGTAATCATGCAGAAAGAACAGTGTAAGTCTGATCATCAATGAAACACTTCCACTCCGTGACATCAGCAGGACTTTATGTACAGCAGCAACTGTTCAGACAGAATCATGTCATGTCAGACATTTCACCACTTTGAGAGAAAAACTTTGAGAAAACTTTGAACTGACACGACAGTCAGAACACTGATAGCGATATCAAAAGTTGATCATAAACAAACTATAACTGAACCATGACCTTCAAGCTCAATCTAGCAGCCTGGAGCTCCAACAAGAAGCCAAGCAGCTTGAGGACTGTGAGACCGAAAACAAGGCTTTAGGCACCCAGGTGGAGGTGTTGAAGGCTCACCTCCAGGGTGCAGAGCAGCCAGGAGGAGAAGGTGGGTGAGCTCTCTACCCGGCTGGAGACAGAGACCACAGAGAACAAGTCTCACCACTGAGCTCCAGAAAGAAAGGCGCTTGAGAGACTGGAGCCGAGTGAGCAGTTACAGCAACAATAAGACGACCATCAGCAGCACCTTGAGGCAGAGAAAAAGTCTCACGCTGAGATGGCAAAAGAGGATCAGGATCTGATCCAGGATCTGAGAAGTGAGCAGTATGCCATCCGTCAAAAGATGAGGGGTCTTTCGCTGCTGCCTGGGCAATCTTTCAATTGCACAATCCTGTTTCACTTACATTTGATTGGATTCAAATATAGACTTAGGATGTGCATGAGGCCGAGAGAAAATTGTGTTTAATTGCCAGCTGGTGTTTTTCTCCAGTTATTCAGAATAATCTTATATGCTTTCCATGCATATGTATTGGTAAACACAACACATTTGCATTGAAAACACTAATTTGCAGGGGGCGTTTCAAGATATAAAAAGGAAAGAGAGAGAGAGAGAGAGAGAGAGAGAGAGAGAGAGGAAAGAGAGAGGGACAAACCTTCAGTCAGATGGCAGATATGCAGTGAGGCTGGGAACAAAGAAGTTGTGAGAAGAGTCTGCCGTTCCAGCTGCAATTTCTGTTTCTTGGTTGGTGTTGTGTGACTAACGTGATGGGAACTGCTCCCAGGATGAGGGTAGCCAGAGGCTTGTTCAGGAAGCGGGCCATTCATTGGTTTCCTAATTGGTGGGAGTGCAGTGAACTGGCTAACTTTATTGGCCTGTTTTTTTGGCTGCCTTTCCTCCAATGAAATGCACTTAAGATAGTGGAGGATGCGGCCCTAAGGTCACAGACACAGGATTTATTTCAATAGGAAAATACTTCCAGACACAGACACATGCTCACAGACAAAACGCACACTTAAATGTAACAGGAGGTTTGTCAGGTTTGGGGCTATTTAAATGTCTTAATCTTTATCAGAGAAAAACAGAGATCTCCGTAGGGCAATGGCATTCATAATATTCATGAAATGTCCTTGTAAGATAGAGCCAGACATGCTGGTGTTAGTGATCAGATTTGTGGATATGAGTTGTAAAGCCATGTTTTTCTCTGAATACTCTGACTGTGAGTTTTTATTCCCTATTTCTGTTTGAATTTCAGACACAAGCACAGCAGTGTTTTAGTGTTTGACGGGCAATAATCTGCACTTAAAATATTACATATACTCAGTGTTAATCTGATATCTCTTCAACTGCATGCGGCCTCTTTGGTGTATAGAACAATAAAGCTCCACTTATGGTATAAATGAAACTGGTGCATTAATGGTAAATATCTTTAAAGCCAAGGACGTGTGCTCTGTCTGCAGCATTCACGCAAACCTGAAACCTTTCAAATCTGGAGTGTTTTTATCTCTGCTCTGGCAGTAAGCACTTTACAGACAGTTTAACATCATGCAAACAGGAAGTGAGTCCATCTTTTACATTTACAATCAAAGTATAGGCCCTTTTACAGCCGACGTCATCAAAAATATGCGTGTGCATGTCGGCAACGGAAGTGGCGTTTTGCCCCAGCCATCCAGACGAGTTACCAACATTTAAGCATTTAATTAAAACTGTTTCCAGCATCAAAACGTCTGGTTGTTGTGTGTTCGGTTGTCAGAACCAGGGGACTCAAGTGCTACAGGATAACAACCGTTTCAGAGCAACCAGTGTTTTGGTTTAACAAGTGACCATGTTAACTGGTGACTTTCAGCCGAACGCGTCCGTGGTTGCTCGTAGTAACTTATGTAAATGGTTGGTGTAGATAATGATGATGTAGTATGTATTTAAAATTGATTGAAGGCTTTTACGAGGACACCTACATGAGGCATTTGGCTGAGAGTCACCGCTTAACACGGTCAATCGTTAAACTGAAACACCTCTATGGCTGCAAGCCATTAAACATGTTGACTACCACTGGACTGAGGGCACGATTAGAAATGCTCTTTCTTTGTAGCCACCCATTTTAAAACTCAATAAGCTCAAAACTGTGAGTCTGTGTCATGGTATCTTACGTTCTGTACATGAACATAGATGATGTAAACATCTTGTGACTTGTATGCTCGTAATTCTCGATGGTGTAACATTACATGCTAGGTTTCTCCATATTGGGCCACTTGCTTCTGTATTCTACCGACTCACTAATAGCACACAGATCTGGAAGTCGGTCACCATTTGTCAAAGTCAATTAGTTTGCAATCTTTGGTGGTTAATTCCCTTACATAGCTAGACTTGCTATTGCACTCCGCCGTACTTCTGTTGCTAAACTGCGTGCACACACTTTATACTTGCCGCATCCACGAGGGTCCGCACGGCTAAAGTGACGTCACGCCATCAGACTGGGCCCTTTGCGGGGGTTCCGTGCGGCAGGTTTTCTGTGTTGTTGTACACTATAGTGTATGTTTTGAATATGTCCGGTCTGCACAACGTGACTGGTTGATGCCTTGATTTGTGGTGCGAAAGCTAAGGAAAAACTACCTTGTTCCGAAAAAAAAATATGCCGCTTTTTCGACGCATAATATTCACATTCTTTGTGAAAATATTCGTGACAAAAACAACAGTTCGAAAAAATATATTGACGTGCCAATTAATTGCATTAAAAATACGCCCCAGTGTGTAAAGGCCTATAGACAGGCGTCTACCACAACTGTTAAACTTTGATTTCTGGAGCTGTTCTGTAACCTTTTGTGAAACACATCCTCTACACTATGTTCTTCTTCTGTGAAAAAAAAACCTCTTTCACAGCTTGCTGGCTTATCAGGCACACACACACACATACACTCAAACAGATCTTAAAAGAGTCACTGCAGCCAAAGACGGTCTCCCTGCTTCCCCCATTTTTCCACTAAAGATCGATTCACATGGATTACATAGACTGGGGCTGTGCTTTGAAAAGAGACCTTTTAAAAATAGATCCCATGGAATAAATGCCCCCATATGCCTGGGCTCTTTGATGCAATCAAAGCAATGACCTTTTTTCTTAACATGCTCATTGTGTCATTCTTTCCCTCCTTTGTCTGTATATCCCTTTCCCTGTGCTCGTCTGGCCTCTCTTTCCCCTCCGTTGCTCCTCTCTTCAGTCTCCAGCAGGTGATGTAGCCTGGTGGTGTCAAGCTGGTTCCTTCTGCTCTCTAACAGGCTGTTAAGACTGACACTTCAGTACATTGAGTTCTGGCAGCGTCAGGATGCTATTCCCCCATTATCCTGTTGTTTTTCCTGCTCTCAAAGTGACTTGTGTACAATGTCTGGGGCTTGAATCAGGTTAATGACCTTTACCCAATGCCTCCCTCTCTCATTCTCCACTGACTGCTTTTACATTTTATAGTGTGTATAGCTGACATTATTATCCAGCTGAGCTAACAAAGACTGGGGGTCGATAACTTGCCCAACCAATAACAAGTTGGCCACTTTTAAGTACCCCTACCACCCTGTATGTGGTGCAATATATATATATATATATATATATATATATATATATATATTATAAGCTTTCTTGCACACTTGTTGTGTAATCTCTAAAATCCTGTTATTTCAATGTATTTTCATTTCCTGTCCGAGGTGTTTGATGATATTAAGAGGATAAAACCTGAGGATAAACCACTCCTACAGTGACCTAAAAAAACCTACAAAAAGTCAGTGATGCCACCTTATTGCGATTTAATTACCATCATGGGCTTTGTAGTTCTCTCTCTCACAAGGCATTTAACAAATTCATTTTGTTTACAGACATTTGCCTCTTTCAGCCCCTAATCATATTGGCTCTTCATGACTTTGGCTCCACTTAATTGCTCAGATAAAGGCTGCAGGGAGCTGCAGTTTTCATTATCCGCAGAGAATAGCCAGATGGAGAAAGACTTGAGTGGTGGAAAGCGAAACCGCAGTCTATTCTGTCACTAGATTTCCCCACATTGCTCGGGCTGCTGCAGAGCTCTGCCTCTCCGCATGCTCCCCTGAAAACCCCATGTGGTGCTCTGGCTGGGCAGAAGCAGGAGGCAGAGAGCAGATTATCTCACTTTCCCATATGCTCTGTATACATCCACACAGAAGTATATGTAAATACACTGCAACCTGTGAAAACCTGCCTGTGAAGCGTTGTCATTTCATTGGAAGTATGATTTGGACTCTGTGGAGTGCTTCAAAGTGACCTATATCTGATATAATTTTGACCAGACCTCCATGCTAAAATGACCCACATGTGCAGCTGAACAACAACAAATGATGTGACATCTGGCCAGCTGTTATGGGAGCCAAATTGTTGTCCATGCCCTAACCTCTCAATTGCTGGATAGCACTACTCTATGAATGCTCTAATTATATTCTATTCCATGCAGAGTGACAGTAAATACCATACCAGATGCCACAAATTGTGGTAATCTGGTAATTCAGACTGCAGGCACATGGACACAGAAGTTCCTTGAAAATTTAAATTAGAAATACTTTTCACTTGTCATTTAAATGCATTATTGATCAGTCATTGCGAACTGATAAACATTATACAGGATGCTCACTCTAGCAATCTTGGATTCTAGTTATCTGACTCTCAAAGACTTACTTTTGGATATGATAGGACCAAATGCTTTGCAAAGTGAACTGAGGTGACGTAGGGTTCCTTAAAGAGGACCTATTATGCTTATTTTCAGGCGCATTCTTGTATTTTGGGTTTCTACTAGAACATGTTTACATGCTTTAATGTTCAAAATGCACTTTACTTTTCTCATACTGGCTGTGGTGCAGCACCTCTTTTCACCCTCTGTCTGAAATCAACCCGTTCTCCCTCCCAACTCGTCATATACCGCCGTTGGCTAAGTGCCCTCGTTATCGTAAACGGGCGCACGGAGGCACCCTTTAGCAACAGTATGTGACGAACCGGGCTTTCAACTAACTCCAATGTAAACCCAGTGAGTGTGAGAGTCCGTTCAGGGTGGGAGGAAGGGGTGGTGGTTAGGAGACTTTCAACCAGGAGACCGGTGTTCGTGTCCCGTGTGAATCTAAAGGTAACGTTGACTTATTTTGTCACGTCAGTCTTTAGTCATGTCACTCGTCGGCATCGTCAGTCCCGTGAGTCGTTAGTATCGTCAGCCTTGTGAGTCACGTGAGTCGCTAGTCAGTTAACGTCAACCATGTTTCCTAACCCTAACTAAGTGGTTGTGTTGTCTAAACCTAACTTCCTGTGAAAACATTTTATTTTGAAAGGACACTATGCATGTAACGAGCGTATATTGACATGCCGTCCCCGGTCCGTCCAAACGTAACGCAAGAGAGGTACCCCGTGCATCGGTCTCCAATGCCGAGGGGCACTGACCAAGCGACGGTATTTGACGAGTTGGGAGTGAGAATTAGTTGCTCAAACGCTCTGTGTGAGCTCCTGCCCCCCCCCTCCTGAAAAGCCCAGTCTGCTCTGATTGGTCAGCATGCCCACTGTTGTGATTGGTCAACCGAACCAAACTCTTTGCACTCCAGGTCTCCAAAACTCTGAACTCCAGCTCCGCTCTAACTATCTTTGTTTGAGGGCGTGCCAAACTAGCCGCTAGACAGGTATTATGCAAATGTGTTACTTGGTGACATCACCACGTTACGGAAGAAAAGACTTCAAGACAAGGCGTTTCAGGCAGTTCAGGAGCAGTATTTCTGTACGGAAGAGTAACTCTTTTTGGCCTGGACTTTGGGTTTTGTAACTTTTACACGAACAAAAAAGCTATATAAAACACTAAAGGAAAGGAAAAAAAGATTTTGATACTCTTATTACATTCATCTTCTGATCTACAGTGGAGAAAGTGCGATCTATTGCTGTGTCAGGACGTAATGATACCAGTATATCAGGTGTCAGATAACCTAAAAGAGGATATGGTATTGAAGAATTTGAAGACTCATTACATTTCATGAATCAAACCCCATTCACTAAACTTTCTGCCTCATCCTCACAGAGAATATTAGATCTCTCTAATGGAGAAAAAAGGATTATTTAGCGGTCATGTTTGTTTTTAAAACTATGTAAGGGTCAATGTCTAATCCTACTTTTTATTGATTAGCTGATAGAGAATCAGAATTGGCTGTGTATAAGTGGTGGCATACTGTAGGTCAGACACAGTGTGAGCAGTTTAATAAATTTTGGTCGCTCTATTCATGCTCTGTCTGAGAGCACTTTGTACCAGTGTAACTCATTTCCAGTCTACTGTGCCACGGGCTCTCCCACATGCAGACACATTCATCTGTAACACCCTGTCTGGTGAAGGTCTGAAGAGAGAGCTGGGTGATAAAGAGGAAGAGAGAAAAAGAGGAGAAGACAGAGAGAGAGTAACGCTGACAGCCTTAGGTCTTGAAAGAAGGAGCTGTAGGAGGAAGGAACGGCAGAGTAAATTGCCTGACCGTTGCCTGCAGCTGCGCTGCTCCTAAATTTAGACTTTTAAAGACACAGGTAAGTGAAGTGACTGTAGCAGAGTACCCTGCCGTGAACCTGCAGTAGCTGTTCAGGTTAAATGCTGCAGTGTACCAGAAACACAATCAAAATTGTGCAAATTTGAACTGCTGTGTGGCATGCAAATGTGTCTCCAGTCTGTTCATTTAATGACCCTCCGCTCTGCATGGGAGAGCCTGCCAACCGCTGGGTTATCTATAAAATACAAACAGTGTTTTCTATAGACCCTGCTTCTATAGTCATACACTGTAAGGGCACACATCCCCTCTCAACATAAGCAGTCTTGTCTCAGAGTAATTGATCTTCTAAATGAGCAGTGTGGTGTTTTGGTTGCAGCCTGGCTGTTTTGCACACACGAGATGAGAAGGTAGAAAGTAGTAGGAGAAGAGAGAGAGATATACAAGACACAAAAACTTCTCTAACCACCTTAGTATGCAGGATGAGCTCTTTTTATATTCCCCTTCCTGTCTATCTGAATGTCAATCACAGAGGTACATGCAGGTGATCAGCATTCCAGCTGCTTCCTGGAAAGGTTAAGCACAGGACCGCCGCTGTGAGAGAGTTGTTTTCCTGCCTGCTGCAAACCTGACGCTGTTTTAAATCATAGCGACAGGTTAGTACGGCTGTGCCCAGGTTTGCTGAAAATCTCATGGGCTTTTTAGCACTTGACCCACGACCTTGTGCTCTGTCCTTCGGCCTGTTCTGCCAGCACTGAATATATTTCAAAGAGCAGTTTTTAGTGCTGTAGTGTAGCAATACAGACAGCATAGCTCAGAGAGAATCTCTGCAATGAATATGCAAAACAATGCCTAAAACATGCAGACATTTTCACAGTACTTTGTGCTTACAGCCTTAAAACTTTAATACTTAAAAATATATAAATACATACGTAGTCTGTATACTTTGTAAACACATTCTAGAAAGTGAACATCCAGGTGTGCTGGTAAAGATATCTGCAGTATATGAATATTTACTCACACAATCTCCATTTTTCTATTACTTTTTCTCATTTTATTGGTTTTTCCTTTCACAAAAAACTGCTATTCACAGTATGTGTAGAAAATAAATTGGCCTTTTACCACGTGTCCCTCTTGCAAGAATCTGCTCTGACGTATACAAATACACAACCACAGAAGCAGCCAGAGATGTGGATGATAGGCCATTATTTCGTGTTTGCAATTAGATTTACTCCTAGTCCTCATAACAGAAATGAATCAATATTAATATCCCTTGCTGGTTGTGCGCTACATTTGCTTTTGAACGGGCCCGTCTTCAGCTGAGGACATATTTGGGTTGCAGTTTACATATTTGCGTAACAGATCAGGGACAGCGAGGTAGAATAGTGATACGGGAACGTTTCTTTCAGTGAACAGGGCCAAATTTGATTCTCCATCCCACATTGCACCCTGCTGTTGTTGAGCAAAACACTGAGGGTGTGTTCCAAATCACATACTTTTTCTCTTTACTTTTAATACGTACTGCAGCTGCCCTTACAAAGTACGTACTGATGCATGCAGTATGCATATAATTGGGACATACTACTTTGTCATAACATTTCATCTTGAACTTTGATCCTCTTGCTCATCCCAGAGGATTGTGGGTCAGAATAGCCAGAAAAACATGCTGGCTTGCATACTGCAAAATGCAACTGGATGTAGTAGGAGATCCTAGTATTTTTGGCATCCTGCATTTGACATACTATGTATTGGGACATACTAAATCTTTTTCTGGCATACTAAATAGTATGGTAGCATGGGTATTGGAATGCACAGTGACTTGTTACTCTGATCTTTGACCTCTCTGTAGAGGAGGGTAGGGGTAAAGGTAACTTTTCCTTCAGGGATCGGTAAATCCGTAAAGTATCATCAAACGAATGCTGATCACTACTCTTTTAGTTTTCCCGTCCATCCATGCAGAGGTTACAAAGTAGATTTTGACCAGTTTGCTGAGTAGTTGGAGTAAAGGATTTCTGTCAGAATAATAACAACTTTTATTTATATAGCACCATTCAAAACAGTTACAAAGTGCTTGATGGGATGACTGAGGATCTGTAGGAGCAGTAACACATCATCTGCATAAAGGCTAATTCTGTTCTCTCTGGTGGATGTTTGTATACCGTTGATGATTGTGTTTTAATGGATTGGAGCTGCTAGCGGCTCAATGTTGCCCTGTGTAAAATTTTTACATGAAGTCATCCGATTGGTGGTGATGGTGACCATAGGGGATGTGTATAGAGTCCCCTAATGATTCACCAAACCTACATTTTTGTTAATATGCAAAAAGGAATTTCTGATTGACTCCTATTGAGTTCGTTTTTTGATTGTTGGAAGCTGATTGTCTCCCTTTAATAATACTTTTATTAAATCATTTTAGTACTCCAATACATACATAGTTATCGGCTAAACCTCTTTACATTTCAGCTGATATCTCATCATTTCTTTTGATAAATGTGAACATAAGATCAGTTCTTCATTCACTTTCGTATTTCCTCAAAAAAATAGATTTTTCATGTGTGCAGGAAAGTTTGATTCGTGGAACACAATGAGAGAGTTCGTATAAAGAAAGCAAGACTGTACTCCTTCAGCTCTTCACTCATTAAGATCTCACAACTCGAGGGCTTTTGCTTCCCGAACATCAGGCGCTTTGATCTAACCCTGGAGCTGAGAACAATCTAATTGTTTGTCTTATTTTCTTCTATTAACGAGAACAGTCACTCTGCAAGTCTTCAGAAGAGTCTATTTGATGTTCTGTTAGAGTCAACCCCCACCCCTCTTTCTTCTCCCTTTGCTCCCCTCTCTACAGCAGCCTCAACGGAAGCTGAACCAATTCATTAGAAGGCTCAGAAAGTCAATTATGGTAATGGCTCCCTTTGCCAGGGGAGGTTGAAACTCAGCAAAGCCAGATACTTTTTATTGCACTTCTACATATTCTATAATATATTTTATTTAGAGCTCATTTATATGTGCAAATCAATCTTCTGAAGTATGGAGGGCTGGAGAGAAGAGGATGGGAAAGGAGGTGTTGGTTCCACGCAGTTGAGCGATGATAGAGGAAGGGTAAAACCAGCGTCAGGAGACCATCAACAGGAATCCCTCTTACTTATTCATGCAGCAGCCGAGCATCAGGGAATCTCCCAGCCTCATTATGAAATGCGTGTTTGCAGGAGCTCACACAGCAGTGCAGCACTTGCTTGAAAGCCTCTGCTTATCCACCCCACTCTCCTCCCTTCTTTCTATCTTTTTTAGATCAGATCACTCTAGGGATGCAATGTCATGCTTCATTCATCGAGACGCCTCTCCCACTGTCCTAAATCCCTCTCCTTCTTTTCTCTGAAAGAGAAAGCTCGGCTAATTTCAACAAGTTTATGTAGCTGGCACAGAAGGGAGCAGATGCCTTAGCTGAAGTTTGCATTTACTTATCGTCTGTTTTTGTGCAAAAGTGAGTGACAGGCAGAGGAATGAGAGCATTGAACCACTGTGCAACGACATTCAAAGCCAAAACATGAATTTGTGCATATTAAAATATGCTAAAATAAACATTTTTGGAACATTTACTCTGCTGTTAAAATGCATACTGTATGTATAAATACTGTAAGTAGGCTCTTCAGTTAAACATTAGCTCCCCTGAAAAGCGAATCATAGCTTAGCATGTGTAACTAGGCACGCTTTGATTTTCTCCACATGCAGTAGCGGTGTGCTTTGGGCTGTATGAGCAATACCGTTTGCTGGGAGGTGTCCGGTTAACTAGCTTATACCCACCATAGCAACCATCCAGCGTTAAGGCCAAGGAGCACATCATTAGCTAACTACGTTTTGTGGGGTTACTTGTTACATTAAAATGGTCTCTTTCCTAATAGCACTTTCACTGTGTAGTATTTTCCCACTTTGTGGATACTACTACTGTATATTTGAGGTTATCATTAGCAGCTCAGTCTTGCTCTCTATTACATTTTGGGAAGGTTATACTCCAGCAACCCCAACTATACTTGTTACCCGAGATCACATTACGTTTGTTGTCAAACGCATTGGTTAGTCCTCATACTAAAAGCCTTTTCTCTTGTAGCATTAAAAGGAAAACACACTGTTTTGATTATACGAATAATAAAGCATAGATCTAACCTCAGTCTTGCTTGTCCTTATATGTAAGCTAGGTAGCTAAATAGGGTTATAATACTCAGACTAACTATCTTCACACTGCAATACAAGAAGACAATGCTGTTTCTTTTTTCCAAGTCTTCGACATGGACTATTAACAGTGTAGATTCAAGACCCCTTAAAGAGATAGTTCGAGTGTTTTGAAATAGGGTTGTGTGAGGTATTTATCCATAGTAGGTGAACTACCTACAGTAGATGACGGTCGGCGTGCCCCCAGCATGGAGAAACAGAGCGGCACCAGAGCAAAGCAATACAGTGCTGTGGATGGGGACAGCAGCAAAATGTATTTTAGCCACCTAAAAGAAAGGTTCACCTAAAAAATTGATATCACTTGATATTGCTGATATTCACTGAAAGTGAAACGTATCTATACTGCTTTTGTCATCTGAGGCTGCCGGCTTTGGAGAGAGCATAGATGAGTTTCACTTTCAGTTCAGTTTCCCTTCAAAGGGAGAAGGAAAGGGCTGCCTGACGGCAAGATAAAGCAGTGAAAATGTTCTAAATATAGCGCACACTTAAACGGATATTGATTTTTTTTTTTTAGGTTAAGCTTTTCTTTTAGGTGATTAAAATATGTTTTTCTGCTGTCCACAGCTCTGTTTGCTTTGCTCTGGTGTCGGTACTCCTGTCTTATTTTTAGGTGCTGGGGGCACACCGACGTAAGTAATACACCTACTATGGATAAGAACCTCATACAATCCCACTTCAAAACACCCAAACTATCCCTTTAAGAAAATGTGTCTCCTGGAAACATTTAAAAGTCAGCCACAGCATTTTCAAACAATTCATGGAGCTAACATTATCTTAGGTAGCTACAGCTGAGAATTAATCTGCCAGTTATAGTTTTCCTTTTAGCTGACAAAATCCACAATCAGTGGCCAGAAATGAAAAGCCTGCTTTTGTCTAACTCGGTCCAAAATCAGGTACACAGTGTTTCAAAAATGACAAAGAATTTTGAGAAAACAAACAACGGATGGCTTTGGCTTAGCAACAGTAACAAAGGGGTGTAGCAAACAGTCAATTATTTATCTTCATTTTGAGGGTGTGACCATGAATGCTACTCAGGCATATAGCTTAATTTGAATCCACTCAGATAGCAATATCTCCACCATACCCTTGCAGCCCTCTCCTAATCTTGAATATACCTTTTCAGTTCAAAGATCGCTCCCTGTGGCTCCAGCTCATTTCAGAGTACAGGTGGAACCTATTTGTATTTCTGCCTCGTATGATACCACCCGGACGCTGTGTTGCTCTTCCAGATTCATTTCTTTGCCTTCTTCATCGGGCCCAGAGGGAGATAAAAAGAGTCAGGCCTCTTCACTGGAGCTCGGCAGCCGCCATTAGAGTGACTAGACTGGGTTGACCCGTGGCATGAAATTAAGGAGCTGAGGCCCATTGAGCAGCCCAGCTGATAGAGGCAGAGGATAATAAATCCACTGAGAAAGAGGAAGAGGGGGAATAGTGGAGGGAGGATAAGAAGGAGGGGGGGGATGGGGTGGGATGGATGTGGCAGCCCATGCAGCCTCCGGGGCATTCAGGATCCCTTTATTAGCATGGCTATTTTCACCCTCCTTCAGCAGCCTGTCTCTTCATTGAACAGAAGCATCAACATGCATGTGGGATTGAATGTAAATGAACTACAGTGCCCTAGGTCATCGTAATGAAGCAACATGTCACCATGATGTAGCTAATTGATGTGTTTTTAATAGGTTTTGGAGGTCTATGGCACAGAGGAATAAACTATTTCAAGCACTTGCTGAAACACGAACACTTGTTAGAGGGAACAATTTTATTATTGATTTTGGTCTTTTCATGGTATTTGTTGACTAAGAAAAATAGCTTATAGGGTTGGGCAATTTGTTAAAATTTCCTAACTGGTCATCATCAGCCTAACAACCGGCGATTGTCGATATATTTGCACAGGTGTATGTGTGAGCGGTGCGGTGTGAGCGGTTCCGTTTCTCTTCTCGTGCACTGATTGGTTTAAGCTGAACCGCCAATCAGAGTGATTTCTCTCGGCCGATTCAACATGCTGAATCGGATGAAAAACCTCCGACACGGGCAGACTACAGCCGACGGACGCTCACCGTCTGCCCCAAACTGTCCGACGGCCGACCATCGGCTTGGTGTGTCAGGGCTTTTACTGGCGGAGCTTCGTGAAACACACTTCATTCAAACTCGACAGAAACTGAAATAAATTCACCTAGATCGTCTTGGTTAGTCTTTCCAACAATCACCAACTCTGTTTTTGTCGAAATAAACCCTTATTTTACTGAGTTAGATGGGAAAATATGCTGGCTCTGCACGTTGTTTTCTCCCCGCTGTAGTATCCCTCGCTGCTCGCTGAGCCAGCGGCAGAGTGGCTCTCGTTCTTCAGAAGTGGACCATTAAATTAGCAAAATAAAATGACAAACATCGGCCAAACAACTGCCCCAAAAAAAACAACCAGCGATGTACACAGCCAATCGCCGATAGCCGATATATTACTCCAATCTTCCAACCCTACTATAGAATATCATTGCACTTATCTTTTAAAGACAGGTGTTATTGGTAATGTTTCGACCAAACATGGTCTTCGTCCGGCATACTGTGCCCATGTGAAGACAATTCAAAATGTCATATTCACCTGACTATATCCATGTGTGCTTAAGCTTCTTAAATACAAGTAGTTAAATACAAGAAAAGTGTAGAAAAGTCAGTAACTCAGAGTCCACTCATTCTGTTAATAAATACACTAATAAAGATTATTATTGTACAGTAGATGCAATAAGCTTTCAGTATGTGGATACTTTTATTTCATGCACAAAACGTTCATACATACTGTAGACAAAGGAAACACACACAGGAAACATTTGCACATACACTCATACCACTAAATAGTTGCACTCATAAATATGAACATGTAAATAAGCTGTTTGTGTGTGTGCACAAGTGTATTTGTATAGCATCTTTCCACAACAAGAAAAAAGGCAAAAATGTGTGCATGGTATGAATAGTGAGTAAATAAATACAGTGTGTGTTTGTGTGCTTTTGTCTCCTTGCACAGTAAATCTCTCTGTGTGTTTGTTTAGACTCACTAATGTGTGTGACAGTGGTGTGAAAAAGCAAAAGGGAGAACAGGAGGGACCACATGATTAAACACAAAGTTGGCTGAGATTCATGCAATCCGACGCAACACTGGCGCAAAGGGAGCGCTTTTCTGAGGGCTTTTCATAACCCTCTTCGTTTAGAATTACTGCTTATGTAATCATCTGCTTTGTGCTGAGGTCTGACCGGTTGCCATTCGAGCACCAACCGGCCGTGCACCATGAAATGACGAAAAGTATGGAAGGGAAATGATGGGACGTCACATCTGAAAACCTATGCATTAATTGCTGTCATACACATTATAATACCCCGTCTGGATCCTGCATAAAATTACTGTAAACAAATACTTTTCATATCTTTAATGCCGCCTCCAGAGAGAGAGAAAGGCACCACTGAATCTTCTTAAAAAGCCAATTATTTGCTTCAAATCAAAGAGCAGGGCTTTAATATGACAGCCTGACAGTAAACACAAAGCTATATTAAAAAAATACACAATACACAAAACCAGTCCTGCCTAACTTGATTTTTTATTGAATTTTATCTTTGTTTTAAGAAATCATTCTTTCTTTCTTATATCATTGAAAAGGCTATAGGTTATCTACACTTTAAAGACAGTCAACTTAAGCAGATTTTAATGGAAGTCTTGGCTTGAGCTCAGAGTTATAATCCTGGTGTAATTATAATAAAATCTGATTCCTGCCAGTGTCTTTGCCATCTGTTCTTCTTGACTTTAATATCATGTTTTCTTTCTTCCCTCCTCCCTTCCTCCTTTCTTTCTTTTCTGCAGGATTTTAAGGACGCAGTCGCTTGAATGGTATTACAACAACGTGAAGAGCCGCTTCAAGAGGTTCGGCAGCGCCAAGGTTTTGAAGACTCTGTACAGAAAGCACATTATAGAGAGAGGAGCGCTCTCTGATCTCCCAGGTAACTTCATCCTCTTACGCATACTTTTTAATCAGCCATGCATGATCTTTGTTACTCTGCCAGCTGTTTATTTATTTTATCTTTTAATCGTCTGCATCAATTTGATTGCAGAGCAGCCTTCTGTCTCTGTGCAGTGTTGTGTCACATTGTGATTAACGCCGGTTTGGCCAAAGACGTAATATAACTTCCTCCAACAACTTCATTTGAGATGCAAGGTTCTGGTCGGAGATTAAGAAACACAGAAAAGTGCATTTGATTACTCATTAGTTTGCTTTGTTAAATGATCACTCACTTGGTTTCACTCATTTTGTTATATCACTGACTGATTCACTTAATTGCTTTCTTATTGGCATGTAGAATCAAAGATTTTCCCACAGACAAACACACACACACACACACACACACACACACACACACACACACACACACACACGAACACATCTGGGTTATGTTCAGGGTGGACGATTGTTAAGTGCAACAATCTTAACACTTTAATTCATTTGCCTTCAATGTTGTTAATGTGATTTGAGGAAACCACTTTCTTCCATGGCTGCAGTTTAATTTTGAGCAGTGTTGTTGTGTGTGTGTCAGCGGTGATGGTGACAGACTACGGGTGAGCTGCCCCGCGGACTCGTCCTGCCAGTTAATCCCTGCGGTGGTTCAGGCCACTTTGCGTCCTCTGTGAATTGTTCCCGTGCTGGACAGCAGCAGGGCAGCTTTTATCCAGCCTCCCCCCCGCTCCAGATAACATTGTTTTGACCCGGCCACAACATGATCGGTCTGCCTCTGTGGCTGACTACAAGGCATTATTTCAAACCCTGGTACACGGGATTAAATGGATGAAGAGAGCACAGAGGGGATAAATCAGGTCAGACTTGAGGCAGGATGAGGTTGAGATGAGGGGATGTTCAGGAATACACCGTGTAATTTTGTCTGTAATGTATAAAGTGAGTGGACAAAAAGAATACTTATATTATTATATAATTATATATGCTACTATGCAACCCACATATTAGAGGAATACAGTATAACTAGCTGGCAAAATGTCTTTGATTACCGCAACATTATTACATTTTCCTTTTTGCAGTCAGTACGTCTAGCCATTGTGAAAGCCGCCTTGACTATCTTTACGGGCTAAAATAGCTAGATTTGACTCACTGGAGATCTAAAAATATGTTGGTCAGAAAGAAGCTTACAAGTATTTAGCCTAATAACACATGTTAGTTCAGTTCAGATCTGTGTTGTGGCACAAGAGGGAATTATTTTTGCAGCAAGGCTGCATAAAAACATGAAAACTTAACACATGAACACAATAAGACAATTAAATGTGCTCGTGCTGTCCAGACATTACAGGAAACAATAAAAGGTTAATGTGATAAAAGTAGGGCTGTCAGTCATTAAAATATTTAATCACATGATTGTCCATAGTTAATCGCAATTAAGCACAAATTAATTGCACATTTTTTATCTGTTTAAAATGTACCTTAAAGGGAGATTTGTCAAGTATTTAATACTCTTATCAACATGGGAGTGGGCAAATATGCTGCTTTATGCAAATGTATGTATATATTTATTATTGGAAATCAATTAACAACACAAAACAGTGATAAACCCTCACAGGTACTGCATTTAGCATAAACAATATGCTCAAATCATAACATGGCAAACTGCAGCCCAACAGACAACAACAGCTGTCAGTGTGTCAGTGTGCTGACTTGACTATGACTTGCCCCAAACTGCATGTGATTATCATAAAGTGGGCATGTCTGTAAAGGGGAGACTCGTGGGTACCCATAGAACCCATTTTCATTCTCATATCTTGAGTTTTGGAGCATTATTTATCCTCCTTCATAACAAGCTAGTGTAACATGGTTGGTACCAATGGATTCCTTGGGTTTTCTAGTTTCATATGACACCAGTATCTTTAATGCGTTAAAGAAATTAGTGCCGTTAAAATGAATTTGCTTTAACGCATTATTATCGCGTTAACTTTGACAGCCCTGGATAAAAGCAAGGAGAACTGCAAAAATAAGAGTAGAGATAACCATATTCTGTGTAAGAACGACAAAAAGGCATGAAATACAGTAATGGCTAAATTTCCCCCTGACATTTTACAGTTCATTTACTCCGTTTTACCAACATGATAGAGTTTTACTCTAAGTTGGAAGCTTTCCCAGGACAATCGTGATTTTTGTTGTGACCGTAGATTCTACTGTGGTGTATGAGTGGACAGATTGATTCTCCTTCTAAACCTGCAGTTTTCTGATTTCCTCTCTTTGCTCCCCCTAATCATCTATCCCTCTCCCAATCCACTCTTACCAGCTCTCTCCTCTCCTCTCCTCTCCTCTCCTCTCTCTCTTACATCATCTGGGCTGGAGGAGGAAGGATTATGTGACTCGGCTGCTGGTCTCCCCGCTCACATGAGCCCAGCAGATTAAACCGCTTCCAATTCTCAAATACTCGCATCGCCGCTCCCACCAACTGGCTAGCTGACTTGCCATATGATTATGGATATACTATGATATGTGTGTGTGTGTTGCTTGGGTGTATCTGGCTGTTAAAGCAGACATTGTTGGCTCGCACAGGAGAAACGTTAGATTTATTGGCTGGCAAAGATCTTCCCCCGAGTTATGATATAATTTCTTTTTCCCATTTTATGTGTTCTTGTGTGTATATACATGAATTATCTTGTTGTTTTTTATCCTTCGCCCACCCCATATCAGACTGTCAAAAATATGATTGTGTTTTAATTTATTTGAAAGAAAATGCCTTTTAAAACCTCTTTTGCGGAAAATAATTGGATATGTCAAGTGTTTGAACAAGCTTATAGTAACAGATTATCGTGATGTATATCAGGACGTCTGTGCATTCAATTGAACAGAATATAATGAGATTTTACTTCAGCAAGTAAATCAGCACTAGATTGAAAAGAAAAAATCAATTAGATAAAGATGTTTCTCATTAACACACTGATGTTGCAACATCTCGCTCGGTCTATGCTGCTCCAAGAAAAGGAGCTTTTATTATGTAGCCAGAAAGTCTTAGTGCTGGGGCCTCTCTCTTCATACATAAAGAAAAGCAGCCGCAGGAATGTAAAACATTCTTGTAAACTGTTTCCCACCCATATGTGAAATATAGGCTACCTCTATATGTGTGCTAGTAAAGTTCATTTTTTTTATCATCACCAAGGGGCCTATGCTTGTGAAATCAATTCTGTACGAGTGTGAAATGGCAGCTGACATGACAGTCAGTGAGAGAGATGTGACTGTTTTACATCTATCGTGTCCCCGGAGAGAATGTGTGACCTTCAAACCAACAGGAAGACAACAGCGAGCGATTTGTACTTTTCTGTCCGTCATCTCCGACGGAAGGGAGTAATGCTCCTGTGTGACCGGTTAGTAATACCAAACTGTCCTCTGGGTGCAGTACTGTGTATACGTGTGTGTGCAGGAGAAGCCCCTAGAGAGTTTTAACATTAAACCTGGATGAAGTGTTGGTGACCACATAGTGTAAAGAAGAACAAACGCATCAGAGAAGAAAAGATTTGAATGGAATCATCCATCTACTGTATTACACTTTTTGCTTGAACAGCTGAATTTCCTTTTTTTGTAACTGATTCAAGTACCTCATTAACGGGATCGGCAGATGCCAAGCACTGATCCGAGTACCTATTAAATTAGTAATTAAAGCCTTGACGCCAGTATAGCATGAAATGAGATGGTTGTGTTTACTCATACATTAATGTATCCTGAACACTGTAGCACTAAACACTCTTAGCCTTTGGTGCACAAGAGCCTACATGTCAACAAACTGAAATTAGATTAGAAATGTGATGTACTGTAACAGTGGAGCTGCTGCGTAGTGTTGTGGTAAAAGGTTAGAGGGGGAGAAACTGCTCTTTCAATTAAAATAAGCACATGGAGCATCTTCCTTTTTCAAGTGAAATGAACGAATTGATTCTTGGGATTACGCTAGTCAATAGGCTTGAGACAGAAGAGTAAAAAAAATCAACATGTAAAGTTATAACCTCAAAATACATTTGCTGTCTTGTCAAGAGTTAGATTGGGAGATTGATGCCACTCTCATGTCTGTATGCTAAATATGAAGCTATCTCCAGCTGCTGGTTAGCTTAGTTTAGCATAAAAACTGATTAGTGCAGACATTTCTGACTCTTGCACTATACTCCTATGCTTTACCTTCTCTTAAATTGATCCGAGGAGTGTTATGTTTGTTTCCACCATGATAAATCGGTATAAGCACACTGGCTAATACTTGTAATTTTTAGAACGGCTCATCTTTTCGTTTAATATCTCCATCGGAGTGTAATTTTTGTACATCACTCTCTACCTCTCTAGTCTGGTTTTATGGTATAGATTCATAAAGTCTGCCATGAAATGCAATGTGATGAGTCTGTTTAAGTATCAAAAGCAGGAATGATGACTTTTCTTTTTTCTTTTTTTTGACACTAAAATCTCATTCATTTCATATGGGGGATTACTGATGTCCCACTTTTCTCCTGCCTTTTGTGTTTGCTGTCACATCACTCCGAATGTTTGTGGGAGGCCATTAAGATGACGGTGACTCGAGAAATGTTCAAACATATTATCACCTTCAAACACACTGTTTCCTCTGGTGAGAAAAGAGAGAGCGAGAGAGAGAAAGAGAGAGAGGAGAAGCAGTGCAGTCTTTTAAAGCTCTCTATGGCGGCCGCTGTCTTTTCAGTACGATAACAAAGGAAGAGATGATGTCCTTGTGTATATGGGACAGAGACTCCTGATAGCATCAGAGAATGATGCGCTTTATAACCTGGCGAGACTCGTTTCAAAAAGACAACATTATTTGTCTTTGTTTTTAATTTACAATTAGATTTTTATTAGTAAATAACAAAAAACGTACTCGTTCATCACTGCATTTTTCTTCTCTGTGTGTGCTTTGTGTGTGATTGTGTTTTTATGCCCTGCAGGTTTGATTTGTGTGCATGCGTGTGTTTCTGTGTCTGCATGACTACACATTCCTCACCAGGGCTGCAGTAAATTAGTAGACAAATTACTAGAGATAAACACGTGGACTGCATCAGTTTCTGTGTCCATTTCCAAAGTTGAGAGGTTATTTTCCCACTTCAGAGTTTACAAGTGAATTTGGCTAACAATTGGTGCAAATTATTGTTGGCTTATGAATCACCAGATTGTCTTTGGTGGTGATCGGAATGTGAGTTTTTCTCCGTCATGCAGTTTTTCTGACCGTAACTATCATGCTGCGTTTATGAGCTGGAGTCAAAGTCTGACATGTGGGCTTTCATTTGAGCTGCTGAAGAGCTTTCTATTCATGAGTTGTTTTGTTGGAAAAATCAAACCCAAAAGATACAGAATAAACAAATATAAACTGTTAACAGAAGCTGCAACCTTGCAAATGAGATCATTGTCCAGTGTTAAATCGGTGTGAATGCTGGAAGCGTTGTGTCAAGGATGGACTTAGTTTTTCAGAATAAAAGCCCCATAAAGTAACTGTATCTGGACAGGAGCTCATGATGAGGCTTGTTTTGTCTAAATAAAAAAAAACAACTCACTGTATGTTAAAAGCAAACTAGGGATGAACCTAGTTTTTCAAAATAAAAGCCCCAGAAGGTAGCTGTATCTTAACAGAGAACTCGGGTGAGGCTGTTTTTTTTTTTTCAAAATATAAGCCCCATAGAGTAATTGTATTCTAACAGGAAGCTCGGGATAAGGCTTCTTTTTCAAAATAAGAGTCCCAAATTGTCACTTTATATTAACAGGAAACTTGGGATGACCTTATTTTTCGAAATAAAAGTGCTTATAGTTCAACTCTGGTCAGGGCTTAGATCTCAGCTGATGTTTTATCCTTATTCCATCAAAGACAATTAAAGGAAACCTCAACTCCTTCTCAGTACACTTTCTCATTTAAGTCCTAGCTCTAAAACTCCCATTTGATAAAATATTCAACACAGCTGATTGAGATTTCCTAATATGACCCACCCATTTCCCACTTTTCCAACTCATTCATACTCCTTCAGCTGCTTCTTCATCCAAATTAAAGCCAGCAATCCAGTTTAGCCACGTCAGCCGTTCAACAACCAGCATTTACACCCCAATTTCTTCAGAAGTTGCCTTCTCTAGTTAAGGTTTGCCCTGCACAGATTGCCTTCAAACCTGTAGATGTGTTTCTGAAATCCTACTCCACTAGTTGGCCCAACTTTTATTTTGTGCCGTTATGCTGAACAACCAGTTGCTATTGCAACCTTTTTGTTTGAGCCGACCAAGGTCAGATAATGAATCTCCTATTAATTTGCATTTTTCTAGCTTTGGGGACTTTTTTTTTTTTTTTTTACACCTGTTGGGTGCAGCTACTCTAAGCTAAAAGAATACAGATGCTTCCATGAAAACTAAAATGAAAACTAGTATTGTTTCATAATTGTGGTTATATCAAGAATGTAGAATACGACGTGAGGATTTTGTATAAGAATTCCACTTGTCAAGCAAGAGTGAGCATTATGTGCTATGCTGCTGATCCATTTCTGTCCAATGAATGGTTACTTAGCCAAAAATCTTCAACGTTGATGCAGTGCAGTAGGCTAGATGTGGCCAATCTTGTGTGTTAGTGACCTTCGTTCTACTACTGTTCTCCTCTCCTAGTAAACAAAACATAAAGACCTCCTGATTCACCTCTTTCGGTAGATTTGTACTCATTCAAGGCTTTCTAAAGCGCCTTAAAAGATAACCATACTGTACTATATAAGTACTTCAGACACTCGCAGGCGTATTGTCACTTTTTGGAGCATTTCTATTGCCTGTTTTCTTTTAGCTGAAAGCTTGGTGACTCAGAGTACAGTGCTCTCTCTGTAGGGATTTGAGGGCAGAATGTAAAACAGGAGCCCAGAGCCGCTGCTGTTGAAAAGCTAACAACTACAGGGCTCGGACCACACTGGTGTCAAGAATGCAACTGGAACTCTGTTTGTGGTACTCATACCCATGTACACATGTCAGCTTGTGGACAAATGTGTGTCGAATGAAGGAGATGTACTGAAAACTTTGACCTTTAGCAGCTACAACTGACTTTTATCTGTACATTTTGCATTCACAATCACATCTGAATCACATTCCTTAGGGGTATTTTGTAGAGGTCGACCGATATGGGTTTTTTATGGCCGATGCCGATTTTTTACAGAATCAGGACAGCCGATGGCCGATATATGATGCCGATTTTTTTTTGCCGATATGTTTGGCTGGTTTTCTTTTTTTCCTCCATCTGATAAAATATAACAGCTTAATAATAACAAATGATACACAAAATTTCTTAACTTAAATAAACATTTATTGAACAACACTTATGGTCTGTCTCTCCAATTAGCATTTTGTGTCTGCACTGCAGTGCATATTTTATTTTGTACATGATGGTTAATATAAGTAATAGTACAGGGCTCAAAACCTTTTAAGCACCTTTCCAAAACTGTCCTAAAGCATGTTTTTCATTTATGCTTGCTGACAGACACATAGCACAAGCTATATGGCCATAATGTAATTGATCAAAAAATAATAATAACTTTGTTCACTCGTATTACACAGCTTGCTGCTCATAGACACGTTTAATGAGGAAGTGAACTTTTTGCTAAATGTTTCGACAAATTGCTCGTGTCCTCACACACAAACTTGCACTTATGACAAGCATTGTCAGCATCAACTCTAGTAAAGTGTAATCACGCTTTATAAGTTTAGTTTTCTCCGCCATAGTTACTAAGAGTAGAAGCTCTGTGTGTCTGAACACGGCGCTGCAGCAGCGTGTATGTGAGAGCTGCTCCGCCCCGCACACAGCTAACGTTACCTATGGAGAGAAATTCTCCGTTGCCAAAAACAGAATTGATTAAGTCAGAGTTTATTAATACCACGGTCTGTAATAATTTAGCCCCCGAGCCCGGTACCGGGATTCGGTACCCATCCATACCTGTAAGGTAGTTGGTTAGAGGCTCGCTATCAGTACAGTTCCAAAGTATTTTCTCTCTAAAAGTAACATTTCATATCTAACCAATTAAATACATAGGGCTTTGAAAGAGTCGAATTTAAGCCTACCGGTTTCTCCCAGTTACGACGTTGTTTCTTCTCACGCACTCTTGCAGAGGTTAGCCCACTGGGCTACATTTACTGAGGTTTGCCGGTAGAATGGCAATTTGATTGACACACAAGGGGCGGTGTCACACGTGTTCCACAGCAACAACAACACTGGGCTGCCCGCAGATGTGCCTGCTTGATAATTGGCTTAATATGCTCAGGCATCGGCCGATGCCGATTATGAAAAAATGTCAAAAAATCGGCCCGATTAATCGGCCGACCGATTAATCGGTCGACCTCTAGTATTTTGTAGCTTTTGGGACATTTGGGGCATATGTAAGGTCATATACAGAATGCATTAGAAATGGGACACATTTTAAACTAACATTTGCACTGTTTTTAATCCTAATATAGTTTACGCTTCTTTATATCGGCTGGAAACAGAAGACAAAGGTGCCATTTCACTCAGTCCGACATCGATCTTTCAATTATGAGCTCTTTGCAAAATTGTTGTTTTTATGTTTTTGTGTCATGCAGAGGTTTGTGTGTGGTTGAAATGTTCTTACTGTTGGCTGCAGTAGAAACAGCCAAAATAATATTTTCTATTGCTCCGGGCGCTTTCTGGGTGGTTTTGTGCAGCATTGTTCCTGCCCAGGTTCATTCACTAGAAGGATTATCCCATTCAGGCTCCTTTTAAGTCAGGCGCAGTGGCCCGCAGGTGACAGCAGCTGCATTATGAAAATGTAAAAATTAAATACTAAAAGCTATTGCTAATTACTGGAGACATTTTTGCTCCTTGATTTCGCATTCCACCTCCATCATTTGAACTTTAAAGGCCATGTTGGCCAAAACAGACCAATTAATTTCTGCACACACACACTTGTAAATGCTGCAAGCACCACCTGAAGGGTCAGTAGCCTAAAAAATATTCATATTTTCAAAAGAGAGCAGTTTCATTCATTTTATTTAAATTACATCGGCATCATCTCCACAAAAGGTGAGTGAAGCTCTTATCTCCCAAATAAAAGAGGCGAATGAAGCGTTTGTTTACTTTCCACTATCTCCCAGCCTGTTGTGATGTAAACAGACATCCTGTCAGTTCAGCCGTTGTTCTGAGGACGTTGTTTATGGGACTATGTGTGCTGCCAGATGCTGTATTGTAATTGAAAGGAAACCGTCTGGACTCTCCTTACTCCTCCTGCTGCTGCTGCTGGCACTTCAGGAGCGTTAGCTCTAAGTGGGACTTTACTGGCTCATTTATTTATACAGTCTTTTGTTAGTTCCCTCTGTTTCTCCACATATTCTCTCTTTATGACACTCTATTCCACTCATCTTAATCCCCACGTTGAATGTGCAATTTGCGAAATTTCAAAATTGTTTGGGCCAAAACAACAGACGATTTTCAGAACTATTTTGCATCAAGTGGTCCCATCAGACTATATTATTCAACTCTGCGTTCATCGTTCTTATCTTACACTATGAGTGGAGCTTTTGAGTGGTGGGATATGTTAGAGCTCTGAGAGGACAGCGAGGTGTGACGTTGCAACTGCAAGATGTTGAGTACATTTTGTTTTTCACCTGCAATATTTTACTTTTCATTTTTTGGTTTCCTTGCTGGTAGTCAAACAAGTGCAAAATATATCTTAAACTATATTAAGTTCATATCAAAAAATCTCCCATATCCCAAAATGCAATGTGTCAGATTTTATATTATACATGCAAAAATGACTGTTGTGCGACTCCACACCATGGATGTATTATAAATGCTCTACATCCGTCAGTGACAACGCCTTTGACAGCGTCTTTGAGCTCTGGAAAAGCGCTATATAAATTGAATATATTATTAAAATTAAGATGATTCATTATTGTCCAAAATGTTAATTTACTGCTCACTATAGTGAACGTCTATTATATAGGAAGTAGTGTGATCATAACACATCTGCAGGGGTTAAATAGTATTTTGTTTAATGCCAATGTTATATAAATACTGCTTCACTAGGTGCTAACTTTCAGTAGCAAAATGCACTTTGATGTATAATTTAAAGAAATCAGTTGTTGACAAAAGCAGTTGGAAAACAAACAATTTGGTTGTAATAATAACAAAGAAAAGAAATCCCAGTACAGACATGCCCTTGTATCTTTTCCATTTACTCTTAACAGAAAGGTTATGTAGTTCTCCCACTCTTTCTCACACACACACACACACACACACACACACACACACACACACACACACACACACACTTACACATTTGCACACTCAGACAGATGCAGGCCACCGCTGTCGTCTGTGTGGTTACCATGGCGATATCGAGTGATTTCCTCCTCCACAACCGTGAGTGGCGGGAATGGGGAGGGACAGAGGTGAGACGATGGTCATGGAGAGAAAATACAGAAGTTGGACGTGAGGAGGAATGTACTGAGACACACACACTGACCTTCCATCACCTCTGTACTGACATGGCAGCAGCGCCGTTCAGGGCCAATTAAAGACAAAGACATCACTCTGTTGTGTCACACTACTCCTTGTATCACTGCTGCCTTGTCATGACTCATGGAAGAACATCAGGCTGACAAACAAAACAATGATGTGGTGCCTCCCTTTAGTGATCGCTGTCATCTTAAATATGCTGTAAAGATGGTAAATAAATCTGTTATATAATGTGACAATGCTATGATCAAGCTTTGGTTTAGGTTTAGGGGGAAAAAAACACTTAATTAGAAAGATCCAGTTTTGGATTAAAGCAAGTGTTCTAAAGTTACTAAGCTGGTTGTATGTTATATGTGTAAAATCTCAATCAGCAGTGTAACCAGCTGTCTTTCAGTCTCTTGGTCTGAAATCCAGTTGGGTAAAAGTACAAAATAGCGTAAAACAAATACTCAAGTAAGGTGCAAACGCCTCAAAGCTGTAAAGGCCCTGACACACCAAACCAACAGTCGGCCGTCGGCCAATTTCGGGCCTTTGTTTTTTCGGTGTGTCCTGCATCGTTGGCACTTGGGTGCCTGTGTCTGATGCTTTTTCAGCATGTTGAATCGGCGGCAGAGCGTCGACGGCGACGCATTGTTCATCATGAAACAGGAAGTTGTTTTTGAGGGGCTAGGTTTGCTTAAAAATAAACAAAAATTGGCGCACACATTAAAGTGCTAAAATGTGTTATCTGATATGGTTCTTGTGCTGGGGTGTGGCAAGGGGGCTCGATAGCCTCCAACAAAATTTGAATGCCGCAAGAGACTTGAAAAAAGTCTCTTGCGGCCTTGCTCTAAACCCAACAGGAAGTCGGCCATTTTGAATTTTTGGGACATTTCCAGGCTCTGTACTTACTACTACTACTGTACTAACGAACTCCTCTTAGAGATCGAACTCGATCGACTTCAAATTTGGTCAGTACAATCTAAAGACCTTTGCGATGAAAAGTTATTAAAAGTTTTAGCTTTCATGAAATGGCGTTGCCGTGACGTGGCGGAGAATTAACATGATTTGCCATTAAACAACAAGCTATTTTAACTCGACTGTAATTACCCTACTTGAGTAAATATATAGAGTTTCCTCTGACCACTGCATCTGACAAACTAATGAAGGAGCTAATAAAATGACGTTTAGTCCCAGTAGATGGTAACACACATAGGTACATTTTCCTGCTCAGACAGGACTGCTTGCTGCAGGCTGCATCCATATGACTGACAGTTGACAACAACACTTTTTTGGACATCTCCCAGATGGCCAAGTTATGCTGACAGAGGTTGACGTTGGTATGTAAACAGTGAGCTGGTGTCGGTGTTGGATGCATTATCATGATACCCAGTCCTCAGGAGCTTTCTTAGTTTGTGTATCAGCTTCCCTGTGTGTCTTTCTCGGTGTGTGTGTGTGTGTGTGTGCCGCCCACCTGTCTGTGTGTTATTCTTGCGAGGCGGCTCACTTTCTCTGACAGCAGTCCTTTTGTGTCTACATTGTCCTGAGCTGCTGCAGGTAATTTCCCCACCTATTGTCCCCTTCCAAACTCCCAGAAACTATAATTAAGCTCTAACCAAGCGAGAACAGTACAGCTCTGTCGAACGCTGTGAGACAACTCTGGGAGTGAGGGACGGCTGGAGCGTGTAATGGTCCGGGGGACTTGTTACACCGTGCTGCTGCGACTGGGAGGACTGGGCCTGCGAATGGAGAATGGATAAATCAAATACACACTCCTCAAAGTGGAGCTACACACGCATATTTTGCGTGAAACTACTGTTAGGGCAGATGTTGCCTGTAGTTAGATGTGTGGAAGACTATATATGTATATAAATAAAAAAAATGTCTTCTCTGGTTGAGTTACAGCATGTCACTGCATGTCACTGTGAAGTAATGTAAGAGTTTGTGATTGCTGCCTTACAGGCTCTGCACTAAGACTTCGCAGTGCTCTGACAAACAGCAGTTCATCTTGCAGTAAAGCTGAAATAGTATAACATATCTGACAGCTGGCTGTGTGACTGCTGCTGTCAAGGGGGGAAAAATGCCAGCTTCTTTGATTTTGATATATTTGTTTTTGTTTGGCTTCTGGTTACTTTCATATGTTTGACTCATTAAACCCCTTCTGAAATAATTCTGTTAAGTTTATTGCTATTTCATGCGAAACACATGTATTTTAGTAAGACGTACGCTTGTGGGAGATACCAAGAAGGCATCCAATGGCAACATTGTGGTTTAGAAGAGTGATCGCTGTGTATTCGGCTGTACTCTGCTCCTGGCGGTGCTACAGTTAGCTATGGCAGAGATCGGTGAGTGGCTCTGGCTCTTTGAAGGCGGACTCGCACCAAACCACCGCGAGCGTTCGACTGTCTCTGTGCATTCAGCCAGAAGCTGCAGCCTGTCCAACAGGACACTGTTGACTAATGTTGGAGGCGAGGAGACCGGCCAAGGATGGGAGTCATGGGGTTTGGTTGTGCTTGTGTTTTGTCAGCAGCAGGGGCCGAAGCTTTGGAACGAGGTTTGATTTGGTTTTGGCTCTGGTTAGTGGATGGAAACAAGCTCAAGTGGGGACCAGGGGTGGAGCCGGAGCCAGGGTGCTCTTGTGTTTGGTCTGGAGCAGCCGTGTTTGAGAGTGGGTATGGGCTGTGGTCAGAGGATGAGATGGAAATGTAGTGTGGTCAGTTAGAGGATCCTCATTCCAGTAGCAGTATATTCTACCTTGGTGGTCTGACAAACCCCTCTCCTGCCTGCTCTGCCTGACTTCTTAATAACCTACATGTCCATTTATACTCCTCATTTTTACAGCTTGACTGATGAGAAGGCACACGATAAATGCAAACCACAAGAGATATGTCTAACAGGAGTTAATGGGCCACTAAGGGAATATGTGGTTTCGAAGGCGGGGATGTTGTAACCACTACAACTTCTCTGGGAATTCACAGCTCTTTAAGTCGACCTGTCTCGGAATTATAATCACAAATTTTCCATTTTGGGTGACATGAATGTCTCTTTGCTGTAACTCTAGATTTAGGTTTGAAAGAGACATGAATATAGCACTAACTCACGAGAGACTTGGCCTGAATGAGCTATAAAGAAAGCAACACACTCCATGGTGATGCTTATGTGCACTGAGAACATCGCTATGATAAGTGCCAGCATGTGATTCATTTGAAAGGCTAAGGGAGTTGTCATTTTCTTTCAACTGTCATTTTGTTTCTTTTTGTGTTTCTTTTTTAATGCACAATAGGGAACGGCACCAAGTAGAAGAAACAAAACTATACAATTGACAAGATGACAAAATGCAGTTGGGAATACAGTTGACAAGGGTACAAAAAGGGGTTTTGTGGCGCAGTGTAACCTACTTTTAACGTGGCAACAGTGCAAAAGAATATGCAGCTACATTATTATATGGTATGATATGAGGTGATTATTTGCATTTCTGTGACAGGCGTCAGTTTGAAGGCTTTTATCTGAAGACTTCATTTGTCGTTTTCTCTCCCTCCTCTTTAGAAAGCAGTGTTCACGAGGGAAGCAACGGCAACGACAATGATGGCAGCATCTGTGGCAGCGACTCCGCCTTCTACAAGCAGAGTGAAGGTGAGAGACGCGGTGATGAACGGGAAGCGTTTTTGTGGTGGCAGTGCAGATGGGTAATTTCAGCCACAATTATAATCGACATTATCTTTTCCACTTTACAGCCATTTCCTGCCCGCTGTGTTAGCTATATTGATTTTTTTTTTCATTATTTGTCCCCTTTTCCATTTTCTTAAAAGGTTGAGCTTTTATGTTTATTGCTCATTAATTGTTTCCTTAACATATAGAGGCCATTCTGCAAAGGGCATTTGTGTGTGTGTGTGTGTGTGTGTGTGTGTGTGTGTGTGTGTGTGTGTGTGTGTGTGTGTGTGTGTGTGTGTTCGTGTGTGTGTGTGTGTGTGTTTGTGTGTGTGTGTGTGTGTCTGTGTGTGTGTGTGTGTGTGTGTGTGTGTGTGTGTGTGTGTGTGTGTGTGTGTGTGTGTGTGGTCACATCAGTGCTACACGGCACTAAAGTGAATCGAAACACAGAGCAACGGTTCTTGTTTGATCATTAAACTGCACACACATTAAAATTCTCACATAAATCCACAGGATACACATAAAACCACCGACATGCCGACATGAACAAATGCACACACGCACAGATACAGTTATAGCCTCCTCCACTCCTCAGACAGCACTTTTAGACACGTGCTTGCGCCATTTACTGCACACACACACACACCCCTTCATACACAATAAATACGCAAACAACCCCAACAGCCCCAATCTAATGATAACGCTAATTTCAATTGTTTGCCAGTAATTATGAGTTGTTTATGCAATGATCAAGATCTGCCATTTAGATAATGGCAGCTCTTGAGAAGCCCACAAACAAACACTTCGTGTGTTGGGGGGGGATCTTTGTTTTCATTTAACTGTGGTGTTCAAATGGGCAGTTTATACGACGTTGCATTGTTTTCTATTGTAGTTTTTTCGTGTGTGTAATTATTTACATCGTTTTATTTTAGCTAAAGGGATAAAGCTAGCAATAAAAATTGTTTAGAGCAAAGGTTGTCCATCTATTTAATATTTCAATAACACTGTCTATCACGATGGACCAAAAAAAGTATAAAAATTCATAGAGCAGAACCAGACATATTGTCTTTTTTAGTTCTGCACGTTATTCTTCCTTGTCAAAACCTGGTGCCTACATAACCCACAATGCAACTAGACCACCGACAGTCATGCTGCGTTCCATTTGAACTGGTTAGTCAGAATTTCCGAGTTCCCAGTCAGAAATTTAAACTGGAACGCCCTCTGAAGTCGGATTTCTGACTCGGAAAGTCGGACGAACCTCAACAACCCTGACCTCAAAATCCAAGATGGCTGCTCACACTGTGATATGCATTAGTAGTCCCCAAGACCTGTAAACTGACTTTAGTTTGTAAAATCAGAGGAGTTCTCCTTTAAAATGAAGTAGTGTCTGCTTGCGAGCCCTTGTCACAGCTTGCATATGTCCACCAAAGAATCATTTATCCCTCTAAACGTCTCCGATTGTTTCACTTGAATATTTCTTAGAGTCGAGAAGAGGTAAAACTGTCGAAATCCAAAACATGCAGAAACATATATTCTAATTTGTGAAGCAAAACAATGTTTTTGATCTTCTTTAATATCCAATTAATCATCTTGTGACCCTTTAGATTTCTCTCATGACCTATTGGAGGGGTTGTGACCCTCAGGGTGGGAACCCTTGGATTAGAGTAGGAGTTAAAGGGAGCTGTAGGAATGTGTGTTAGGGGATGAAGCGTGTCTAGAGGTTGTTATACAGTTATATATATCTCAGTAATGTTCATGTGTGTGATATTAGGACACAGTATGGCAGAGACGCTCACAGTCGCCCTGCGTGTTGCTGAGGAGGCGATAGAGGAGGCCATCGCTAAGGCGGAGGAGTTCAGTGACAGCTTGGTGAGACGCCCCTCTGTTCCTCCTTTCTTTCTCTCTCTGTCTCTTTTCCATTTGCTCCTCTTTTCTATCCCCGCTTTCACTGTCATGGCCTCTTACTTCTATTCTCTCAGTATCAGCAGGATGCAGTCATGGTTTTTGGCGTCTGCACAGACCCTCTGCTGGTAATTCTGTCACTTTAAACAGAATATGTGTGTGTGTGTGTGTGTGTGTGTGTGTGTGTAGGAGAAGCAGAATGAGGCTCGGTATCTGCAGGACCACAAAGAGGAGCTCATAGAGGAACTTGCCACAACAATTGTACAAAAAGTAGGTTGAGTAAGTTTTATTTTTTGAAAGTTTATTTTCCCCCTTGTACCTGAAAGTGTAGTTAACCTCATTCAAATGTAAATGCGTACTAGAAAATGAAAATGCAATACATCAAGCTAGGTCCCACCTCTGTCTTCAGTTTGACAGTTTGACTGACAGATCAGTAGACCATTATAACGTTAAAAAAAAAAAAAGCATTTTCACTGATATTACATTTTGATGGAGAGATGGCACAGGAACACATAAAATTAAAGTTCTTGTCTTCTTTTGAAATTGGGATCACAGAACCATTTGAGAAAAGAGCATCTTTAATTATGACATCTTAGTTTAAATTAAGATTCAAATGACAACCGCTTTAATTTGAATCATGTCTTGTAATTTGCATACACATAGTAAGTGGAGTTGCAGTTGTTTGATTGCTTTCCAGTTTTAATTAACATTTGTTGGCCATCAAGTCTGTGAAGGTGAAATACAAAAGTAAAGCATTTTATCTCCATTTTGAGGTGCATAATAGGATATGAATATTCAAATGGAAACTGGATTATTGGTTTTAAAGCTTCATTATAACAAATTATTCATGCCTAAGTGTAAACATCAAACGCTGTTATGGGATTGCATTTTCATTTTCCAATTTGCAATTATTATTACTAGTGCAGCGCCCATTCGGAGCTCGTGCCCGCCCGGAACGGGCCGATTGCTTGGCCCCCAGAAGTGCTTCTTGCAGCGTTGTCGAGAACCACAGTATGGCTGCTTGCACCCGCCAAGTGTGAAGTTGATTGGAGGATGGTCCTCGAGATATTCGAAGGACAGTCATACATACATACACAGACAGAGATCCCTTCCTTTATAGTTAGAAGATGCTTCTACAGTGCCACCTATTGGCCAAATGGCACAAAATTTGCCATGGTCATTCAGGCATCATATCTACTCATGTCCACCAAATGTGGTCACAATAGCACAAAGCGTTCAGGGGACATGACATTTTTTGTAATATAAGCCCTGCCCACAGCATTTGAGCTAACTTTGAGGGCCAGCTATAGCAAAACTGTATGGAACATCCAAAATAAAAAAAATAAAAACTATTTCCGGTTTGGTCCAGAGATGTTCTGTGCTAAATTTGGTGACGATTGCTCAAAATCTGTAGGAGGAGCAGCAATTTGGAGGCAATACAAAATGACTGAAAATCATTTTAGACACAAGTGGGCATGGCTTATATGGATAGATTCATCTAGGCCCACAGAATCCAGGAAAAAGAGAGACTTATGGTTAAAAAGTTGCAGGCCAAATCGTAAAGTTCATTGTTATAGCGCCACCATTTGGCCAATTTGCACCACATTCGACACTGCAATCCCTTGGGTCCCCAGCAATACACCCGCCAAGTGTGAAGTTGATCGGATGAGCGGTTCTCGAGATATGCGAAGGACACACAGACAGACAGACATTCCTTGCTTTATAGTTAGATTATTTATTATTTGAATAAAGCTTGCTATATACTTGCATACCTCGCAGCTCTCTCACTCTTTCACTTTCTTCTGCTCTTGTCTCTCTCTCCTTCTCAGATCATCCAGAGGAGGAAGCGTTCAGAGATGCAGACAGAGTATGACTTTGTCTGGCCTCAGCCTCAGTCCTTGATCCAGTCCAGTGAACTCCCCTCTCCGTCTCAGCCTCAAGCTTCTTCACAAGGACCACAGGACCCCCTCAAGACCTCCTACTCTCTCTGGGTCAGTCTCTGCCTGCACTCAAACTCTCAAAAAAACAACAACAACAAATACCAACCACATCCGGTGAAGTCAAAACAAAACAGCCCTGTCGTGTCGGTGGGTGTAAACACGCCAGAAGCATTTGCTCTTCTATCGTGCACCATGTGTTTAAAGAAGGGCGGTTTGGTGTTCTCACTTCATTTCACAGCACATAGAGTATAATGTTCCTCTGTCTGTGTTCTGGTATGTGTTCCTCTGGGTGGACCGGCCGCCTTCTGTGCGTGTTTGCCAGGGTTAAAAAAACACAGGAATGTTGTGTTTGGCTGAAAATCACTGTAACTTTTTAGTAGCACCGGTCACATACGTGGTGACGATGTGGTCTCATTAAGCTTTGTGTTTTGGTCTCTTTCTTTGCCTGATGTCCTCTGTGGATCTTGTAGCTGTTGTATTAAAAGCCAGTGGTGAGGAGTCTTACGCATATTACTTTTGCACGATTAATCCTCATCTAAATTCGTCATATTGCAGGATTAAGGTATTCTCTAAAAATTTATAAACATTTAAGCAACTCATTTAGAGGATTGATTCAACTTGGCAGACACTTTTCCTCAAGATTAAGGGAAAATAGACCACCGAGCAACAAGATAGACCCCTAAGTGCATGGCTAATAGCTCTTTTTCCACTGTTTGAAGTGTTTTACGGTGGATTTTCCCCATTAAGTAGGCAAAAGCAATGCATTAGTAATATTGTAAGTGTGATTTGAACCAAGTATGAGTCGATGCTGATTGATAACTTAGAGCAGGCGTCTCCAAACTTTTTTCCTCTGAGAGCTAATTCAACAAAATGAAAGTGTCCGAGAGCTACTCATAGCAGTTGTACATTGCCAATAGCAGACATAATTCTTGTCTTACTTTTATGGTCCTTTAATAACGTTTCAGCCACCACAGTCATCGCCTCTATTACAATCCAACCATAGCCGAGGGGCTTTTTATGTTTCGTTAGGATGTGCGCCGCTATACGAAGCCTCTGTTGCTGCGTTGGCCAACAGAGACTGTTGTCTTTTAAGCGTTGTTTTCAGCTCCTTTACCTTCTCTGTTCATAGACTGCTTATAGATATAAGTCCCGTGAAAAGTTGACAGTTTACCTGTTTCAATACATTTTCCAGGTTTGAGAAACGTACACACGATATGGTGACAACACCCAGATTACAGGGACACATAGAAATATGTAGCACACACACAGGAACACGTGCACAAAAACCGGCAATGCACTCACACCTGGCAGTGGTTCTTCACGCTACTAGTCAGCAGGGACTCTTGGAGATTTGTCATCGTCCCATGTGTGAGCGAAGCATCAAAGCTGCGCTCCCCTGGCCTCGCCGTTCTGTTTCCCACTGTTTCACTCAGCGAAGATCAAAGTCCCGTGAAATACGAGGGGATCCTCCTCGGCTGCTCGGCCCACCATGGGACGGGCTCTGTTTATCAGCCCTCTGCAAACACACTCACTAAGACACTATGCATGCAAATGCTCACTAAAATCTGTACTGCCTTAACGTTGATCCTTAGGGTGGTCTTAATGGTTCATCCCACCCACTGTAAAAACTGATGTTTTGTCTCTAATTCTTCTGTGCCCTACTAGACAGCTCAGTCTATACTTGAACATACATGTATCTACGTCAGTCCTTTCACCTGGATGTTTAAGGAACAGTGTGTAGGATCTGGCGACACCTAGCAGTGAGGTTGCAGATTACAACTTCTCCCGTGTGCCAAGCGTGTAGGATTGCTACGGTGGCCGACGCGAATGGCCCTCTCTAGAGCCAGTTGTTGTGAGAGTAGAGTGCTTAGAGTGTGTATGTAAGTGGGAAGTGAGTGGTGAAGCAAGAGAGCGAGAGCGGCGGCGACAGGAGCGAGTAACATTATCGACTCCGGCCCAAGCAGGAAAAGTTAACACAGTTGTTTGTCCGTTCTGGGCTACTGTAGAAACATGGCAGTGCAACATGGCGGACTCCATGGAGAGGACCCGCTCCCTATGTAGATATAACGGCTCATTCTAAGCTAACAAAAATACAATGATTCTTATTATCAGGTGATTATACACTAAAGAAAACATACTTATTAATATTATCTTCCATCTCTACCAATAGATCCCCCTAATTGTTACATACTGGTCCTTTAAATCAAGATCAAGACTGAATGAAAACCTGAACCAGGTTTAAATGCCCTCTATGTTTTTCCTTTCATTCACAGCGGAGCAGCCTCTAAATCTACATCCCAGTGACACACAAAGTTTAAGTGCATATCCACAAACATGATTAAACATTCCTGTTTAATCCAACCGTAATCTAACCAGAAAACTTCCTCCTAAATTTAAATTAGTCCCTTAATTTAAATTTAATAATTTAAATGTTCTTCTCATTGCCTCTTTTCAATGAGAGGCAAAATGTCTTTTTTGACAGCAGTTTTGATTTTTTTCTCTTTCATTATAAAGCCTTTTTATGATCATACGTAAAGGCTGTTGCACAAAATCTCCCCCATACACACACATACATGAAGAGAGACTTGTAGAGCCTCTCCTGTCTGCCTTGTTATTTCGTTGTTTTCTAGCTCCACCTGCTGATGAGATTGTTGACTTGCAGCCACAGTTGGACAGATTTCTGCCCAGACAGGAAGTAGACTAGCCAGCTGGGCCAAGTGCTCTCCTTTATATTATGTAATTACTATATGTGGATATTATATGTGACCGCTCCTGGCCTCTGTCCAAGCATTAATAACCTGTCCTTCCTGACCTTGAGTTGCTTTGACTAAATGTCTGTCTGAAGCACCAGTTTCTTTGAGAAAGATAATTCTATTACTGTAACTGCACCTCTGTGTGACATCTGACCTTTTCTGTGTGTCTGAGTCAGCAGAGGTGCGTGCACTTCTATGAGTCTAAAAAAACAGCGTATTTTTTGTATTCATGACAGCATTTTGTTGCTCACAAACCACATGTTGTGTGTCTCACTAACCTGCGTGTGTTTTAATGCGTGTGCTTGCAGCGTTCCCGGTCAGCGTTCTCCCTCACCAGTGACGACTCCCCGGAGAAGGGTCCAGAGGAGGAGGGCGCCGGAGCGGGCTGTGGCTTGCAGGATTACACTTCTCTGAAGAGGGAGGGCAAGGCCACGTCGCTACCCAGCTGGAAGAGCGTCGACCGCCTGGACAACTCCAGTAAATATCACACTCACAAACTCTGCTAGTCAGTTTTCCTTCGAGTCCTCCTGATCCCAGATGCAGAAGCAATTGTGTATCCTGTTTGCTATAGGAAACACAATTGCATTAATTACAGGATTTTCCTTTTAATACACTACCATGTTGTTTTTAAATTTATACAACTTGCTCATGGATGTTACAAAAGGCTTTTGTGGAATTTAAATGTCAAGTAGTTTAACTTATGCCCATATAAATTATATTGAATTCAGTGGTTCCACTGGTTTCCAAAGTTTTTACGATGCTAAAAACTATTAAAAAGTCCATAGAAATGTTCATATGTCTCTCATTAATTTCTCAAAACTTGGCTAAATACATTGCTTCTTCTGTTGCTCCTGTGCTCACTGGGTCTTAAAGCATTGCTCTTGAAGAAATTTGGGTCACACAGCCTATCCAAAAAGTACAGGTGGAAAGAGAAGTTAGTTTTTCTAAACTTCCTTGCTGTCTGTTCATGTTCCTCCAGGTGCATCATCAGTGCTCCAGAGCCCAGACGGTAACTGGATCGCTCTACACAGCTCGCAGCTTTCTCGGCCCAGCCTGCTAACCAAGAGGAAGAGTCTGGTGTTCAGCGTGCTGGAAAAGGAGTCCGGCGTCGTGTCGGCTTACGACGAGATGGGATCCGACTCAGAGGAGAACGACGAAGGCGGCTGGGGTGCGGCGCTGCGGCAGTTCCGCCGCAAGCTGTCAGATGAGACTTACTACACGGACTCGCAGCACGACCCGGAGTGGACGTACACCCAGCACCTTCCCATTACCTCACCGTCCTCTGGCCAGTACACCAACACAGAGACTCTCAACTCCGACTCAGAGGCCTCATCGGTGCTGTCCGCATGTCCTCGCAAACCGCCTCACAACCTGCTGAGGAAGAAAGGACCACCGGACACGCACCTGCATCCCCATCACCAGCCGCTCTACCAGCAACACCTTCACCAGAACTTCTCTCCATATGCACTCCACTCAGAGGCACTGGATGTCAACTTTAACCCTAAGGTGAGTCTTTAAAGTCAAACTTTGTTATTCTGTACTAAGTCTTATAATGTGTTTTATATAATTAGATGGGATGAATTTATACTGAAAATGTGACTTAGTCTGTGTCTCATTATCTAGCAAGTTGAACATCGAAAAACATTAAGTAAAAGTACCGGATGTTTTTTTGTATTTAGATGCTTTGGCAACATTGTTCTCATATCTTTCATGCCAATAAAGCCCCTTTGAGTAAAAAAAAAAGTACCAATACAACAATGAAAAGATACTGCATTACAAGTAAAATTCCTGTGTTCAAAATCCTACTGAAAAGTATCTAAGCAAAATGTACTTAAAGTATCAAAGTAAAAGTACTTCCCCCTGTGACTGAAATATTATATCAGCTATTCTCAACCACTGGGCCGGGCCCCAGAGCGCCATCTAGTGGGCCGCAGAGGTACTGCCAAATGTTAGATTAAATTATAAAATATATCTTTTTGGGTAATTTACGAAGCTTGTTATCTTTATATCTACATGTGCTCAATAATTCACATAAATACAAAACATTGTCATTCAAACTAAGCATGATTTCAATGACCAGTTACGCTAACACATATTTACAGCCCAGTTTATTTTTTCTCCTTTTTTTGTCATGTTATGTTTCTCTTGGGGCTGTCAATCGATTAAAATATTTAATCTTGATTAAGCGCTTGATTGTCCACGATTAATCGCAAATTTATCGCACGTTTTTTATCTGTTCAAAATGTACCTTTTGTCAAGTATTTAATACTCTTATCATCATGGGAGTGGACAAATATGATTGCTTTATACAAATGTATGTATATATTTATTATTAGAAATCAGTTAGCAACACAAAACAATGATAAATATTGTCCAGAAACCCTCACAGGTACTGCATTTAGCATAAAAAATATGCTCAAATCATAACATGGCAAGCTGCAGCCCAGCAGGCAACAACAACATCTATCAGTGTGCTGACTTGACTATGACTTGCTCCAAACTGCGTGTGATTATCATAAAGTGGGCATGTCTGTAAAGGGGAGACTCGTGGGTACCCATAGAACACATTTTCATCACATATCTTGAGGTCAGAGGTCAAGGGACCCCTTTGAAAATGGCTGTGCCAGTTTTTCCTCGCCAAAAATGATCGCATGTTTGTAGCGTTATTTAGCCTCCTTCACGACAAGCTATGACATGGTTGGTACCAATGGATTCCTTAGGTTTTCTAGTTTCATATGATTCATATAATATATGGCATTATTAGACTGTAATTGATGCAACAATGTGTAAGCAGCATTTATAGTTGGTTGAGGTTGAGCTTTTAACTACTTTATATACAGTTAGTTTAGTCCGGTGGTTCTGCTTCACAAATCTGTTTCCATTTTTGGGGGAGTTTTCTCTGAGTTTTGCTCTTTTTGTGAATTGGATAATTTGACCTCTTTGTGCCTTGAATCAGCTATTTTAATTAAATCAGATGAGAAATTTTGTGGTGAAATTGTTTTTGGTGGGACTGCTAAAAACTCAGTCATCTGAAATATGACAAGACACTGCTCTTTGAAAGTTTATCATATGCTTGTTTGTTTTAGCTCTCAGATAAGCGGAATAAAAAGTACAGTATTTCCCTCTGAAATGTTGTCAATTATAAGTATAAAGTAGCACTAAATGGAAAAACTCAAGTAAAAGTCAAGGTTATAATAGATTTGAATTTTCAATTAGTTTTTATTTTATTTTAGTTTTGACTTTTTGATTTAAATTTAGTTTAGTTTTAGTTAGTTTTCAGAGTGCGTTTGATAGTTTTAGTTTTTCGGTTGTGATATATTATAGCTAAAAAACTAAAACTGAAATGAATTTACATTAATTTTTATCCATTTTTTAACCAGGTAATTATAGTTTTTATTTTGTTTGAGATTACTAAAATAGTTTTCACAGCTTATTTTCGTTTTCGTTTTAGTTTCAGTTCACAATAATAACCCTGTTACAAGTACTGTACCTCAGAACTGTACTGATGTAAATGTATTTGTCCGTTCCCAGGTGATGGGAGACAGCAGCGAGGCCGAGGAGAGGCAGAGCGACCCGATCAGAAGATCGCGGCGACGCAGGAAAAGCAAGAGAGAGTCGTCAACAGAGCAGAGCAAACCTGGAGGCCAGAGCCACACGCAGTCCATCTACCCATTAGTACAGGTAACATATCACACCTGCAGATGTAGCTTGTGTCTTAGTCTTAGATAATGTAGTTCAGGCTCCCTAATTGCTTAAGTAATTCTATAATTGTTTGTACTCTTTGTTAAATGATGATGAGTATGTATTAATGTCCCGTTGTCTCCCCTCTACAGGAGGACAGTGGTTTTCTACTCAATGCCCTTCTAAAGAGGGGTTTAAGTGAGGAACAGTCAGTACCTGACACTATGCCAACGGCCACAGCTGCACCAGACGCCTTCAAATCAGATGTCATGACACCCGAGCCAGAGGACTTGGACACGGTGGCCCCGAATTCAGCGGCCCCCAGCCCTCCACAGACCCACTCTCTGGCTCCGGGGTCCCAGCACTCGCCCAGCAGCTCGGGGCCCGGAGACCCCCTGGAAGATGAGCTACGATCCCGACTCAGCCAGCTGGTCAACCGCGCCAACAGCAAAGACAGCAGCTCATCTGAGGAGGAGGAGTGCACAAAGCGGCCCGCGGACAAAGAGACCGACAGCCAGAGAGAGAAGACGAGCCCAAAAGACACTGAGAGAGAAAGACAGAAGGGAAGTGACAGATTGAGAGACAGAGAGAAAGCGAGTGAAACAGTGGAACAAGTGAACGGACAAGAGGTGAAAAGAAGTGAGAGACTAATAAAGAGTCCTTCAGTGAGAGAGGAAGGGAGAGTTCGGGACAGGAGGTTGGAGATAGGAGTGGAGTGTTTGGAAGAGAAAGCGGACGACCAGGAGAAAAAGAGAGGGGACAAGAGAGAGCCCAACAGACAGAGCAAGAGACAACATAAAAGAGATGTGGAGAAAGAAACGGGACAGAAAGGAGGAGCGAGGAGGAGTGGATCCAGCGCAAGTTCACCTGCTCTTACACCTTCTTCCCAGGAGGGGGTGCTGTCAGACAACCAGGTAAGGAGATCAGAAGAACGGTAGATTTGTGTCCACCGCTCATCTTCTGCTTTTGTTGCCGTCTGTTTGTCTGCCTTTTGATACATTTCTTTTTCTTTCTTTCCTCACTTTAACATCCTCCCACCTTCCTCTCTTCTCCCTGTATTAATGTGACAATCACTGCTGTCCTTCTGTGTCCCTCATCCTGTCTTCCCTCTTTCTCTGTGCTTCCCTTCTTTTTTTTTTTGCTGGTTTGTGTGTTTTTTCTGTGTGTGTGTGTGTGTGTGTGTGTGTGTGTGTGTGTGTGTGTGTGTGTGTGTGTGTGTGTGTGTGTGTGTCAGGAGGGGCAGAATGACTTGGAGCAACAGCAGAGGCTTCAGTTGCTCTCCTCTCTCTTACAGCAGGTGAGATATTGGCTAGAAAGCAGAAGGATTGGGTTATAGTATGTCTTGTGCAGGATGCCATGCTTGAGAACATACAACGCTAATTAAACCTCCATATTACCATGAATATATATATATACAGTGCGCGCACACACACACAAAACTCTGATTAGGTTGAATGTCACTTTTGCTGGTGGTGTATTTGTTCTTATTTCTGCATGTAACGAAGCTTCAGTTCAGTCAGTTTACATTGCAGCTAAAGTAGCGTGCAGTAGCAGAAAATGTTGCTGTCTAAACATAAAGTGGTAACTTTTGAGTGTTCAGCCCTCAAAATAAACCAGCAAGGTCTTTCTTTGTAAACACCCTGCTTTGCTGTGGTTTTCAAGATAATTGAAGACATTCATCACAGAAAAGCTGCAAACATAATTTTTTTTTCATTAATTAAAGCCTCAAAAGGTCAGAATGCAACACAGCCACAGGCCCAGTTGTGTTTTGTTTTGACAGGAAAAAAAACTGCCTCTGTGCTGTTGCTACCGCTATCACTTTCTCCATCTACATGTTTAACCCCATAGCTGAAGCAGACAAATATTTTGTGTGTTAAAGTGGGTAAATTACAAACACAAATATCTCCTTAAATGCATCGAGTAGCAGCATCCTAGATGGATGTAAGTAAATGATATGCTCCAAGAAAAACAAATCAAAATGTAGTACAAAAAAAGTTACTTAAATATAAAAAAGTCCCTTAAAAAGGAAAACGCAGCAACTCCCAAAATCAACTTCAAAAACGTATGTGCAAAATTCTGACGCGCTATCCTCATTATATTATGTTATATTACTTATTCTACGTACGTAAACAACGTAACATACTTACGGAAAACACGTCACAAACGTCACTAAAAAACATGTAACTTATAAAACAAAACGCAGGTCTTGAACATCGGTCTTCTGGTTGAAAGTCCTGTGTTTGTTGGAGCAATCCACATCTCCATCCGCCCGCCATAAGCGGTCTTTCTCACTTTTTATTCTACGTCACTAGCTCTGAGCATAGCATATTTACAAGAATGCATTTACATTGCAGTCAGTACAGACTATGGCGTACAAATGACACTCTAAAAGCAAGAACGGCGGTCTTATTGCACGCTTTTGCCTTGCGTATTATCGTGTCATTCATAAACCTTTTCATGCTACCGGGCTGTCTAAATATAGGTTTTGAGAATGTATTGTGTTCATACTAGAAAAGTGACTAGATGAACTATAAACTAGACACAAAGATGTCAGTATGCATATTAAATCTGCTTGGTTTAGCTTGAGTGTGCTGTTGATGTACTATTGTAAAGCAATGCACCACACAGAGGAAATATATGAGCTTTTTGCTTTTTCCTTGTGAATTTTAATTGACAGTGACATGCCAAAATCACAGTTTGAATGACATATTGCATTATTTCCTGTAAAAAAGTGTACATTAATTCATTGTATACTAACTAGAAAAGCATGTGACGTATGAAAAATTGTATACATCACATGTACGTTATTATGGAATTGGCTATCCAAAAAATCTGAAATTTCCCACATTTCATCAATAGGATATAAAATCTACGATCCCTGAGGTTAAAAGCTGTGTTCCAGTATTGATATTTTCACACAGTAAATCAACTCCCATTGATAAACATATGGTCAAAACCCACTCAAAGGCAGGTCGATAGACCTTCCTTTGGACAGGCACTTATGCGCTCACTTCCTGTCCTAGTGTTACATCCGAGGCGCGTGGGTCGATGTTGGTCATTAGCCCGAATCATTATAAAGGCTCCTGTGAGTAATGCTTGTCTTTTACAATGTGTATGACACGTGTAGTGTGATCTATTTCTGCTGGTTGTCACAGCTCCCTTTGAAACCAACCAGGACGGCTCAGTTTGGTATGAATAAAGGAAAATGTGATGATGACGGCGATACGTGTGGCTTTTTAGTCAAAATCAAATTTACACTAAGATATTTCCAAAAATATAACTGAAGAGTTGAGTTAAAGATCAAAAGCTACATTTTGTATGACAGTGTCACGTTGTTCGACTTGTCAATCATTTTGAGATTGACAACATGTTTAATGAGCAGTTGTAGCAACAAAAAGATGCCCTTCAGCAGCAACTTGAGGCAGAGAAAAAGTCTCACGCTTAAAGGATGAATGAGGATCACGAGCCAGGATCTGAGGGGTTAGCAGTATGCCATCCATCAAGAGATGAGAGGCCTGAAAAAAAAACTGGAACTAACCTCGACCAACCTCAAGCTTACCACCAAGCTCAAGACGGAGGAAGAGGTCAGTCAGGCCCTCCAGAGAGAAACTGCCCAGCTGAAGGAAGAGCTGAAGGAGCAGGAGAAGGAGCACCTCCCACCCACTTTCTCGGTTTGAGAAAAAAGAACAAGGAGATACGGGACAAGAAGTCCACATCCACCTAAGACCTCCTACACCTCAGCAGCTCAGCACTTTCCACCATCAACAGCTGTATATGCTGCAGGGCGGCACAGCGTGCTGTGTGGAGTCTTCATGTTCCACCCCGTGTCAGCGTGGGTTTCCTCCGAGTGCTTTGGTTCCCACACGCCAAAGACATGAATTGGCAGCCCATTCTCATTCCCAGGGCGTCCACAAGGCATCCTTTAGTGCCGGTATGCAACGCACCCGGCTTTCCATTAACTACAGTGTAAACCCATCTGCGGCAACAGTAAACTCACAGGGGAAGTGCTGTGGTGGTGACGTAGTTTAAAGAGCGGAAGAGACACACAGGGCGTGTGGGCATGTGGATGGGTCCAATAACACAAGGCTTTCATCCAGGAGACCACTGTTCGAGTCCCGTGCGTTATGTTTCACTTTCACTTTACAATCAGCTGTTTGTTCGTTTCCCATGTTCACAACGTCGAGTCACATTTTCACTGTGCAAACGTAGATATTTTAAGACCAACCATGCTGTTTTTTCCTAAACCTAACTATAGTGGTTTTGTTGCTGTCTTGTTTAATTCACAACGTTAAGCACGTGTTTAATGCGAGCGAAAGGTGACGCCGAGGGGTCTGACAAAGCATCAGTATGTGAAGAGGTGGGATGAGAACGTGTTGGAATGGACAAATTGCCCCCAAACAATCGGCTTAAAAAGGACAGCAGGATTGTGAACTTGTGTTTGGTCTATAATGGTTTTGTCATGTTTTAGAGCCTTAGAGCCGCTGGCCTGACTTCTTTTTATTGATACTTAAATCAATATGTGTGTCTTAAATCGCCCCAAATAGTTCACTATATTTATCCATTTTATTTGAGTGTCTGAATTGTGTCTAACTTCTGCACTATATAGTTCTCTCCAATTCCTCACAATTGAGCGAAAAAGTGCACTACTTTTTTTGATCAACAATCCCAAAATGCAAAGCACCGTATTTTATATTATCGATGCAGAAATGACTTGTGTGACTCAACACCATGGATGTATTATAAATGCTCTACATCGTCAATGACAACGCAAAATAACAGTGATTTGTTAGTGTCCAAAATCTGCATTTACTGCTCACTATAGTGAACGTCTATTATATAGGACGTAGTGAAAAAAGTCAAACACCCACAATGAGACACAAAACGACCACTAAGACGCGAACAGCGAGACGTAAAACGACTAAAAAGAGGCAAAACAACCAGAAAGAGACCATTTGAGTCTTAACACATTTTTACAAATGTCCCCCCCTTCTTTGAATCTGTTCCTCCCCATTTAAAAATGTCTAAACCTGCCCCTGATACCAACTATTATAATTCCTAAACCACAGAACTCTGCTTATATTTCAGCAACTCATATTGTCCTTACTTACATTATATATCTATCTTGATATGGATCCAAACTATTTATATACGTTAAGTTAATCTTTCAGGATCAATATCAGTGTTATGTGTGTGTCAGACTGTTTGATCTGCATGGTGATGGCCTGGTTCTTTGGAGAGGATGAGAACATCAGACTCTCACCAAACATCCATTTCTCCATCGACCACCAACTCAAGTCAATATCTCAGACCGTCCATCTCTGCTTCTCAAGTCTTTATAAGATCACTGAATAGTGTTTTTTTTCTTTAAAGATAAGATGTTTAGCTTGCTGTCTCTCATCTCTCACCCAAAACTGTGTCTTGTCCCTACCTGACTCTCCTGTCACCACCTAAAACTCTTCCTTTCAGACTGTCGCATGTCTGGCTGAGAGAGGGATCAATACGCCTCCGATCCCACTGATCAAAGCTTCAGCCAGTGATTCATTCATTATTGAATTACATCCGTCTCTCTTCACTGCCCTTTCCTTTTCTTGCTTGGTGTTCTCATCCATTCTTTACTAGGCATCTTCACCATTGAATTATTATTCGTCAGAGACGGCCTGAATTTGGAAACAAGCTTGGATTTGGATGAGCAAGCTGCTCCAGTTAACACTGACTGGCAACACAATGACTAGTCATGTTTTGTCATTTGTCTGTCTAACGCATTTTGAAATGGTAGTGGGAGATCTCCGCCAACTGTGACATTTAACACTTTTTTATCACATTTTGGAAACCCATGTACTAATTGTACCAAACTGAAAGGTCAAAACAGATGATTTTTCATCAGCACGTTCTTTACTACTTGTAATGGACATACAATCCGGGATATAAGCTTTAATTTGAAATATTATGGCACACCCAAACGCCATAATTGCTATCCTTCACCTCACTGTTTGAAATAGGCTGCACAGTAATAAGTGATACTCTATTCACTGCAACGTCTTTTTACTGATCAAAGCCCCTAAAAAATGAAAGATCAATCACTCCTCCGGCTTTGTCTTGAAACCTTCTTCGCTTCCTATCCTCCTCCTCCGTCCTCACTACTGCATTTCTCACCTCCAGTTCTTTGTTTTGCACCTCCTGATTGCAAGCATGTGCGTACGTGCATGTTCACAAAACAGCTGATTAGGTAACAGAGAAACAAGTGACGAATATGTATTTATGTGTCACCTGCACAATGGTCTGTTCTAGAAGCGTGCAGCTTGAGCACGTGGGGTAGAGGTGCTGAAAAAACACAAAGCCTTTATGTTAAGCCACATTAACTTTAACATGTTTTTTCCCTAATGGTTTTATAACGCCCCACAACTGTGGTTGCATAAATGCATTTTATTGCATCCCCTTGCTTCCTTTATGTCGTGGCCCAATTTTCTCTACTCGTGCATCGAGTCCTTTTGCTCCCAACATCTCTTAAAAGGTTTCTCAGTTCATCGCTGCACCTCATTTTTGTGGCTATTAACTGATAGGGGTGTAAGAAAATATCGATACACTTGAGTATCGCGATATTATGTTTTGCGATACTGTATCGATTCTCAAAAACGCTTTATCAATTTTTAATTAATAGTTTACATGCAAAGATTCATGGCAGATAGTGGGAGAGATTGCACAAAAAGTAGTGCTATGATGTCGGATGTTCTTAATATATCGCCTTGCTTACAGTGACGAAATATATTGAATTGTAACACCTGTATCATGATACGTATCGTATCGCCAAATTATTGCCAATACACAGCCCTATTAACTAACTAACTAACTAGATCACTGACTGCTGTACTGTGTGTGTGTGTTCTCTAAATGAAGCAGAAGTACTCGGCGGCCTCTCTCTGCAGCATCACCACCGAGGTGCTGAAGGTCTTGAACGCTACAGAGGAGCTGATTGGCGAGGCAGGAGGTGAGAGCTACACCCCGTCTGAGTCCATGAGTGCTTCTCCCATCTCCAACAGCTCCGAGACCCGCAGGCTGGACCAGAGGCTGACCAAGATGGAGGAGAATGTAAGCTAAAGGGCACCTACCACTCTGTGTTATTTCCACCCAATAAGAAAAGGTTGTGGAGATTCAATCTTATTGGAGTGTTTCTTCTTCTCTGTACAGGTGTACCTGGCTGCTGGTGCCGTGTACGGGCTTGAGGGGGCGCTGGGGGACCTGGAGGAGTGTGCCCGCAGTATTAAGAGTGGCACCACAGACACAGAGCTGGCCTTCCTGGAGGACCAGGTGGCCACCGCAGCTGCTCAGGTTCAGCATTCTGAACTGCAGGTACTGGAGGATTTGTCCCTTTTCTCTGCAGCTGTCTTGGTTTTCAGCCCCCAAATCCTAGACTTTTCTCCCAACTCAATGATACTGTTGATTTTTTTTGTTTTTTGTTTTATGTTGTAATTGATTGTGCTTTTAAAGGAATCATGTGTGTCCTTTTAAGATTTCAAACATCGAGGCCAGGATATCAGCACTCAAAACAGCTGGGTTGAATGTGACTGTCTGCAACCATTTCTCTAAGTTCAAGCCAAAGGCTCAGGTAACACACTGCCCCTCCAGTACCCTAACAACTCTCTATATTTGTCTTGTTGTGTATGCTAACATTTTGTCACAACATACTGGTATGTTAAGTAACTATTTGCCTGAGGAAGGACCTGCTGTTGGTCGAAACGTCTAACCACTGAGGTTTTTGTGGATGTGCACACAACTACTCTTACGTACTTCAGTAACTAAACCTGATACTAAAAGTGAGAAAATTAGAACATATAGCAGCAAGTCAGGATGATTAATGAAGTGTATAATAAGAATACTCTGATTACAGCCTCAAACCCTGGACTCATCACGCCATCAGAGGAGGAAGCTTCCAGCCCCTCCACTGAAAGGTACCAAACAAGTTCTTATTTTGCTCAAAACTACACACAAAGAAAATGATATGTATGCATAAATACATATAATGTTAACAATAAAATTGTTATCTAAACTGTGACAAACCAAACCTCTATTAAAATTAACATACATTTTTGAGAATTTAAAAAAAATCTTTTTTTTTTTTTTTTTCATTAGAGAAATTCATTTTCGTGCAACTGAAGATTGTCTAGCAAAGAGTGACCAATGAAATAAATTCAATAGTTTTTAATTACATATCATATATTTATATAATTATATATTTACTTATATATACATATAGCCCAGTGCTTGTTTGAAACTAAAATAAAAAACTAAATATTTGCTCAAGTTGGATTAACAGCGTAGAATAATACTGTTTTACAAACTGTTTACAAACTTTGTACACCTCTGTGTATATATTTATTACTTCTCATTATGCATATACATACTACATTACTGTTTACACCTCTGTGTGTATACAGTATATTTATTACTTCTCATTATGCATATACATATTACATTCCTGTTTACATTCAGTTTATCCGTTTGAAATACTGTTTACCACAAATTTACATTGCTTATTTTATATTTTATACATGTTTATATTTTAGCCCTATATTTTAACTTGCACTATTTTATGTCTGAGAGTCTCATTTTGCTTTTACTTGTGTGATTTTCCTTCTCAAATACATATTTAATGAGCATAGTTGAAGGGAACCTGAGAAATCCATCATTTTCATTGCCAACGACTGCTTCGTTGTAACTGTTGTGCATATGATAATAATAAAGAAACTTGAACTCGAGTTGAAGTTATCCCCATTAGAGCAAAACTACTTTCATATCAAACAGTTGAAGAAATTAATATTATAATCTCCTAACTGCCAAATTTGAAAAATTATTTTCTTAAGACACCTCATATAGTATATCTTCAATTACATAGGCAAACTACGGTGCTTTCACGTTTTTAATAATCTGTGAACTAAATGATCCAAGTGATTAAATACATTTACTGCTGTGATGTTCAACCTTCTGTACATCCCTCTACTTATCAGTCATCAATATGTTAAGCAAAAGTAAAGTGAGTCTGCTAACCCGTGCTGACTTATACAGTACCCTGTACATCATCAAGGCAAACTCTCCTAACCACAAACACTTGCTTAGCAGCCTTGTATACACATGCTCTCTGTGTGAAAGAAAGACAGCTAGAGATGGGCAGTGAGACAGAGACGAGGGGACACTTTTATTCACCTTTAGTTAACATCACACATTTTGCTCTTTGTCCTAAAAGAAGAGGTTGGCAGCTGAATGGAAGTAACAGTGAATACATCTGCTAGAAAGGGGCTAAGTAACTGAAAAGCTCCATTAGATGTAAGGCAGCCAAATGGAAACACGCACAGTACAGGGGGAAAAGGCTGTTTTATCAACCAACAAGAAGTCGGCTCCTTTTAATATCTGTGAATGGCCTTTTTCTGTTGGGGCTGTCTTTATTTTCATTTCTGTCTCTTTTCTTTCTTGGGCAGCGTCCGCACAATAGCTCTGATTCAGGGTGGCTTTTTCAGCACAGCTCCACATAGAGACAGCAGGCAGGACAATGGGGCAAAATCAGTGACCAAGACATGTAATCATATCATTGATTCCAGCTTAGCTTGTCCTTTTTGTCAGTTAGATACATTGCAGCTTAATCATATGTTATTAATAGTTTCTCTTTTTCTGGACAATTCAAGCTTTTTGCTGGAGGTTTCGTTTTAAAATGCTACTTTGCTTAATGCAGTTTTTTTTTGCATTTCAGAAAAGTTGGAGCCAGAGCAGCAGGTGAAAGTGTTTCGGCCGTAGTGACAGTCAGCAGCACAACGAGTCCCTCAGGGCCACTTCAGAGCCCCGGGGACGGGGGCCCGTCTCATCCAGTGCCTTGACCCAGTGTCCGCCTCCAGCTCCAGGCCAAGCAGGGGCCACCACCTTCCCTGTGTGACCCGCCAAGCACTCAGCCCTCAGCCAGGCACGGTACCCCGTCAGTCAAACGCCTCTCAGACGAGATGACTGGCTCTTTCCTCTTTTCCCACTTTATCCTCCATTTTCTCCTCCCCGCCACGCGCACAACATCAAGCAAGGATGACTCGACAGTCTCTGCCTTAAACATCTGCAAACACTCCTCATGATGAACCAACTGAAAAAGAAAACCTGTACAGACGAAAACAACTCTCATTTCCTTTTTCTATCTGTTTGCAAGAGTATTGTGATTTACTGTACAATGAAGACGTGGAAAAATCATGTGAAACTTTCTGTGATTCAGTGTCCCAAAAAGAGGCTGAGCCGTGTTTTATACTTCATCTTCTTTCTCACCAAATGACATGTCATGAGGAATCTTATCATACTGCAAGCCCCCTCAGAGCTTTTTTGGATGATTGTCCATTTTCACACACACAGCCATCAGATGGTAATCCTCATTTGGGGAATGATTGTAACACCTTTTAACATATTTTAACCATTTTTTAAGAATTCATGCACTTACCAGAAAATAAGTGATTAGATACACTAAGTATCAGGGCCAAAACATTTTTGTCCTTCCTTCCTGCCGTTAACATTGCTAGATGGCAATAATGAAACGCAAAGCACACTTGAACAAAAAAATAGTTAAAGAAATATTTTGGGGAAATATTCGCTTTTTTGACAAGAGTTACAGGAGAAGATCGATACCACTGTAGGCTAATGTCTGTACAGGAAATATGTAGCCTGTTAGCTTAGCTTAGCATAAAGACTGGAAACAGCTCTGTTTAAAAAGGTAAAAATGTTAGCCTACAAAAAGGCAGATATTGATACCTTCAGAAAGCCAGGCTAACTGTTTCCCCTATAGACTGTATATATAGATGGACGGCGCCTCTGCTTTTCCTCCCACTGTACAGAAGTGAAGCCAAAATATCACAGATATTATATATATACATGTCCTATCCGCTAACATGGAGGGGGCGGGGTTTATGACCTTTACTGCAGCCAGCCACCAGGGGGCGATCCAGATGTTTTGGCTTCACTTCTGGGGAGCTGTCATGTCGTCCATCTTTATTTACAGTCTGTCGTTTCCCTCCTTTTTTCAGTCTTTAAGCTAAGCTAAGCTAGCTGGCAGTAGCTTCATATCTAGTGTACAGACACAAGAGTGCCGTCAATGTTCTCATCTAACTCTCAGCTAGAAACTGAAAAAGCGCTTTTCCCATATTGTCCAACTATTCCTTAATTAAATGCTAACTGTAAAAATGTACCGGGGAAGTGCTCTCCCATTTATTTCGAAAATTAAAATAACTGCTCAGTAGACACACACACTACAGCCTTAATGTGGAAGCTGTGGGCTTTTCCATTGAAACGAGTCAAAATAATGTTTGAATAATGTCTGAATGTCAGACAAACTCAGCTCGACAGAAGTTTCCTTATAGGTTTGACATTGGGGTTTGGTCTGACAGCCTTCCCTCATGCAGTATTCTTTAAACCCAAAGTCATTTTCTTCCTCTCTGTCATTTTCTTCGTTTACTTTCAAACGTCGTGGCCTTTTTATTTGAACAAAAAGGTATTTTCATGTTTCCCCTTCGCTGGGTCATGTACGAACTTTTGTGTTGTATTCAGAAAAGATTTTTACATAACGAAGTCTGACGGACTATATAACTAATGCCATGAAACCATGATTTTGTTACGAGCAATTTATTTTTGTACTTACTGAACATTTTTATGCAATACCACTGAAATATTGCAAATTAAAGGCTTTATTCTCTCCTCAAAGGAGCCCTCCTCAGTCAGTCCTATGAGACTCTCTCATGCGTGATGACTCAAAGTGCTTTCAGTGTACGCCTGCATTTACCATTTGATATTCTGCCAGTAATGACGATGGTAAATGTTACTAAAACACGGGTGGCAACAGGCATTTTTGGAGCGGCTAGTACGACTCATGCTGTATTTGTACTCCTTAAACACTAGATTTGAGAATACTGCCTTTCATTTTTGGGTTATTTTTCTTTACTCTGTGACATTAGTCAGAATCTCAGTTAGCCATGCATACGGTTGTCAAGAGCAGAGATGGATTTTCGGATGGACTGCTTGAAGTAAAAGGTGTGATGATCTTCTGTATGAATGCTCTGCCCCTTCTATTAGTGACCTTTTCATCCCAGCTTTTCACATCTCGGGTTTTTGCACATTGATCCTGTACTTTTTGTCAATCTTGTTCTACAGAAGTGTCGATGTATAAAAGCATGTTTCTGGTTTTATCGAAATTGATGTAAAAATTCCCCATGAGAAGCACAGCCACAAGGGTCCAATCATCAGTGTCCTGTATTTTTCTAATGTAAAAAAAATATATTATATCATCACAGAATTTATTAATATATGTATATGTGTGAAAAGATGGATATGATATAGAATTATATGTGTATTGCCCAATCATAGTTGACCAATCTTTCAGTGTTGTGTGCAAGAGACTGTGTATAATTGTCATGACTTGTAGGGCTGGATTCACACAGGAAGTCTAGTTTACTACTGTAACAGAGCTAAAAAACAGATCTCACTTTTATTCCTGTTTAAATCCAGTGAGAATGACTATACGATGAGGTTCACTGTGCACAGCTCCACAGGCGGGCCATTCACTTTTACGTGCAAACGTTTGTTGCAATCCATATGACATGTTGGGGAAAATATTAACAAGCAAAAAAGACAGATTCTCTATGTGCCACAGTACTCCGAGACAAAAAATGTATTATGAAATGAATAAAATTTGCAAACTTAAAGCTTTCTCTTTTGAAAGAAAATGTTTGTTGTGAACCTGCAGATGCAGAAAGGCTACTTGACAAACCGATATAATCACAACATGGTTTATTAATCAATATAGAGTGCATTTTTATGTACAGATATCAAGGATCCTGTCAACCAAGGCCTCATAACAGACACCAGAGAGAAATACAGTTAAGAGCTAGAGCAATATAACCTCAATCAAGATAAAAAATGAAGACACTCTGAGTTTGTAGATGAAGGGAGGAGGACTCGCTGTCACGGTAACCAATCCCTGTCTTCCCCATCCAGCACTTTCCCGAGGTCCTCCTTGTTTCTGAGGCTGTTGAGCACCAGCCCTAACGTCCTGAGGACGGGCTGCATCCCCCCGCTGCCCAGAGCCTCCACGCTGCTGTGCCTCTTCCCGAAGCGCCCGATGGGTCTCACCCCACGCCCCACGTACCAGAATGGGTCTATCTCTGGACCTGGACATCACACCAAGTACATCAGTGGCAGATGGAGTAAATTTTGTGTTCAATATATATACAATATAGCTAAATTCACTTTTGAGTGACAATGAATGCATTTTGTAGTCCTAAAAAACAGAACAAAATTCTAATTTCATAAGAAACCTAAAGGATTGGTCCATACAATCAGACTCTTTAGTTTATTTTTTTATTGTTTATATAGACTGTTGTCTACATACACTCTTGTCTGTGAACATGAATTCATTTCTAAGCTGATTTGATGCATTCAGGAACTATACGGAGAATTGAAAACTAATGTCACTGTGACATAATAAAAACAGATAAATCTACTGTGTATTATTGTAGCATTATGAAGTATATAGTAGGGCTGCAACTAACGATTATTTTCATTGTCGATTAATCTGTCAATTATTTTCTCGATTAATCGATTAGTTGTTTGGTCTATAAAATGTCAGAAAATGGTGAAAATATCGATCAGTGTTTCCCAAAGCCCAAAATTATTATGGTTTTGTCCAAAATTCAAAGATATTCAGTTTATGATCATAGAGGAGTAAAGAAACCATAAAAGATTTACATTTAAGAAACTGGAATCAGAGAATTTTTTTCTTAAAAAATTACTGAAACTGATTAATCAATAATCAAAATAGTTGGCGATTCATTTAACAACTAATCGTTGCAGCTCTAGTATATAGAAAATAGTATAGCAGCCTTATAAAACAATCACTCTTCAACCTCAAAATGCATTAATATACACATTTAAATTGAACCACTATATAATAGCCTACCAATGAATACAGCAATAGTCATGCTGTTTTTGTACAGTAAATTGTGCCAAAATAACACAATTAGTAGATTTCGTAATGTACCAGAAATAAGTAGAGGATATTCCGTATTTTGAGCAAAATAATAAATATTGAGCATCTCTCTTTAAAAACAAACAGCTATAATGAAATGCAGTAAATGTAACTTAGAGAGGTTTTCCAAACTGTAGCCTACAACATATTTAATTTATAGAACTAAAATCTAATAGTAAACAGTAGTAAGGAAGAAGGATATTTTTTTCAAGTATCTTAAAATAAATCCTTATGGTCACTGAACTCACCAGTGCCAAAAACACTACTGTGGAATATGCTAAAACATGTTTTACCATCTGTTTGTCTGCCTGTCCTCTCTTAAATCTCCCTGAACTACTTTAAAAAAAAAAAAAAAAAAAAGTCTTACTTCTGTTGTCGACATTGTGAACGATGTGGAAGTCGTGCTCCACCGTGGTGCTGTGAGCGCTGCTGAGGCTGGAGGAGAGGAGGAGGAGGAGCGCCAGAGCTGCGGGCAGCAGGCAGCGGCTCGTCAGGACGCAGTGCCGGACATCAGCCGCTCTACCGGGCAGCATGCTGCGGAGTCGCTCAAGGCACTAGAGAGGACGGAGGGACGCTGGTCAGTCAAGTATCACTCACACTTTAAGGACACTGAAAACAGAAAGACTAGTGAAAGAAAGCTGGAACTCATACAATTGGACATCAAAAATATCTTTAACTCAGGTAATATCATAAAAAAAAAAAACACTTTTGAATATTATAGAAAAACTGATAAGAACATGGTAGGACATTATTTATAAGAGATGAAAAATAATTTAAAAAAAGAAGTAATTTAAACCTCATTACTAAGCTCAAAAAGCTATTATGATACACAGAATTTACTAGAATTTAAAAACACTATGGTAACTTTTATAAACTCCAGTCTATCAATATCATATTATACATATGTACCCCATTAGAGGTGTAGCGTAGTTGTATAAGTGTTAAAGTAGTTAACTCAAAACCTGTAGTATCTCTCAAAAATAATTGCCTAAATACAGCATAACATAACTTACTGGTATCCTCAATCTATTTCATCTAATACAGTGAATCTGACAGGCTGTAAAAGAAGATATAAAAAGCAAATAAATGTATAATATAAAGCCCAAAGAGCAGCTCCTTACCCTGAACTTTGGTAACAGGCTGAGGTCAGTTGGCAGAGGTCTGAAGTCGTTATTGTTGAGCAGGTGTGCTCCAGCTTTTATATCCATGCATGCTCATGTGGTTGTTGGATGATGAATCAAGAGCGTCAGTCACACACAGTGATCCCAGACTACAGGATGTATCACCTCCTCCCCTCCCCTCTCCTCCCCTCCCCTCTCCTCCCCTCCTCCCACTCTTCAAACCCCCTCATCTCTTTGAGAAAGGAGGTTTGGGTTTGGAGCTTTTCCTGATGTCTGTCACGCAGCAGAGCAGTCCATCAGGGAGTCAATGACATGTGGGAAACTTTTAAATTAGTGAACATGGGGAGACCCACCACCCTGAGAGGGTCTGTCAGACTGTGGCTCAGAGCTGTGGTGGGCGTTTTTTGATGAGCCTTTCATTGATCAGCTCCATTACAGGGGACAAAGCGGAACGCAATCTGCTATTGCAAAAACCTCGGTGTGTTTTTGTCACCGGAAACTAGGCTTTTGGGACTTTCTTAATAATAATCAGCTCCAAAGATTATAACTGCACCTACTGTCACTCTTTTAAGATATTAAAACGATGTCTGATACTGAAATATTATTATTATTATTAACAGATAAGAGCTGTAGTGTTGCAGCTGAAAGATAATATTTAAAATGAGTGACAGCAAAAGACACAGTATCAAACTGATTCAGGAGGGAGTGAGAGCTTTAAATGTATAGGTGCTGAGAGGTGAAAGTGATGAATCACAAGTGAGAGGCCAAGGTGAGGAGAACTTCTCTCACCCAAATGTATTCAGGTGTAAATTCGCCTCAGGGCCTAAAACGATGATTGTAAAGGTCACGATACTATGTGACAGCGCTTCTCAAAATGAAACCTTAAGATGTGCATAATTCATTCAATTCAACTACAGTTTTTGTGGCGTTTTTTGTAACTAATAAAGGAATACATGCTTATTGCAAAACCAAGTCAATGGATTCTGTAGTAGATGTAGAGCTAAAATGATTGGTCAATTAATCAGTTGAAAAAAGCATTACTTTTGATAATCGATTAGTCATTTAAATGCCAAACATTCGCTGGTTCCAACATCTCAAGTGTGAAAATGTGCTGCTTGTCTTTGTCTTCTACGATAGTTAATTGAATATTTATGCGTTTTGCAGCGGTCATCAGACAAAACAAGCAGTCTGAAGACATCACAGAAGTTTTCCAACATTTTATTGACCAATTGATTAAGTGAAAAAATAATCAACAGATTAAAGGTGCTATTGATAACATTGATAACATTCAGCCACTAGATGACGCATTCTCCCTCCCCCGTTCCATTGCATTAACTAAGCCGCCAAGTGCAAAAACCATGGTAACGCTGTTCGCCTCGCTCAGAGGCCATCCTTACCACAGTAACACTACTTTAGGAGCAACGGAAGTCAGACGGCGGCTGGCGGTACCACAGTTTTGCACTCTGTGGGTCACGTTACCGCAGTTTTACAAGCCTGTTGGAGAACTAACGTGGCCTTTAGGTAACGTAAAAACATGAAAGACTCTCTAGAGCCAGTGTTTGGTTTGTCCGTTCTGGGAACATGGCGGAACAACATGGCAGTCTCCATGAAGAGGATCCGCTCCCTATATAGATATGAAGGGCTCATTCTAAGCTTATGAAAACACAACAATTCCCAGTTTCAGGTGATTATACACTAATGAAAACATATGAATATTTTATTCCATTTCTGCCAATAGATCCCCTGAAATGTTACACACTGTTCCTTTAAGTGGGTGAATCATTATGACCCAGTTGAAATAAACTTTTCCCGTATAGAATGTAATCATCTAAACTGTATAAAAGAAAATCAGGATGATATCATCGCCCTGCGTAGAATGTGACATAAAAGGGTGTATGTGTGTGACCATGAGTATGCGCGTGTACGCCCCTCGGGCAGCACTTTGGCTCTCTTCCACACATTCGGGCAGCCATAATTTAGTCATGGACTGAGATCAGATGGTATGATGCAGGCACAAGTTGCAATAATGAGAAGAAAACTACCTGCGGATGTGTAATCAAACCACAATATGTGGAAGAATCCTCAACTAATGACTCTAATTAGATTTTATGATGAGGAGCCTTTATTTGAAAACACTGCAAATGATTTGTTACTTCCTCTCTATGCATGCAGGTGTGAAAGGTTTGGTCATCCTTGTTTTGTGGGTGAAATATGGTCTTGATGATGCTACTCATTAACAGATTTAGACTGTCAAACTAAACCTATTTTTATGTTCCTTGAATCATCACTGCTCTAAATTCACTAAATCACCATATTTCATTCAAAAATACACCGCTTAGGCCAACATTTTCCCTACTCAAGATTTGATCTTTTGTATCATAATGCCGCCTCTGACGTGACACTGTGACATCACGGACTCATCAGCCCCTGATTGAATGGCTTCATCTCGCCTGTGATATTGGTGCTTCTGTGAATGGAGTTATAAAGGATCACCGGTCAAGTCACAGCATGACGTGTCTGGCACTTCCCCGCTTCATTACACTTTGTGAATGAAAATTTTCGAGGGATCCTGTTCTATATATCTATAAAGAGCAACTGAGTAAAGGTGTTTCATTTATAGAATTCATTCAAAGTTGAAAGAGGATATTTCCTGGATATTGTGGGGCCCTGAGGAATGTGGTATCGATTGAGAAATCCCTGCTTGCAGAATGATTAACAGCTTGAACCGGCCAAGCTTTGCGGTCTAAATCATTCCCCTTATACGTGCTACAGTATATTTTGTTAACTGCCTCATAATTCTTGCCCCACAGAGGGCGTTGGCCGGGACATTCATTGACCATGTTTGGTTGACCCTCTTTCTTAAAAAAAGGCTTCAAAAGGGAAGTCAGTGGTCAGCAGGGACATTTCTTTCGTGTTGGTGTAGGATTTCATTCAGAACATTTAGATTGCAAGTTTACTAGTTCCTCAAACGTGAATGTTTCATTATACTAAACACATTTCAGTGGTAGCAAGGATAGAAAAGACACAAGGACATGAAGATTTGAATGCTGTCATAAAGAGATAATAGTTGATAAATATTTTCATTCATTAAACTTGTATTCTTTGTATACAGTAATCCAACAATTTATCCATCCATAATAGTCCATTAAAGAGGACCTATTATGCTTTTGTGCTTTTTCCCTTTCCTTTAGTGCATTATATAGTTTTGTGTGCATGTAAAAGGTCTGCAAAGTTACAAAGCCCAAAGTCCACACCAAAGGGAGTTACTGTCCCCCACAGAAACACTGCTCCTGAACTGCCTGAAACGCCTTGCTTGAAGTCCCGCCTTTTCTTCCGTAAAGTGGTGATGTCACCAAGTAACACATTTGCAAAACGGCTAGTTTGGCGCGCCCTCAAACAAAGCTAGTTCAAGCGTAGCTGGAGCGGGGTCCGAAGTGTTTGGTTCAGCTGACCAATCAGAGCGGACTGGGCTTTTTGAGATGGGGGGGGCAGGAGCTCAAACAGAGCGTTTCATACAGAGGGTGAAAAGAGGTGCTGCAGCACAGCTGGTATGAGAAAAGTAACGCGTTTTTTTAACATTACATCATGTAAACATGTTCTAGTAGAAACCTAAAATACAGGTATGCGCCTAAAAATAAGCATAATAGCTCCTGTTTATTCATAAAAGGATGAACATATACTATAGTGGCCCAGTGGCCTAATGGATAAGGCATCAGCCTCCGGAGCTGGGGATTGTGGGTTCAAGTCCCACCTGGGTCGTGTGGCTGTCACCTGGATGGTAGTGGTCTCACCCAATTTATGATCTCTGTATAGTCTCAGCATCTTTAACATCACACCACGGCAGGGATGAAGTGATTGCGAACTACATTTCTCAGACGAAATGTCACAGGTGTAAATAATAAAATCAATGAAGGCTGAAACCCGTTTAGCATGCTCTGGTTTTATTGTGAAAGCTGGCTCACATATGATGGGATGCCAGAATAGAATGAAGCCATTGTTAATGTTATCAGTAAGACCTGTGATTTCTCTACTGTCACAGGTAAAAGTATCTGCTTGTGAAAAAGAACTTTTCTATGGTTATGATATTGAATGACCCTAATATGTACTCACTATACAGAAGGACCCAATTCATTTACTATTATATTACTGGATTATAATTATTGACGCATTCAAATGTAAGATGCTTTTTAATGTTGTAGGCTGAGGTGGGACAGATTTGAATTGCTTTATTCTGCCGGATGAAACATATCATATTTACTAGCTGATTAAATGCTTTTATTGTAATTTTAAAGGTTTCAGCAAACAGATTTCAGCAGAATTATTATGATTTAGGGAAGGACTTATAATGTTTTATATGGGGTGCTTTGCTGCCCCTTTGTGGTTAAATATATGCACACACATTGTGTATATAATACGCTGCTTCTACTGCACTGCATTGAAAACACAGTCTTAAAACTCACCTGAGAAACAGTATATCTCCCTAAAATTTCAATATTAACAACAAGTCTGCTAACAGAGGAGCTCATCTGTTGTATGGAAAATGTATCATCATGAAAATGTATCATTAGACAAGGGAATATTGTTATTTGCAGATGATGGGCCTTTGTGGAAAGAGGGAGAAATTATCATGGAGAGAACACCTTAAAAATATAACATTTAATATTGTGCATAAGTGTAAAAACGTTGTTTGTGATGACATGCCTTGCAGGACTGGGGAGCCGATATTGCATCCTTGAAATATATATGTAGCTCTAATTAGTTCAAGGTTAGATTATTATGAGAGTGTAGTTTATGGATCTGCATAAAAATAGTTGGAGGATTAGATGTGATCGAGGCCCGGGCTCTTAGATCATAAATAGGATTAGTAAGAACTTCACCTGTGTGTGCCCTGCAAGTTGAGACAGGAGAAATGCCACAGTGTTCACGGAGAGAACAGCTCCTAGAAATAAAAAGTGCAGATTTAGTGAGTACGTTTTATAGTTATAGGGAATGTAAATATACAGACTATATGCAAGTTTTTACCGATGGATCGAAAGATCCAGTAACAGGGAACACAGGTTCTGTAGTTGCAGTTCCTATCCACAGAGTTTAAACAAACTTCCAATTTCTTAAGTGTGTAGGCTATACTGTTGAGTTGTAACCATTTTCATGACTTTAGAATTGATTTAACAAATTAAACTAAACAAAGTTCTAGTCTGTAGTGACTAAGTCTCTGCTCTGATCAGTCTCAAATCAGGTGCATCTATTTGAAATAATGGCAACACATTCAAGAGTAATAAAACAAGGCACTGAAGTAACATTCATTTGGGTTCCTGCCCATATGGGCATTCTGGGTAATGAGAAAGTGGACAAACTAGCCAAACAAGTTGTTAAAAAAAGAAAACATAGACATCCGCATTAAAGTCAAAGGGAAAAGGCATTGTATGGAAGAAAATCAACAGTGTCAAGAGTGGGAACAACACTGGGACTAGGAGATAAGGGGAATACATTTACATTCAATTCTAAGTAGAGTGAGAAAAAAAGGAAATAGAAAACAGAAGTAAAAGTGACTAGATTAAGAATAGGACACAGTGGAATAATCTGAACGACACATAGGGAAGCATCCAACCGGTCTTTGTGAACCTTGTCAGTTAGGATACAAGTAATTGAAGAAAACGCTTTTTAGTTGAAATATATATATATATATATATATATATATATATATATATACTGTATATGACCATAGATAGATAGATAGATAGATAGATAGATAGATAGATAGATAGATAGATAGTAACTTTATTGATCCCGACTTTATTGATATATATATATATAAATTTCATGCAACTAAAAAGCATTTTCTTAGAGAGAGAGAGAGAGAGAGAGAGAGAGAGAGAGAGAGAAAGAGAGAATAAAATATAATAATAAAAAAATATTTATAATTAAAAAAATATATATTAAAATATTAATTAAATAAAAAATATTTCTATATATAATTTAGAATAAAAATAATATAGAATAAAATATAATAAAACACCTAACAAACTGGACACTGTAGGAGTTAAGTGCCTCCAGAAGGTGGCAGTAATGCAACACTAAGGATGCAAGCTTTCTTTAAAACTCGAGAAGAAGAAGAAGAAGATAACAGCCCACAAGCAGCGCATGCGCAATACGAAGTGAAAGCATACGCATCAACAACACACTCGGCGTTACCAGTGTCAAACTATTGTGAATAACCTTGATGTCAGGGAGCTAATGGGATACTCCGAAGGATACTGTTATAGCTCCGGAGCCAAAAAGAAGCACTAAATCTGCCTGAAACAACGTGTCAAGCGAAAAAAGGAAGAAGAGAGAAGTGAAACCTGCAGCTGGGGATAACGTTACACTGTTTTTGGAAGTCGCTACAAAGACTTGACAGACTCTACGCACTTGCTTCCTTGTTGTCAGTGTGGCCATTAGATATCCAGCGACTTGATACAATGTAACAAATATCGCGGAAGGATACTTTGTGTGTGTGTTTTCTACATGAGTCTGTTGGCAGGATGTCGCTGAGTTCAGGCGGGTGGACTCACACCCCCCCCGGCTACACACCGGAGCAGTCCGCCGCCCTCCCCACTCACTATGGGGCCTCGCAGTCGCAACTCGGCTGCCAAACCGTGCTCATGTCGGTTCGGGTGTCGGTGTGCCACTCTGGTATTCGGCCGCTGTGTCTCCCCGGAGCAGGTGACGAGTCACTCCGCCTGCAGCTCGGCATGGACCCGGGGAAGTCCGGGGAATTCCGGCTGTCGCTCCAGGACAGCAGCGGGACGGGCCGGAGTGTGGTGAGTTCACTGAGGCTGCAGAAGTGTCGGACTTGTTGTGATGCGTTTGTTTATTGAGTGGGGAACACGCCACTTTAATTAAAATATGTCCACAAGAACACTTATTATGCAAGGATTTGCTGTGTGGAAATATGATGGAGTAAACTTCATTTTAATGGGGACCAGTGGTGGAATGTAACTAAGTATATTTACTCAAGTACTGTACTTAAGTACAATTTCGAGGTACTTGTACTCTACTTGACTATTTCCATTTTATGCTACTAGGGAAATATTGTACATTTTACTCCACTACATTTATCTGACAGCTTTGGTTACTTTGTCGATTCAGATTAATAATACAAAATATAAATCAACTAATAAATTATGATATATCACTATCGATTAAAGTACCAAGCAGTATATAAAGTAATTAAAATGAGCTCCAACTTGACCAGCTGCAACATTAAAATGATGAACACATTAATACACCAATAATCATAATCCAGTGATATAATATTATTCTGAAATAAAAGTACTTTTGTTACTTTAAGTATATTTTGATGCCAACTCTTTTGGACTTTTACTTGAGTAAGTTTTTGAATGCAGGACTTTTTCTTGTCACAGAGTATTTTTACACTGTGGTATTGCTACTTTTACTTACTTCCCCCACTGATGGGGACCACCTAGAGCAGTGGTTTCCAAATTTACTGTTTTATTACCAGGGCCAGATTATTGTGCTGATTTGTTTCAGCATGTTTATTTAGGAATATACAACATTTAAGCATAATATCAATTGAAACAATACAGATATTATTTTTCCCTTTATTAGACAGGGCTTCAAGTTGGGATAAAGATGCCTTTTTGGTACATATTATTATCATAAAAGTAACTTGCAATAACCTCAAAGTCATTGCCACACTGTAAACCTGGAGTCTTCAGGCCCCATGAAGGTCAGGGGTCATTGAACAGCTGGCCAGTTGATAATTCAGCACTGCTCTGTGGTCCCTGTAATAAGAAGCAATGTCTACGCATGCATGACCTCTCATTACAGGTTGTAAATGACTATATATAAATATTTTTACAGGCCAAAAGAGGTAAAACTGTCCAGTATTACACGAGAAATAAGCTTAGAATAGTGAAAAAGTTGAAGATACTACACTTTGGTGTTTTTTCTTCTTTGTAACCCTATTAATCATCTACTGACCCCTCATATTTAGCTTCTGATGCCTTGGAGGGCTCCTGACCCTCAGGTTAGAAATCACTGGCAGAGAGAGGACAAGGGTTCAGGCCACTGTGTTTGCAAGCAGCCATCCTTTTGAGAAGGCTAGCGATGCTAATGTGCAGCTGAACCCTGCCTGAATCAAGCCTGAAATCAACCGAATATTGGTCGCTTCTGAAAATTACATACAGAGCCTTTACTTTTTTGTCAGTTATTGCATTTTTTAAACAAGTGTTATTATACAGCTACTCTCAGTTGTAGTTCATTAGGTACACCAAGCTAAAGCCGATGCAGTCTCATGCAACAGTTCAGCAATAAATCCTACATTCATGAAGTTTGGAGGCTGTCGTTTGCTATGCTGCTGAATTGCATCGCATTACACTAAAAAGTGTTTCAAATATTTAGTCTACCCTCATTATAAATTTGGTTGGAAAAGATTATAAACGCCTCTCAGTATAATGCAGTGCAATTCAGCAGCTTGGGAAAGTTCCATGCAAAGCCTTTATTGTTTTTCATTAATAGCATTTCTTAAACAAATGTTATAATTTTTACTTTTACAGAATATTTCATATTTGTTTTATTGTTTGACATTTTCTTAGTAACATACTGTAACAGTGCATCTTTATTGAAGTTTGTCAATGAAAGGTTAAAATTTTGTTTTTACCAAACCAAGTGCACACATGCAGTCACGCACATAGTTGCCATTTTGGCATAATGTAACCTATGATTCATTTACCTTCCCCAATTTTTCCTACCTCACCTCATCTCATTCTTGCTCTCTCTTCCTCTTTTCCCAGACCATCGCTGAGTTTGATTTGAGGACCGTAAACTATGAGGTGAAGTCACCAAAGTGCCACGAGCTGAGTCTGGCGGCGCCTCCACATGACCGCATCAGCTTCAACTTCCGCTGTGAACAGGAGGCCCAGGAGTGGGCTATGGTGGTGATGTCGTCATTGAGAGAAGCACAGAGAGGTCAGTCGCCCTTCTTGCCAAATACTCACTGTTCTTTTAGATAACAACAACAACAGCAAAACGTGGGGAAAATGTAGATATTTCACAGGATCCTATGAGCCTTTCCAAACCTACAGTACAACGTTATAGGAACCCCCTGTTGTGTGTGATTTGGTGGAATTAATTTGCCCTTTAGTGAACTTAGTTCTGCGTTGAGGTTGACGAATCAAGCTGCTTTTTTATTTATTTGAACAAAAGAGCTTTTCACTGCCCTGTTTAATGCTTGTTAACATCACCACAGTCAGTCTCAACCACTGTAACCAAGCTTCATATTTTGGCTTCAGAGGGAATTTCAATAACTGGGTCTGTGCTTACTTACATAATACGCCCTTGTTTACTCACGCACATGCACGCGAATGATAAAGCAAAAGAAAAGAAAGATGAAAAAAAATTATATGTAATTGTGGAATGATTAAAACTGCATTATGGATGACTATTTAAGTTAGCAGCAGTGGCTGTAACACAAACTCTGGCTTATATTTTTCAACTAGGGCAGCAGTGGTGGCCTAAAAGTTAGAGAAGCGAGCTTGAAACCGGAAGGTCGGTGGTTCAATCCCCCAGACCGGCAGAATAAATCTGGGTGGGGAAAGTGAAAAGCAGCGCTTGCCCCTCCCTCATTACCACCACTGAGGTGCCCTTGAGCAAGGCACTTAAACCCAACCACTCCAGTGAAGCTGCTCCGTGGCCAGCAGATCAGACTGTGGTTGTACTGGGCAGCTTCCAGGTGTGAATGTGTAACTGTGTGAATGTGATCAGGGCGTTCCTGAAAAAGAGAGCATTGCTCTCAGTGAACCTCCCCCTGAATAAATAAAGGTTAAAAGAAAAAAGAAAAAATTAACTAAGCACACAATGATAACCATCCAAGATCAGAAGAAAATATTCACCTTGTAATTTATTTTAATGTTGCTGACTGTTCTACTAAAACGTTAACCTGACACGCCAGACGGTTTGTTACACAGAACACAGAACCATCTGAGAAGTTTGGAAAAGGGCGGGAACTTACAAAAAAATACATGGTAGGTGATTGGATAAACTATCAGTCAATCAAACTCTTACCGAAATCAGTTGGGAGAAGAGCGAAAGCCTTCGGTGCCGTTCTTTGCTCTTCTTTCAATTAAGAAAATACTCTCCAGTTCTGATATAACTGATGCTATTGCAGCATCTACGCTAACCTCTCCGCTAACAGTCGCCTCTCTGTGCCGCATCACACACACGTAAGCCACGCCTCTAGCTCCTCACAGGACGCTGATTGGTCCGTGCCTTCGATTGCCGGACACAAACGCAGTACTTGAAACCTGACAAGATGGATTTTTGTGTGATATGTAATCCTGCAATTCTCCCCTGATCTTGTAACATCGCGAGAATGCAGCTGGTAACTAAAAAGTGTAGCTGTTAAGACAAATGTTTCAATCCTGTGTAGACAAAGAGTTAAAGTTTCCGTTCTACAGCTACAGACAGAGAAAAAATAGACAATAAGAGAGACTGTGTAAACTGTGGAACAGTCGATTGTTGCTTTCTTTCTTGTGTTTTCTATCCATTTGTTCATCTAAATGCCTCTTTCTGGTTTTCAACATTTCTCATTGGCAGTCGCCCCTCAAGATAACGGTCCACAGCGCCCCCTGGATAGTCTCCATCTCCAGAACACGTTGGCCTTGCAACGAACAGGTGTGTACACTCAACATCTTCCTTCCAATATAAAATGATCTGTTTTTTATTGATGTGATGTAACTAATTCACTGATTCCTTCACTCATTTTATTCATTCATTCATTCATTGAATCCTTTTAGCCCTCTAGTGGCTGTTTGGAGGTATGGCAACATCCTCTGCACACACTTGCCCGTATGTTCACCTGTGTGGGCTTGTCTGTGTTTCCTTGTGCATGTACGTACGTGTGTGTGTGTCCATCTGTAGAGGAAACCTGCATAGAGCTGACCCGAGCCATAGAAGCAGGTGACATGCAGTCTGCTTCTGACTTTGCCGCCAAGCTCGCCCGACAACAGGCCACGCTCAAGATTCAGCCCTCTGCCAGAGACGATGAAGACACTGAAATCAAGTAGGAGCATCGTCACCATTAATTCTTTTTTCAATAACATGGCTGATGGTCAATAATTGTTACATTTTATATTTTAAAATGTCATATAAAGCAGATTATGACACAGTTTTATTTTTATATTTCATTTTATCTAACAGCTTGGCTGTTGCAGTTGAGGATTCTTCCTCGTCCTGTTGTGTCACTGTGAAAGTTTTACCACATATGACTACCGCCGCACTGAAACACCAGGTTAGTCTGAAGAATGCTTCTCCTCTTCATTAGGAATCATGTCCAGTCAATTTTATTTATGTAGCCCAAAACCACAAAGAATCAGTCCGTCTAAAAGGTTCCAATTTCTATCTCACTGTCTTTCTTCTACCACCGCAGATGTTTCTGGAGTATGGCTTTCACCCGCGGGTGCAGCGCTGGGTGATTGGCCAGTGTCTGTGCACCGACAAGCGCTCTCTGGCCTCGTATGGGGTTCGTCAGGACGGTGACACGGCCTTCTTGTACCTCCTGTCGGCCCGTCACGCTCGCTTGACCCTCCAAGTCCTCCAGCAGGACCAGGAGAGCGCCCTCCTCCGCAGTCCTGCATCTCTGTCTCTCCCCGCTCCCCCCCCCCTCCCTGCTACCTCTGCAAACGGCCCCTCGTCTCTGGACCGGAGGCCTTACACCACCCTGCCTCCTAGACTCCATACCAGCAGCAACACTGGTGAGTGAGGGCGTTAGCATGTGGGTTTGTGACAGGTGTCAGATCAGATTTACTTTAACTTTTCAATTTCATTGAGCACAAATGAGATTATGCCTTTTTATTTAGTGCATTTGACAGTAACACAATAAAGGATTTATTGATACACCTAGTGCCCAACAAATGGTATATACCAGTGTAATTTGTTTCCCATCACCATTAATGCCCATGACTATAATACTCTGTAAGTCATAAACTCTTATAGAAGTAGAAAAAGTAGCCTGTGTTTCCATTTTTAGTTATAACATATTTATGACCTGACCTATTTTCTGCAGCAATACAGCACAAAACAAAAGCAGTGCTTTACAAGATACTGTGTAAGAAAAATCACATGCTGCAACAATACCAGAGGACAATATCATGGCATGGCAACCCCGTTGAATTTAGAACTTTGCATTGAAAACGACCCAAATGCTCTTCTAGCATGACTTTATAACGCCACAGTCTTTTCAGTTGCATCAAAAGTAGTGTAATTCTACCAAAACTGAATGTAAAGAGATCATTGCCCCTGCTAGATGTTGGCTCCAGCTCTACATTACACCCGGGCCACACAGGACGTGTGAGCAGCACATGTGCATTGTGGAAATGTTCTTTTAACCGTATATTGACATCATACCAGCAACATTATTGTACTACAGTCTATATCTGTAGAATATGTCACAGACATGAAAAAAGTAAATATTTTTTTTTTACTCAAGACTTCCATCTAGAGTTTTGATGGATTGGCCATTATGAAAGGTACACTCTATGTTGAAAGAAACGGCTGGCAGTGGCAGCGCAGCAGTCGGTGTGGACACCACACGCGTGAGAGACGCAGCAGTTCAGCGAGGTAGCAGTCACGCGCTGCTCATGCATCCAGTGTGGCCCGGGGCTTAGTGCTGTGACTCACACAAGAATATAACAGTGCACAGTAACTGAAAAAAAGTAGAATGGACCAATTTAAATGTGCTTAGCCGTGTAATAAACAGTTTGTTGAAAACTTGTATAAATGTAATTTTCTGATGTTGTTTAACATGACGTATCACATTTGACAGTGCAGTGTTACTTCTTTTAGACCTATTTCTAATTAATTAAAAAAAACAACGGAGGTCAGTAGAACAGACTGTGCATAGAGGCACAAACCGTTAATAAACTTAATGGGTGCACATATTGCCACTGGTTGCTTATTAGGTACCCTTTTTTCTCCATAAATGTTTCAGGTGGCTCGGAGAGAGGAAACGTCGGTGAGATCAGAGATCTCATCAACCTTGAGATGCCTCAACTCAACGAAGCACTGAGCCCTAACACAGCTTCCTCCAAGGTAATACACAGCAGTTATGGTGGTTTAATTAGTGTTTCTTTATTCACATACAGTTCAGAATGGTCAGTGTTTTGATAAAAATATGCTCTAATATACTCTTTACCTCACTGCTCTGTGCCTTAGGGTTGGTCGTGCCCTTCTTGCACTTACATTAACAAGCCAACACGGCCGGGCTGTGAGATCTGCAGCACAAACCGCCCAGAGAGCTACATCGTCCCGGGGGGATACCGACCTGACGCACTGGAACTCAGACGCATCCAGCAGGAGAAGGAGGCCATCAGACAGTACCAGCAGGTATGAAAAAACTCACTCACACCTGTACCGCCCAGCATACCATTCCCCCACAGTCTTACATATACAATCATACACCTGTATGTATGGACCAGCATCTTCTTTCACCCATATATACTTTTTCATTTTGGCGTACCATTTGGCTACAATTAAACAGAAGGGTTCAACAAAAAGCAATTCATTTTAGTAAAAAAGCTGCAAGGTCACACCGGGCTCCAAATTGGACAAAAATACTAAAGAGAGGGAAGTATGAAATTGGTTCAAAGTTGACATTTGAATTCAAATTTGCAGGCCCTCTCAGGTTGACTCTCTTCTCTTCTGTCTCTGTTTTTTTGAAGGAGAAAGGGAGAAGAGAGGTGCTGAGGAGTGCTGGGGCTCAAAACAACTCACTCCTGTATAACCTGGACCAGGACTACTGAGCACACACACAGGCTGTGTCCCAAATCACTCACTACTCACTATATAGTGGACTATATATAGTGAGTTTGCCATTTTGTAGTGCTGTCCGAATGTATAGTGAGAATTATTATACCTACATAGTGGACTCAACGTTGATCACGAGAGGAGAAAGAGCAGTGCGATTGGGACAAATTCATGAGTTGTTCCGCGACAATAATGTAGTTAATGTAAGCAGGGCAGAGCATCAAAACACAACGCAAATGGTACTTTGTACTTTATTATTTTGCATTTATTAATTTGGGAAAATACGCTTATTGCCCCCACATTCACACCAGCCGTTAATTCTTACCTTTCACAATAAAAGCCCCAGACATATATGCTGCATCACTGCTTATCAAGGGGAACTTAAATTCACTCAGAGCATTTCGCTAAGAGACAACTCAACAAAGTAGCTTAAAATGTGTATTCATCACACACTAAAATACATGCCAGTATTTATTATGGACGGTCTACCAGCAGACGTTAATCTGGCATGTTGTCATTGTGCGACACCAATGACGTAATTAACGGAGCCGAGGAAATGATCCGAGTAGTGTCCAAAAGTGTTTTTTCATTTGGCTGATGAGCTCAATATATAGTCCTCTACATAGAAGTGAGTAGGGAGTAGTGAATGAGTGAATGATTTCGGACACAACCACAGACACAGGCACACGTACACTCCATGTTTATTTATGTGTCATTCACAGACAGTTTGAACTTGTAGCATCAATTCCGTTGCACTTATCAGACACTCACTTTTAGATCACATAAGAAATCATCATGCACAAGCCTATGTCTATACTGTACATCTATGTGCTTGAATTGAAAGCATATGGCTCTGTTGTTTCTATGCTGAAGTTGAATGTAAGTTAAAGAGATTATTTGAGATGCACTGATACCATCAAAGCCTATTTAAGGCTTATTTCAGCCTAATATTGATCAAATATATAAATCAGGTGGTGGCATAGGTGGATCCTACAGTAGAGAAATCCGTTGATTACACATTTTATGAAAATTGTGGCAACTCTGTTCTGGTGAAAAGTAGAGCCTGACCGATACTGGACTGGCCAATATAACATATCAGAGTTTTTAATAGTCTGGAAAAGATGGATTTTTATGTCACGTAAACACATAATAAGTCAAATTATTTTTGGCCCTATGGCCTGTATCACGAAGCAAGCTCAACTTAGTCTGACTCTCTTGGGGTTCCCTGGCTTCACTACTTCAGGATCCTGTAGGAATGATGTACAGGTGTTGATCTAATCCTCTGAAGTTAACCTGCAGGTTAGCCACGCAGCATAGGTTGCCATGGTGATCTACCACAGTTAAAAGTGAGCCAGCTCTGCGATAGCGGAAAACCTGAGTGAAGCCTAAAGATATCTGACTAACCCACTAATCTCGCTTCGTGGTACAAGCCCCTGGTAATGTAGATTGGTCAAACTCGAGTGAAAAGGTTATGAAAGACTTTTCCTTATATTGACCATCCAGCTGGATAATCATGATCACTGTTGATGACTTTTTAATGAACTCTTAAACAGCAGAGATTGCCACTATATTGAATGTATTAGCCTGATTGTTAATTTTGCACTGTTAGTTGTATATACTCTGTGGAACAGATTGAAATAAAATGTTTATACACAATGTGTGTGCATGTCTGTGCTGTCACAATACTACAATACTTAAATGTTATGCATTGCCATTGTGCCCCTATAATAAAAACTTAAAGGAAAAAGTTTATAGGTTTAACCCTCCCAACAACACCACTCCTTGTGCCAGGCAAGGGAAGAGGAGCGCAGGGAGAATTTTGCCCGGCTAGTGAGAATGGACGGCCAGGACCTGCTGCCTAACCCGGAGCCTGTGGACTGTAGGATCTGCTACGTGGACCTGCAGCCCGGTGAGGGGGTCCTGCTGAGGGAGTGTCTCCACTGCTTCTGCAGGTAAGATAAAAAGAAAAGAAGCTGCTTCTGCTAATAGGATGAGGAATGAGTGGAAGTGTTTTTCTTTAGCCTGATTGAATATCCTGGATGTTTCTGTGTATGTCTGCCCAGAGAGTGCTTAGGTTCAGTCATCATGCTGAGCGAGGAGCCGGAGGTGGCCTGTCCCTACAGAGACGACACATATTCCTGTACCTGCTCCCTGCAGGAGAGGGAGATCAGAGCTGTGAGTTACACCAACAAATACAGTATTTACTCTCATGCATAAGATTACCTTTTTTACTGGCGTATTAGTAGGTAGTATTATGTAAATCAATCTTGCTGTACATTATGTTTTAAAGAGGACCTATTGTGCTACTTTTCAGGTTCATACTTGCCTTTTGGGTTTCTAGAACATGTTTACATGCTTTAATGTTCAAAAACGCTTTATTTTTCTCTCACCCTCTGTCTGAAACGCTCTGTTTGAGCTCCTGCCCCCAGGTATTATGCACTGTGTTACTGCCAGGTATTATGCAAATGTGTTACTTGGTGACATCACCATGTTACGGAAGAAAAGGCGGGACTTCCATCAAGGCGTTTCAGGCAGTTCAGGAGCAGTGTTTCTGTGGGGGAGAGTAACTCCCTTTGGTGTGGACTTTGTGCTTTGTAACTTTACAGACCTTTTACATGCACATAAAACTATATAATGCACTAAAATAAAGGTAAAAAGCACAATAGTTCATCTTTAATTTAGCAAGAAAAGCTCCTTTCAACACAGTTAGTACCAACCAAGTAGCTGGGGCTACTGCTCTGCTACTTGTTTTCAGCCCAGACTTTGACCTCTCTCCCAGTGGACAGCCTTCATATGAAGCAACAGTAACTGTTAGACAACCTCCCTAGCTTCTAAATAAACTGTTACAACTAGGACTGGTGAAGACAATGGTGTAGTTTGAAGAGCAAGATGTGTAGTTGAAAGTAGAACATGGGCTTTGAAATGCCAGCTAATCCAGCTGCTGCACATACATACAGTATTTGCCTTGAAAATGATAACCTCGTATACACATCATTTCCCAAACAAAACGTATATGTTTGGTACTATATGTGGCTTGTATTAAAAGTACAATGGAAAATGTCCTCCTCTTCAGAATTCATAATATTTCATTGCTCTTGTATTCACCTGTGTTTTGTTTTCTTTCCAACTCAGATTATAACCTCTTAGTAGTATTATTCGGGTTAACTAGTCCTTCACAATTTCTGTCTCTTTCTCCTTTACAGTTGGTGCCAGCAGAGGAGTACGAGCGCTGGCTGCAGAGAGGCCTGTCTGTGGCAGAGTCTCGATGTGAGGGCAGCTACCACTGTGCCACCCCAGACTGTTCGGGCTGGTGTGTGTACGAGGACACAGTCAATGTCTTCCACTGCCCCGTCTGCAGGAAACACAACTGCCTGATATGCAAGGTATGAAATATATATATACACAGTATATACACACAAATAATACAGAATTGGATCATTTACTCTCATAGATTCTAGGAAATTGTCTTGGTGTACTTAAACACATGAGATTGTGCATTATATATATATATATATATATATATATATATATATATATATATATATATATATATATTATATATATATATATATATATATATATATATATATATATATATATTATATATATATATATATATATATATATATATATGAATAAACGCACAGTCATGGTACAAATTGGGGTAAAGATTGTACCGTGCACTGATCACTTAGTCAGAGCTTATTTATAACAAGTCCTTTGAAAGATGCAAGTGATACGAGTCACATGTTCATAATTGGTCTCTTCCCCTCAAGCTCACTGCTGTGCAGAGACAGAAGTGTTTCTATCTTTATACATCAGAGACTTTCACCGACGTTCTTTTTCTGTCCCTGTTTCTATGTTTCTTCTCTCCTCAGTCTATTCATGAGGGAATGAACTGTAAGCAATACCAGGATGATCTGGCAGCCCGCGCTATAAATGACTCTGCTGCCAGGAGGACAACACATTTACTAAAGGCGAGCTGTAATACACTTGTGTATATGCCAATGTGTGTGTGCAGTGAAAGAGAGAGAGAGAAACCTCGATCACTGTTTCTGGAACTGCTATTACATGTACAGTCTTAGTTGAATTTATCAATGGTATAGCCAAGTTATCGACCAGTCGATAACTGGGTCGAAGGAGATTTTATTAAGGTCCCCAAATAATTTTGCAGAATTTCTTCCATAGTCTATTATTTAACATTAAATCTGCAGTTCACCACATGAGGGAGCCTGAATGTTTCATATTCTTCTGATAATTGTAGCCTACTTATAACATTAAATCTAATATGAAAGGTTAGCGTACATTCTGTTTGTTTTACTGATGAGAGGGAAAATAACGAGAGCCTGTTAACTCAGCATTAATGCATTTATTTGGTCTCATTTATAAGTATTAACATGTGTATATGTTTTCAATAACACATGCATAAAACAAATTTAACCTATTACCTATTCAAGATAATATAAGGTGATGCAGAAATGGCAGTAAAAATGGTCAAGACAGCTAATTTACACACAAATTTGCTCTTCTCTCTGTCATTTTTAAAAAGTGGGTCCCTAGAAAAAAAAGTTTGGGAAACACTGGTATAGCCAATCCATGTCTAAATGCAGAGATTATGTGTTATGTGTGCTATAGATAGGTGGCTTTGTGTTCCATGTGCTTACAGATCAAACAGAAACTGACACTCATTTCCTCACAAACAGACTCTTGTGCAGTCAGGTGAGGCTATGCACTGTCCCCAGTGTGGCATCATTGTGCAGAAGAGGGATGGATGTGATTGGCTGCGCTGCACCGTCTGTCACACTGAGATCTGCTGGGTGACCAGAGGACCCCGCTGGGGACCTCGGGTGAGAAATCCTACCTTTCTTCCTTTCTTCATGGCATCTTTCCTTCCTAATGTACCCACCCGATCTCCTTCACTCTCAGGATTTGTGAACTGTGATTTAGGATTTGTGGTGGTGGTCCACATCTGTGGAATGGAATTTATAAACCGTTATAACACAACTTTGTTGAACACAATCACTGCGTTCTACGGTCTGTTATTTCTTTATAGCAGACCGTAGCTATGTATGACAGACCGTTGCTATGGACACAGTTCTGATGTCGGACTCTGGAGGACCATTTTTGTGTCTAATTATTGATTTCTTAAGTAAGTAGCTGTGTAATAAGCGGGATAATGTACAGCGAGGTGGTCATTGTTGTGAAATAAACCCCTTCAGGGTGCTACATCGCCCGGTCGGGGTTTATTTCACAACAATGACCGCCTCGCTGTACATTATCCCTTACTGTTTAGATAGTCTCTCAAAAGAACAAATATCTGTCTCCAAACATGGGATAAATCCGGTTTTACTTAGGTAAGTCAAAGGTTTGACAACTCTTATTCTGATCCTTTCCAAGGGTCCTGGAGACACCAGCGGAGGATGTCGCTGCAACGTCAACAATCAGAAATGCCATCCCAAATGCCAAAACTGCCACTGAAAATCTCAAGAGATGTCAGATTGTGGAAGGGAATGAAAGACTTGAAATAAACTCTAAAACAGAGAAAAGAGGATTATGGTGAATGGAAAAAAGTCTATTTAAGCAAAAACTGCAGGACTGTTAGATACAATGCATCCTCCTCCCTGTTATAACTGGAGACATTCACAATTCCCTCTCTGCAAATTTCTAACCATCACTTGTTTCCCTTGGCTTTTCAGTGCCGTCTGAATAACATAAATTATACGTTGACATTTAGCTCTGCCTCTCACAAACATGGAGATGCAGGCCGTGTGATTTTAACAAGTCAGTATAAATGATCACATCTTACTGTAATGGTGATAAGGGTGGTTACAAGTATGCAGGGGAAGAGTATTAACTTTACAATGATTGCACTGCAAATGTAGTAATACAGGTGTGTTGTTTTTCTGTTTTGGTAGCGACGTACCGGGATGCATTACATTAAACTGAAGTGGCCTTATTCTTGTGCACAAAAGCTGTAGCAGGGTGTTTATGATGACGTTTTCCGGGAAACGCGATAAAATCCTTGTTGTGTCCTTAATATGCAATTTTCTGCATAGAGCTAGGTCAAACAAGTGTACGGAGTTATATTATATGTTTTGTGTCTGTGATAGTCTGACTGCATGTGTGTCACCAAAGAGGTTTGAAATGTGTCTGATTGTTAAAACTGAGTGTCATATGTTGTTTACCTGACGTTGAGTGGAACGGGCTGTTTGCTTTCTGTTAATCACTCACACGTGTCTGTATTTGAGGAGCGGTGCAGAGGTCACTGAGGTACTGATGACCAGCTGTGTGTTACATGGTGACATTAATAATAACTAGCAGAGTGTATTGATTGATAGTCAAATGTTAATTGCAATACTTGAACACTTTCTGAGAAGGCACATGTAAACACATTTTGTCAACAAGGTCATATTCATCAAATATAATAGGGTGCATGTGATTTAATTTGTTATTCTAATGCATTAATGGAAATCGACAAGTATCACCGTAACCAGGATAAGAGCATATATACGCTCACCAACTGCACTCTCTGTCACCCACCAGACTGACCACGACTACACTACTGCCCCGCACTGACAAGCCCCCAATAAGTCTTCACTGTTACTGGTGTATTAAATATCAGCTCTGTGTGCTGATGTACAGTTGTGCCTTAATTATCAATAAATACCCTTTAAACTCACAGACCTCTGCTCTTTATTTTATTTAGATGTAACTACTTTAAATCCAACAAAATATAGATAAATGATTGTTTTATCCATACTAATTAAATAATAAATTGTCTATGTCCTTGTGGCACTTATTAAACACCACCAGGTGCTTATTAAATGCCTCCGCCTGGTTATGTCATGTGGTTTAAATGCCTGAAGGCGTTATTAAGTGCCCGGCGGCGCCTGTTATTAGCGCCTGGCTGGTGGCCCCTGGGGTTTTCACCCTTATTATTCATTTAAAAAAATGATTGTATGTTCAAATATGTGAAGTAGAGTATAGTTATATCAGCCATTTAATAAGTAAAGGCTGGTGACTGGGATAGCTGTCTGGGATGGAACCGCTGGCCTGCTGTTACTGTAACATTCCTGTGGGTGGCAGCAGAGCACCATTTATTAATGAATTATTCCCCATGTCTATATAGCCTAGAGCATGGGATTATGACACATCTTTTCTATTGTAAGGAATCCATTCTAGTTTTGGTATAGCTGTAGATATTTATGTTACAGAGTGTTATTGATATTGTAAAAGGTACACTCCTTTTAATATATTTTATTTCACTTGTAAGTTTATTTTATTAAGATCATTTTAAGGTAACCTACAGCAGAGTAGGATGTTCATGCTGTCTTGGGTGCTGATCCCTCTAACCATCTTCCTGAACTGACTGATTTGTGTGCATCCTTATGGGGGGGGGTGCATAATAACACGACACCGGCTCCTCGCCGGGGGGCGGAGTTTAACCCCCAGGCAGTAGCACAGAGGAATAGCTCCGATCTTCAGATGTGTTTCCTGTGGTAACGAGACTACAGAGGGGAGGGGAGGAGAATCATCTACTAGTCAGCGGATTATCGAAGATTAACACTCTGCCGGTGCAGCATCAGCGGCGGACAGGTGAGTAAAAGATGTCGGTTACCGTCACATTGTTCTAATCTTCAGCTTCGTATTGGGCATGCTCCCCTTGCACACAGACTGTGAATGGCTTGTAGCCACAGCATGCATAGCAGCTGCTGACCCTTCAGGTATTTAGTTTAGAGTTTAGAGTTGAACTCCATTGCATTGAGGCAGTGCAACTTTCTCATTTATCCAACTGTCATCGCTTATTGTCTGGAAAAGCCCAAACAAAAATGATACTATTCCTGCAGAATGGAGTTTAAGGTAGCCTTATCTTACTTTCTGGTGGCTGCAGGTTTCCTCTGTGATTTGCATCTTTTGCTGTAATGCAATATCCCTTTAAAATTACATGCAATCAAGACTTAAAGGGGAACTACGACCATTTTCAAAATGCATACATGTTATTCCTATAGTCTAAAACAGTCCAAAAATATTAGTAAACATGAACAACTCTCTCCCAAATCCCAAAACTAGAGTGCTAAAACTCAAACTTGTGATGTCATAGGGTATACTGCTCCATAGACAATGAATGGGAGAGATGTTATAGATGACACTGAGTATATAGGTACATTTTTGTGTTTCACAACTGACAACACTATAATAGAATAAAGCTCATTTGGGTGTAAAAGAAAGAAAACAAAAAAAATCTGTCTCATATTCATTGTCTAGTGACACAGGTGCAGTTTGCGTCGGTTCAGGGGGCTCACTGAACCGCCTAGAAATGCATCTATATTTTTTATAATAACGCAGAACTAATCATTGATTGTAATGATGAATAATATTGACCTTGTTGTGTATTATTGACAGAATAAGAAACTAACAAGATAGATTTGTTGTCTTTTTATTTACTTATAGCCTAATAACATCACACTCTGTCCAGACACCGTTAAATATGCATTTTCTGTTGTGTGGTCAAGATCAGACTGGAGATGTAACCACTTCAAAGATGGGTGAGTAGTACTCGCTCTCTTCTGACGTTTGTGTTTTTTAATCACAAACTTAATTCAGCTCAATACGTCGCACTTTGCAGCTCTTCGTCGCTCGCGTTAGTTAATTCCAATAGAAAACAAAGTAGTCAAACTGATTTTGTCACTGACACTTGCTTGCGTCACATTCTGTTTGAAGGGTGTAATATGTAGGCTACACGCATCCCAATACGTTAGACCTCTCTGCGTTGTATACATTACATTCCCTCTAGATTTTTTTTGTGTGAACCTCCAACCTTAGAGGTCAAACTGCACCTATGTCTATGGAGCAGCTCCAGACTTTACACCCTATGACATCACATGTTTGAGACTTACTCCTCTGGTTTCTGGCTTTGAGAGAGAGTAGCTCATAATCATAAATGTTGATTGAACTTTACTAGGCCATGGGAATAAGATATTGAAATTCTGAATTTAGGTGGTGTTCCCCTTTAATAGCATGTTTAAACGCACAATACTGACATGTTTTGTAAAAGATAATGCAGAAAACCTACAGTATATAGATTGACACAAATCAGTTCAAAGTATGAGACAGTGAGGGGAGACGAGCCAAGTTAGAGTGCCAATAAGCGTGTTTTTATTTAATATAAACAAATGTGACTGTTGAGAGAAAGATGAGCATCAGGAGTGTGTGAAATGTATTGATGCAAAGTAGTTGCATCATTGTATTGATTGTGTGAATGAACAGGTACAGTATGTCTGCTGGTCTCCTATCAGTTACAGTGATACAGAGAGGATATCTAATCTCTCCCTCTCTCTTACCTTCTGTGATTACAGTTATTTAGTCACAGACTCAGGAGCTGCTCTTCTCTTTCCACACTATGGCTGAGACTAAGGGGAAGTTCGACTTTGCCATCGACCGGGGGGGCACCTTCACCGATGTGTTTGCCCGGCTGCCTGATGGTCGGGAGAGAGTCCTGAAACTGCTGTCGCGGGACCCCCAGAACTACAAAGACGCTCCCACTGAGGGGATCCGCAGAGTCCTGGAAGAGGTCACGATCTTTTGTTACTTTTCTGAAATATTAGCAAGCACTTTATAGTTAATATTTCATTTATGCAAAGAGTTTTGTGAGATTTTCAAGTTGGATGTCTTTACTTGGAAGTCCCAAATCTTAAACTTTGCCTTTTGACTCCTTATGAGCTCCTCATTAAATTTTAATTCTGGTCACATAAGTCTGACTCCAGGCTCACCTCTGCTGATGCCATTTATATCATTGAAGCTATTTTAATTGGCAAAACAAACATATGTTGTTTGTAATGAGCAGCTAGCACATGAAAATATGCACCTAACACTTATTTTTATTGTCAATAAAGGAATCTCCACTTTCACCTAATAATTGTCAGTTTTATTGCTGTTATACTATAAGATTATTAACAAGCAGACAGCATGAGAGCAGATCAAATACATGTCTGCAAACCCGATCAGACAGCAGTCGAACGAAGCATGAATTAAAAAGTTTTAACATTTCTACATCATCCGTGTGAACAGTATATGATATATACATATTTGTGTGGATTTATTGACAGGAAACAGGGCTGGTCTTTCTTCGCGACCAGCCCGTAGACACCTCTCTGATTGGCTGGATCAGGATGGGCACCACCGTGGCAACCAACGCGCTCCTGGAGAGAGAGGGAGAAAGGACTGCGCTCCTGGTTACGCTGGGCTTCAAGGACCTGTTGCATATTGGCACACAGGCCAGGCCGAAGCTATTTGATTTGGTTTGTAATGCTTGTTTTACTTAACACATTAATATAAACTAGGACTGTCAAAGTTAACGCGATAATAACACGTTAATGCAAATTTGTTTTAACGCCAATAATTTCTTTAACGCGTTAACGCAATTCCTGATTCTTAAGTTGTAGCGGGCTCAGTTTTAAAGCTAGAGTGAAGATATCATATGCCCATATGTATCATATGAAACTTAAGCTAAATTTTGGCGAGGAAAAGCTGGCATCCATTTTCAAAGGGGTCCGTGACCTTTGACCTCAAGGTATGTCAATGAAAATGGGTTCTATGGGTACCCACGAGTCTCCCCTTTACAGACATGCCCACTTTATGATAATCACATGAAGTTTTGGGCAAGTCATAGTCAAGTCAGCACACTGACACACTGACAGCTGTTGTTGCCTGTTCGGCTGCAGTTTGCCATGTTATGATTTGAGCATATTGTTTTTATGCTAAATGCAGTACCTGTGAGGGTTTCTGGACAATATTTGTCATAGTTTTGTGTTGTTAATTGATTACCAATAATAAATATATGCATACATTTGCATAAAGCAGCATATTTGCCCACTCCCATGTTGATAATATTATTAAATACTTGACAAATCTCCCTTTAAGGTACATTTTGAACAGATAAAAAATGTGTGATTCATTTGCAATTAATCGCAACTAAACATTTTAATCGATTGACAGCCCTAATATATACATACATGTTTAAAATTAAAAGGTAAAGCGAGTCCCCACACGCTACATGCACATGTATCATCTTAACCACAGCTACCCAGTCAGCACCATAATGCCTTTTTGACTATATTATACAGTATGTGGTGTTCATGAGTAGCCCGGCTCTAGTGTCCCTGCACTCACGCAAAGTTTACACATTATTTTGTGTAACAGAAACAGGGGGCAGGTTTTGGAGTTTGCCCCCAGACCAGTTTTACCATTAATGGTTTATATGGTCACTTATCTGTGAAGTTGATGCTCTGCTGCAGAGCACGCTGTCAGAAACCCAACCTCCTGTATGCATGTCTTATCTGTACATCACAGGCATGTACTGTAAGGTTAGATGTCCTTCTTGTTAGTACACCTGCTTTGAATTCACGTGCCTTGTGTGTGTGTTTGTGTGTGTGTGTAAACAGGAGGTGGCGGTTCCTGAAGTGCTGTATGAAGAGGTAATAGAGGTGGATGAGCGAGTCGTTCTCCGGCAAGATGACTGCCAGATGGCCAGAAAAGATCCCAAACATATTGTCACAGGTGTGAAACACACCTACGTACCTGTACTCCTGTTTTACTTCCTCAACACTTTCACATATCAGTGGTGATGGGAATGCAACCAAGGCAATATCTTGTATTTCTTGGTTGTAAATGCAGGAATGTAAGCTCAGTCTACTGGCACATGCATGAGAGCATTGCCTGAATGCTTTGCTTAATTTGAAATAATCCTGATAATCTGTGTGTGTCCCTCAGGCAGTACAGGGGATTCTCTGGAGGTGTGGAGGGAGCTGGATCTGGAGCGAGTGGAAAAAGACCTCAGGGGAGTTCTGTCTCGCGGGATCACCAGTCTTGCCGTCCTTCTGCTGCACTCGTACACGTCAGTAGTACATCTTGTTTTTCTACCTTTAGGCATAGAGGTGTATTTACATATTTAAGATCCCAATCTTGTAATCTTGTCCTTTATTTCTATCATTGGCTTTCTCTCCTTCTCAGGTCATCTCTCTAAACCAAGATTTTAGTTCTACTTCTAACTAGAATTTTTTTTTTTTCTCCTACTCACTGTATACTCAATCATGCAACTCTTGCCCTGAATCTGTCTGTCTCTGTGGGAGTAGTGGTATGTACTCTGTACATTTCAGAGGTGTCTGGTGTCCAATAGGCGGTTTCTATTGTATGTATAGCCCATGTGTTTTACTGGGGGAAAGTTCAGGTTTTTCTTCCCATTTCTTTTCACTTAAACCTGCAGTAGGCTGAATGTTTTTGGCATCATTGGGCAAAAAATCCATAAAAACCTTTCAGCATATTGTAATTCAAGTGTTCTGAGAGAAAACTAGACTTCTGCACCTCCTCATGGCTCTTTTTTCAGGCTTTAAAAAATCTAGCCCGTGACGGGAGACTTTGGCCAATCACAGGTCATTTCAGAGAGAGAGCGTTCCTATTGGCCGTTCATTCAACGGAGGCAGCTGTCAATCACTCGCGAACTCCGATCAAACGGTCAAACTAGGCAGCGCTGATCAAATATGAATCATTATTCTGTTACTGTAATTCCTATTTCTCGCATCAAATGTTTTCAGAAACATCTTGTAGTGTGCTGTTTAGCTGTTAAATGAGCTGTCACAGCTTTTAAGTTATAAGAGACACAGTACACAATATACTGTTAGCAGTGGTAAAATTGCATAAGATCTTTATGTTTGACTTGCATTCCAGCTTCACCCCATTCTTCTCTCTCTGTCTGTCTTTCAGGTGGTCCGATCATGAGAAGGCAGTGGGCGCCCTGGCACGTCGTCTGGGCTTCACCCAGGTGTCTCTGTCCAGCGAGGTCATGCCCATGGTGCGGGCGGTGCCTCGGGGCTACACCGTCTGCGCCGACGCCTACCTCACCCCCAAAATTCATCAGTATTTAGAAGGCTTTACCTCTGGGTTCAAGGGTGGCCTGAAGGTGCGTTTCTCACATTGATATGTGTGTTTTTGTATTGATACAAATCACTTTTTCTTTCGTAAAGTCCTTATATTATAGAGGTGTAAATCAGGTCAGTCATGGCCTCCACCCTACAGACCACAGACAGGATTTTCCAGATGTTCCAGCTGTCAGTTGGAAACCCTGTTGCATCTGAACATTGAAATGATCTCCATGTCCTATTTCCCTTCTGTCCTCAGGATGTGGACGTCCTGTTCATGCAGTCAGACGGCGGTTTGACTCCCATGGGGCAGTTCTGCGGCTCACGGGCTGTTCTGTCTGGTCCAGCGGGGGGTGTGGTGGGATACGCCATCACTTCATACAGCCAGATGGAGAAAAAACCTGTGATTGGCTTTGACATGGGTGGTGAGTAGAGGGGATGCTGAGGAATATTGTTAGTACTTTGAACATTTACTGAGTCCACAGACTATGTGAGGAACTTCTTGCTATTGTTTTGTTGTTCTTTGTTGCACAATTTACTGTGCATCTAAATTGTCTTTTTATTATGTGCATAGATTACAGATTAAACAAAAAAAGGAAACAATCTCTTTCTGTGTTTGATCCAGGAGAAATGCTCACTTTTACAGCTTGTCTTCCTGACTGCCTCTGTTTCGTCTTTCTCTCCAGGAACATCCACTGATGTGAGTCGGTACGCCGGCCAGTATGAACACGTGTTTGAGGCTACCACAGCTGGAGTCACCCTGCAGGCACCTCAGCTGGACATCAACACTGTGGCTGCAGGTGGAGGATCACGACTCTTCTTCAGGTCTGTTAGTCAGTCGACAGGCTTGACCCATCTTTTCATATACAGTACCTGTTTGTATATGCTTTTTGTGGCTGCAGAGGGGGCTGCGCAAAGCCTGATAAATTGCCAGCGTCGGTTGGGGTTGAAGACTACAAGTTTGTAAATGAAAAAAAAATCTGGGGGTGTGGAGTCAGAAACAAGTGATCTTACCAGACCTCTGCTGCAGACTCGAGGCCAAAAAAACTGCTACTAACACAACACACACGAATCTCTGACCAAACTGTCGGCAGATGAGTTGCATTGTGCGTAATGTAGGACAGGTAGATAAAACAAAACATTAATTTTGGACCCATCAAAATTTTGATTGATTGATTAATTCACAATCATAATACTTTTTTTTTTTTTTTTTTTATGAAAAGCCATACTTTTATTTGCCACCTTTCTAAAAGCTCTATGAATGTTTTTTTTTTTTTTTCTAATTATTTGTCTACATAAAAAATGAATCAAAAAATCAATATGACCTTTTCTTTGTACAAATTTTAGGGATATAAAGCATTTGAAGATACTCCAAGAAATGACGCAAAAATACCAATGTAGGCATTGGCAGACCATTTCTATTGCAGCGCTCAAAGGGTTAACGTTTTTTTTAATTTTTTGGCCAACAGTGTATGCACAGCGATGAGACAAGTGCATTGAAATGAGACTTAATTAAAGCTTTGCTAAATGTTAGCTCTTCAAAGATCATCTTGTAGCTGAGAATAGCAACCTCTTAGAGTTATTCATATACAGTACTATTAAAGGGAGGTGCAGTGTCTGGAAGCTAAATAGTTGAATAGATGACTATTGAGTCGATCATTCAATGTGATATATTATAATCTTACCAATTCACAAACACAAGTCTGGCCATGTACTCTCACATTCATGTTACTTTTTCTACTTCCCTGCATCCACCTTAATTTCAAATCAATCAGGATTTTATTTTAACTATTTTTTGCTCCTTTTTTCCCCATTACATGATCTCTCTACACTCTTTTTTCTCTCCTCCCTTTACTTCCTTCTCAGATCGGGGATGTTTGTGGTTGGACCAGAGTCTGCAGGCGCACATCCAGGACCAGCCTGTTACAGAAAAGGTGATAAACTGTTGGTGTTTTCTCCACCCTTTCTTTCCATATCTTGGTAGATGGTAAACTATACATTTCTAAGTCACTTTCCCCACCTTCACTGGTTCCGCCTCCCACTCTTTAAATCATTAAATCCAGCCGATCCACCTTCCATGCTGTCAGACAAAAATCCACACAGCCGGGCTCTCCGTGTTCTCACGTCCTGTTCCTCCCCCCTGGACTCTGGTTTAGCTGCATGAAGGTTGGAAATTGGCGCAAGTCCAAGTTTAGATGATATATCTGAAGTTTGCCTCATAGATCTCAGTTGGATCTGTGACGTGTGCCAACAAAAAGAAACATAACTCTGACTTCATCGCTGATGTTCCCTGTAGGATAGTTGGGTAGCTCTATTTCATAAAACATAATCTCCTGTGCTTTCACATTTCTCACAGAATCACATACATAACATATGTTAAAATACCAGATGGGCGCATCTCACACAAAAGCCTTTAAACATGTAGAACAGCATGAGTATTGAAAAAGCCTAATATTGATGTGGGATTTTTCCTAGGTGGCCCTCTGACTGTCACCGATGCTAACTTAGCCCTGGGTCGACTCCTTCCCTCCTTCTTCCCCAAGATCTTTGGGCCCGGGGAGAATGAACCACTGTCGCTGGAAGAAACCATGAAGCATTTCCATCATCTGAGCCAGGAGATCAACCTCTTCTTGTCTTCTAACCAATCACAGGCACTGATATTTACCGAAGTGTCAAATCATCTGAATAATTCTGTAAAGGAGTCTTAATGAAGAGGCTAAAATATGGTTTTATGTTTTCATTCGCAGGTTAGCGCAAATGGGGGCAACCACTCACACAACAGCACGTCAGAGATGAGTGTGGAGGAGGTTGCTATGGGATTCATTCGCGTTGCAAATGAGGCCATGTGCCGGCCAATCAGAGCTCTGACACAGGTAGTTTGGGGTTTTGAAGTCTTGGTGAAAATAGTAACGCTGAATTTTTGGTTGTTAAATGTGTCAAACATTTAAAATCACATATTTTTTTCTTTCTTTCTTTCTTTCTCTCTCCCGTCTCTCTCCCCCATCTCCCATACCCCCATAGGCGAAGGGCCATGATACATCTCAGCACGTGTTGGCGTGTTTCGGGGGTGCAGGTGGCCAACACGCCTGTGCTATCGCCCGAGCCCTGGGGATGAAGACTGTCTTCATTCACAAGTAAGGCTGATGGGTTTGTGTGTGTATGAGAGAGTCGTATTCATGTATGTTTTGCTGTAATATGTGTCTGTGTGTTGCAGGTACAGCGGCGTGCTGTCAGCCTACGGTCTGGCTCTAGCTGACGTGGTGGAGGAGGTGCAGGAGCCGTGCTCGCTGCAGTACGAGCAGCAATCATTCGGCAAACTTGATGGGAGGGTGGAGCAGCTCTCAGAACGCTGCCGCGACACGCTCTGTGCACGCGGATTCACCAGGTCAGCACCCCCAACATGGTTTGGGGTTAAACTTGTGCCTCTCCAGGTGTATTAATCCATCCCTTTTCACAGTTTGTCTCACTTAATACTTAACTTGCAGCCTTGTGTTTCTTGTCCTCTTCAGCGGTCAGATAACCACTGAGGTTTTCCTTCACCTGCGTTACAAGGGCACCGACTGCGCTCTCATGGTCACCGCTGCCGGTTACCCCAGCAACGCCCAGTCCTGTCTAGCTGGAGACTTCCGCAGTGCCTTCACCAAGCGGTTAGCTCGTTGTCTACTCATTTGCTCAATGATTTCTTAGTTTATTCTTGTACTGAGCTATTGGCTGGAACACGTATTCACTCATTGCAACTGAACACGTATCCTCCTCTGTTTACATTGTATAAGCAAACACACCACGAAGTGAATGTGTCATTTTTTCTTAGGAGATAAGCTTAGTATACTTTTGAGCTGACATTTATTTACACTACTCGTTGCTATTAATGTTCCTCTGACCTAAATCTCTCTACATTCCTTCCTCCGCCTCGTCCGTTTAGTTATCTGAAGGAGTTTGGATTCACTATCCCAGACAGACCCATCATGGTTGATGACATCAGAGTGAGGGGTTGTGGGAAATCTGGAATCAAATCGGTGTATAAAACAAAGACGGGGCGCGGACAGGCCAAACCAGTCATGGTACACAAACTCTCTTATACATACATACAGCTGAACATGTCATATACTGTACATGTAAACACACGGACACACTCTTATAACTTGTTCAAGCCTAACAATGAAAACATTTATAAATGTATTTGTTTTCAAAGTAATGAATCTTTTTGGTCTGAAAACAGTTACCGATCTCTGTTCTCCTCTGCAGAAGACCAGGTGTTACTTTGAGGAAGGTTACCTGGAGACCAGTGTGTATCTATGGGAGGAGCTGCCATGTGGTCACAGCATCCAGGGTCCAGCCATCATTATTGACAAAAACAGGCAGGCATTTCCCCCTTTACTGTCATTACTAGCTTTCAAAGAAACATCAATGAAACATTTTTTTAGAGATGTGCCGAGTAGCCAAGTAGCTCTTGGAAAATGAGGTGTGCCAACTTTAGAAGGCTGCAGCTGTTGCAGCTGTTATTTCAACGTGTCAGATACATAATTAATCAACTTGTAGGTAAATATACATATAATATAAAGTATTGGGTTCAAATAAACTTGATCAGGACATCCCTACTTTTTTTATTATCGTATCGCCTATTCTTGATTTTACTTTAATGTTTTAAATTTGTTTCTTTAAAGTCAGGATATTGAAATCTGTTAAATGTGGTAAAATAATGCCTTTGAATTTTAAGAAATAGTTTCGAAGGCCTTAAAATTTGTTTTGTTGCTTCATTACTTCCATTGATGTGTGGACACAAGGGTTATTATAGTAACTAAATAATACTAACTAAAACTAAAATGAAATAAATAATAAATAAATATTTTTAGTAAATTGAAACTATATCCTTTAAGAAAAAATAAACTGAAATGACTTTGCCTGGTTAAAAACGAATAAAAATGAACGCAAATTAATTTCAGTTTTAGTTTTTTATATCTATTTTATATGTTTTAGTTATAATATATCACTACCGAAAAAGGAGTCAGCATGACTTTCCGTCAACTCTTGCGACATTGAACTGCAGGAAATGAACGGACTTGACCTTCCAGCAGACAGCGCTATGCCTCAATTGCTTCACGTCGGACATTAAAGTAGCGCAAAGATTAACATTAAACATTATGGCCATTCCTACACAGGTCTCCAACCATGTATTTTGTATGTATATGTCGCTACCTACTTTTGAGACGCTAAAACTCAACTAAAATAAAATCAAAACTAATCAAAAATTCAATACTATTATAGCCTTGGTCACATACTCCGATACTTCCACTGTAATTTTCTGGGTTGAGTTTGAAGTGAATTTGGGCAATGCTTCAGAATACATTACTGCCTAAGTTTAAACATCTGTGCTTGTATAAATATATTTTTTTCTGCTCTTTCCTTCATCAGCACCATCCTGGTGGAGCCGTGCTGTGAGGCCCGCCTGACAGAAGGGGGCGATGTTTGTATGACTGTCAGCTCTGACCCTCACTGCGCCCTGGGCACTGAGCTCAACACTGTGCAGCTCTCCATCTTCTCCCACCGCTTCATGAGCATAGCAGGTACTCCAACAGAGGAGAGGAGAGAATGAGGAAGGAGTGAAGTGAAGGAGGGATTTGGGTCATTATAATATGTTCAGTATTATTTTTTCATTAGCTTACTCAGTTCCACCTCTCTTCCTCTACAGAACAGATGGGCAGAGTTCTCCAAAGAACCTCCATCTCCACCAACATCAAGGAACGTCTCGACTTCTCCTGTGCTGTGTTCGGACCAGACGGTGGTTTAGTGTCCAATGCACCCCACATCCCCGTCCACCTGGGGGCCATGCAGGAGACCGTCCAGTTCCAGGTGCAGGAAGGAGTTTAGACGTTCTACTGAAACACTAAAGAATTAACACCCTGTTGTGACATAAAGGATGTTCTGTTTCTTCTTCTTCTCTGTGCAGATCAGATCACTGGGCAACAAGCTGAAAGAAGGCGATGTGATTCTGAGTAACCACCCGTGTGCCGGGGGAAGCCACCTCCCAGACCTCACAGTCATCACGCCGGTCAGTCTGTCCAGCTTTGTCTCTGAATCCTCCTCATTATCAATCTTTTCTTTTCACTACGAACCTCAGTTATCTGTCCCCCTTTCTCCTCCCCCCTAGGTGTTTAGAAAAGGGGTGAGCAGCCCAGTGTTCTTCGTAGCCAGCAGGGGGCACCACGCTGACATCGGAGGCATCACTCCGGGCTCCATGCCCCCCCACTCCACCTCCCTCCAGCAGGAGGGGGCCGTCTTCACTTCCTTTAAACTTGTCACTGGTGGCGTCTTCCAGGAGGAGGGTAAGAGGGGAGGAGGGGAACCAAGAATCAATGTGAGAAGGAACAGAGATAATACAGAGCTGTATCTGTTGACAAGTCGAGATAAAAAGAGTCATTGTGCGAGAAGTATTTACTATACCAGTGACTTTGCACACTGTAGCCAAATAACTACAAATAGCTGATACTTAACATTACTACCTTCCATTTTCCAAAGCATACCAACTTACTTGAGATACACCATTATGAACACCTAGTTACCTGTATTTGGTTTTAAGTATGTGGTAATGCACTTGAGAGAAAGGGCAAGTTTGGAAACAGCTCACAGTGTCACTATTTGGCAATAGACTGACATCTCATATGTCAGAATGTCTTTGAACGCACCATCAAAGTCAGCTTTTAAAATAGCCGCTGTGTTACAATGCAACAGTAATGTAACTTTAACAAGAAAAAATAACGGTGACTGATGCATTACCCATCTTGCGCAAGGTTTAATTCTCTGTTAAGTTGACTTTTTTTTTGTGTATTGAAGTGAATGCAAACCATTGGCTGGATGGTCTGAAATCAATCTAAAGACTTACTGTACGCTTTGGGAAATAGTCAGCAGTAATCTTGAGTGTATATATGTTCAAAACCACCAGTATGGTCCTGTTAGGAGAGATTCAAAATCAACATCAATCCCACTTGCACTGTTCGTTTCAGTTATCTCATTACTTACACTCTCACTTCCCATAACGCTTTTCTCTTTCTCTGTCTCTTTACCCCCCCACTGGATTCCTCCTCTTGCGTTTTCCTTCTGTCTCCATATCAGCTGTAACTGAAGCTCTGATGGCTCCGGCCCAGTACCCAGGCTCCTCTGGGACTCGTAATCTCCATGACAACCTGTCAGACCTGCGGGCTCAGGTGGCGGCCAATCGGAGAGGCAGCCAGCTGGTGGAGGAGTTGATTGACAGCTACGGTTTAGCTGTGGTCCAGGCCTACATGGGATACATTCAGGTAACTGTGGTGTAAAAGTAACACAAAATACTGTTATTGTGAAAAGTAGTAATAGTAAGCACAACTGGTGTTAATGTTTCAGAGTAATGCAGAGCTGGCAGTGAGGGACATGCTGAGAGACTTTGCACGTCGTCGACGGCAACAGACCGGCTCCTTGGAGGTGGAGTCGGAAGATTTCATGGATGATGGGACTGCAATCAGACTGCAGGTTCAGATTAATGAGGAGGAGGTGAGCAGGGAGAACCTCCTCATGATGATCTTTAACATTTATACATTATGTTACGTATCAATTTACATAAAAACCTCCATCACCACAGGGCAGTGCGGTGTTTGACTTCACAGGGACGGGAACAGAGGTTTGGGGGAACTGCAACGCTCCACGCGCCATCACCCTCTCTGCCCTCATCTACTGCCTGCGCTGCATGGTCGGACAGGACATTCCCCTTAATCAGGTAAGGTGGTTTATTCTAGGAACATTTAAGATTACATGTTTGTTTAGTAATTCTTCCTGCACTTAATGGAACAGTGTGTAGCATTTAGAGGGATCAATTAGCAGAAATGGAATATAATATTCACAACAATGTTTTAATTAGTGTAGAATCACCTGAAACTAAGAACCATTGTGTTTTCGTTAGCTTAGAATGAGCCCTTCTGGAAAGGGAGAAGTGAGTGGAGGGGTACTCAGTTGGCTGCAATCTGCAACCACACCACTAGATGTCACCACATCCCACACTGTACCTTTAAAAAATGAATTCAAATGATAAATAAAATGTATTCAATTCCACATAGTTTTTATTATTCAGGTGTTTCCTTTTTTCATATCCAGGGCTGCCTTGCACCAATCAAAGTCATCATACCCCCTGGCTCGATCCTTCAGCCTTCCCAGAATGCAGCTGTGGTTGGAGGAAATGTACTCACATCCCAGAGAGTGGTTGACGTCATCTTTAGGGCGTTTGAGGTGTGCGCCGCTTCGCAGGTGAGAAAAACTGGATTTGTACGTTAAAAAAGTTAGTTTAGCCAAATTAATTAAGCCAAAGTGTTTTGATAACACACATCTGAATTGGTAAATTGATCAACAGGACAGCATTTTCCAAAGCTCTGTGTGCATGTACTGTATATGGTTTTCTTTGTGTTTTTTTGCTTATTTATTGTCACTCCTCTTTCCATCAGGGCTGCATGAACAACATTTCATTTGGCAGTGAGAGCGTAGGTTACTATGAGACGGTTGCCGGGGGAGCAGGGGCGGGGCCAGGCTGGAGTGGGCGGAGTGGAGTTCACAGTCACATGACCAACACCCGCATCACCGACCCCGAGATTCTGGAGAAGAGGTCAGACAGAAGTTCAAGTTTTAGTTCAAGAAAATTCAATAAGTTGTGTCCGATAATAATACTGTTTTTATTATTATTGATCTGTGTGTTGCTGCTGTCCATCTGGTGTTCAGATATCCGGTCATTTTAGAGCAGTTCTCTCTGCGGCCCGGCTCAGGAGGTGCAGGAAAATACTGCGGTGGAGACGGTGTGATACGGAAACTTATGTTCAGGAACGAGGTGGTTCTGTCTGTACTGACCGAGAGGCGATCCACCCGTCCCTACGGCCTCCAGGGTAAACTCTGACCCTCTGCACATACCCGCAAACGTTTTGAAATGATAACGTTTTGCTCAGTGACCAATGGTGTTCTTTCTTTCTTCTACTGTTTTCTAACCTCTCTCTGCTGGTTAGGGGGTGAGGACGGTGCAGCGGGGCTGAACCTGCTTCACAGAGAAGACGGCCGAGTCCTCAACCTGGGCGCCAAAACCAGCATCAGCCTTCAGCCCGGGGTGAGACTGCATAATGTGTGAAAGAAATACTATCAAGTATACCTGTCATGGCACTATACATTCCAAATAAGTAAAAATAAACTGAATTTTGTGATGGTGCATGAAAAAATATTGTATTCTGATAAGAGAATTTTTTCATTCCAAAATATGTGTTATTTACCACACAGGGATTCTGTTATCAGATATAACTGCAAGCAAACATCTTAAGACGACTTCTGACTTCAGATATGAAACCATAATGTTTTTAATTACTTCTGCAGTTATTAATTTGTGTCCCGTGTCTTCTTGAAATGAGGCACATAAAGAAAACTAGCCTGAAAATAGTTTATGTATAGCTTTATATTTCAAATATGGTCAAGTACTCACATTACACATTGGCTAGTCCTTTACTTTTTAAAGTTTTGGTGAGGTAACTGTTACTGTAAAGCTGAATCCACTCTTTGCTTGTGTGTCTCCCCCTACAGGACATGTTCTGCCTCTACACCCCCGGAGGAGGGGGATACGGAAGAGAGGAGGACGCCAACAGGACACCCCAGACAAAGAGCAGGCGCTTGATAGAGTTTTTCCCTGAGAGAGGCAGCGTCTTTGAATACCGAATGGCACAAGAGGGAGTGTGAGAAGAAATAAGAGAGGGAGAGTTAACAGATGAGCCAGAAGAGGAGTAGGAGAAGAAGGAAAGAGGTAGGGAAATTACAGGCACTTAAGCAGAGAGTGAGAGATGGGAAAGACAGAGTGGGGCTCTTTCTCAGAGATGGAAAGATTCTTTAAAATGATCGAGGAAAGCAGCGATAACAACATTATACTGTGAGAAATAAACCAGATTTCTGCTCGTACAAACAACTATCATAATTGTCAACACCAATAGAACCAAAATGATTAATAATACTGTTTCTCAGAATCTGTAAAGGCTGTGCTTAGATTAGCAGGAATATTAACACCTCAGGCATCGATCAGATTAGTGTGATGGACGCATTAAGATGTGTTACTGAGTTAAATGTAACATTCCACTTGTTAGTCTGAATATCTTTCTTGTTATTAGCCAAGGGAAATCTGAGTAACCCTCAGCAAGTTTTACTGTCCCATTTTGATAATACATATCCCAGTGTACATTTCATTTTATGGAAACCCCAAATTTGCCATGTAAGGTGAGACATAGTGTGTATTTTTGCCTACTGAAATGATTTTAAAATAAATTCCAGCCTAACTATGCAAGAAAAAAAAGCCAACCATGAGAAGCAGCTGCTAATATGTTTTCACTGGAACAACTACTTATCTAACACCACAAAGTCACGACACGATGTAGTTACTGTAGACAAATAAACCCCATTTCTACTAATTAGATTGTCCTCTTTTTGGGGTGCCAAGGCTGAGTTCTAACTACAGCGGCCCGGGGTTCAAATCTGACCCGCGGCCCTTTGCTGCATATCATCCCCTCTCTCTCCCCCTTTTCATAACTGTCACAATCAAATAAAGGCAAAAAGCCCCCAAAAAAATCTTTAAAAACACCCAAATTGGCCTCTTTCTATTCCTTTCAAAGACAACAGTAGTTCCACTTATTCTTTTTTTGAGTGTAGGACAGGAGAATTCTGTTTTGTGAGTCTGTCATTCTGTGAAATGGTTGCAAAAATTTATCAGATCATGTTGTGAAATTCACAAAGTAGCAGTTCTTGTGGTGTGCTTCGTCTCCATACCATATAAGTTATGTAATGTCTCTTAGCTCCTGCCACTTTTAGCTCTCGTTCGGTCAAGTTGTTCATCAACATTGATTTGGCTCATTCAAAGAGACTGAGTGCTGCAGGGATGACATATTTTTGTAGGCCAACCAGGAAGTTAGCATCGCCCTGCTTACCTCGACAAAAAGCCGATGGGATTTATCCATTGGGTTTTGGATTATTGCAGAAAATAAGCTCTGTGGCAAATAAACATTTACACGTTTTGTTCAGCAAGATAATCTTCACAAATGAACACCACTTTTGTGTAAATGTGATCGCCAGAAGTAAAAGCTAACGTTAGGCTATACAAGAACTACACCAGGGTCGCAAGACTTCACATCACCACCAATAAGATAAAGGCGGACTAGTGTTCGGCATGACGGCGTTTAGTAGTCTCGTTTAGCCACTTTAGCAGCTGCCTTTGTTAAGACGTAAAAGCTTCAAAATTCACAAGTGGGATATTTAGTAACGTATTTCCTTATTTCAGGCATCTCAAAAAACCCATTGACTTCCAGACGAGGAAAGTGCTAAATTATAACTAATTTCCGGATTATAGGACTCATTCCTGCAGCACTCTATTACTTCATCATGTAAGCAGTTAGTGAATGAAGCAGGAGACCTGTTCAAATGATTTAAATGATACCCTGCTGCCTCCAAGTGTTATTGCTCAATTAAAACACACACACAACCCACCCAGGCCCAGTGGGACTGCCAGTCATACATGCAAATTCATGAGAGGGAGTGTTGAGATGCAATCCTGAATGGTCGTGTGTGTATTTGGGGGAGGGGGAAATGTCCCCATTTAAGTGGCGTCCCCTCCTCCCTCTCTTTTGGTCGGGAATGATCGGGGAGGAGAGGAGGAAGGATGGTGAGGGAGTGCAGGCATGCGTAGGCAGCTGATAAAGAGATAGTGGCCACGGCAGTGGAAGCAGCAGGAGGCTGACGGCTGCTGGACGGTTGATGTAAATCAGCTGGCTCTGTGTGTGTGTCTCTGTGTGTGTGTGTTTGTGTGTGTGTGCTGGAAACTCTGTGGATCAAAGATAGTTTTCCTCGTTTATAGATCACAATTCCTGTGGTAAAACAATCTATCATACTGAGAGGATTTGAGACTCGCCCCCTGCTGCTGCTGTTGCCTGGGAAAATCTCTCCGTCTTTACACTTCATCCACTGGCTGATAGGCAGCTTTAGGTTTTGGGGATTTGTGCTTTCATTATGGGGGAATTTGAGACAAACAGAAAACAAGCATGAATCAAGAGAAAGTCCCTATTCATGAAATTAAATATCCACAGTTAATTCAAATGCTTTGTGAAACACAGAATGGCAATACGGCCTGAAAACAGAAAAGCATTGGCACAATATTTTGTTAACATTAGAACAGCATGTCATTAGTAAGGCTCTACATGACCAATAGAGTTGTATATAGATCATCCAATGGCTTTTGTAGGGCAGGAAAACAGAGGGAAATTGTGCAGATACAAACTTCTGGAAGAAAGAAACGGAGAAAGTATCAAAAATATACTAGAATTCAATAAGTATAAGTCCCACTACTGGCACGTTTTCAATTTCTGTGAAAGACTGAACTAGCCAGTAGTTAGTGAGTTTGTTTAAAGTAAACTAGATACTAGATCTTTTTTAAAAATACAGTTATACCTCAAATAAACGTGTCTTGTTACTTTATACTTCTATTTCACTAAATTTCAGAGGGAAAACTAATAGTCTGAGCTAAATAAATGTAATGTAAAGGAAATATTGTACTTTTTACTCATTTGACTGCTGGAGTTACTAGTTATTTTACAAATAAAAAATGTTATTCATAAAAACAGGAGATCATTTCACATAACTTGACATATTGTCACAGATTAAACTACCCAACAAAATATAAAATTGTCAAAATTAGTTCCACCATAACCAGCTACAACAGTAAAATGCTACTCGCACATGAATTAATCACTAATAATCTAAAAACGAAATATATTATAAATCTCACAGGAGACATTTTCTGTATTACGTTCTTTTACTTTTGATGCTTAAAGTACATTTAACTTAACTTAAGTTAGGTCAGTTTCCTTGATGTAGCAGCATAGGTTCTCAAGTGAAAATTGTAAACTGCCACTAACATATTTTACGATCTATAGATTTCTCGTAACATTAAGACAGCGGTTCGTCTAACTGTGCAGAACTACAGTCCAGCTTTAAGAAGATAAATAAACCGACCAGGACTTAACAGCCATTTGAACAAACATGCTAAAACTGAGTAACATATAAATGATAGAATCCAACATGTAGAAATGCACACCATAAAAAGAAAATAAAGTTAAAATAAACAGCATTTTATTACAAACCCTGTTCAACTTCATATCCTTCTTTTGTTACACTTCTGAGCTGTTTTCACTTCAGCTCAGTACTGTACAAACCTTCAACAAGACCACAGGAATATGGCAAAAACAAAACATTCAACTGTCGAGGTATAGGCAGAGCAATTACAAGCAATTTCCTTTGGAAGATTATCATAATGACATAAAAATAGTGCAAACAACCGGCAGCGCAAAGTCCACAGGAAACATGTCCCAGCCCATTAAAAACCTGAGGTAGATACTGGTAGTAGTACAGTGGTTGATTGTCTCCAGTGTCCTGAGAACATGCAGCATCTTCGCAGATATATATATTCTAAAATATAAACCATTTTCTTGGCTAAAGAAGTCTAGACTTACTGACATTTAACAGGAAGAACATTACGGTAAACGGACGGCCTGTATATTTCACCATCTGAACAAACGAACTGAAACTCACAAATAACACAAGGGTGTGATCTGTGCACACACACACCCTGACAAAGGAAAAAAAACTGATGTTTTCACTGAAATCTTTCTAGTTGTCTACCTAAAAGTCATATATCAGTTTAAAATGCTGGCAGTATAAACTCTTAAAAAAAACAATATTGCATTTCATACTTTGTAGCTCCAATTTACTGTAAATGTACCATCAGCAGTTCAGTTAGTTTTTTTTACACAACAGCAAAATTCAAGTTTAAATCCAACAATACATTCAGCAGTCACAATAGGAAGACAACATGCAAAGACATTTTGTGTAAGAAAGCAAAATTCATGCCAATAATAAAAACAGTGCAAATAAGATTGGCATTGCAAAGAGCCAGGAGTAATACACACTCCATCTGACTGAAAGCCTGAGGTAGATACTTGTTTTGTTGTATAGCCAGCATTTTGTGGTATATTTTCTCTGATGAAACCATGTAATACTCCAAACAGTGATGAGAAACCTTAAAAAATAACACTGACTTTTCATCTTGTTAAAATCATGAATCTGCGCCCTTTTTGCATATTAAACAGTCAACATTTCTTGAGCTGGAGGAAGTGTATGAATCTCGATTTGATAGTGGGTTAGCATCCGTGCATGTTTGAGTGACAGTATGGGCTCAGCATGAGGAAACGAGTCAGTATTTCAGAGTCAGGTCAGTACTGAGGATACCTGTTTAGGGGAGGCCCATTCTGCAGGCTGTACTGATTGGGTGGTTGATGATGTGGGTGAGAGTTCTGATTGGTTGGTACCAACACGTCAAACACGCTCTTATTCGGCGGCACCGATTGCAACATGTTGTCCAGGTCCATTATGAGGGGAGGGGCTTGGACAGAAACGCGTCCACTGGGGAGGATGGGCCAATAGGTGTGACCTAAGAAGTGACTAGGTGCCACGGGAGAGCTACCGTAGCCGTAAAGGGGAAGTCCGCCATGCAGCGGCATTAGAGGGCCTCCGTTGAACCGCATGCTGGGTGGGGCAACAGCATTGGGGGGAGCATATTTGGCGTAGGAGGTTGGGAGCTCCCACGGAGGTAGGACAGTCTCCCGTCGGGCTGTCTTGTGCAGCGGCGGCCTGTAGTCCTCATAACTATCTGACCCAGCTTCACCATCAAGAGGAACACGCTTCGCAGACAGGGCCATCCCTTTCCACTCCTCATCAGAGGAGGAGGTGGAGGCTGGGCTGGCAGAGCTGGCCGAGGCGCTACGGGCAGAGGAGGCGTAGCAAGGTCGTGCAGGCGGAGAAGGCCGAGGTCGCTCCACCTTGCCCCAGCAGTCCCTGGTAGACACATCCACATCCTCGGAGGCACTGGGCGGCCGGAGGCTGTGTAGCAGAGAGTCGATGGCGAAGGATGAGTCCAGCTTGGGTCGGAACAAGTCCTCCTGCGGTGGGGAGGGGTTTCTCGAGAGCATGGGAGGGAGAGGGGTGACTGGGGCAGGCGGCGGTGGCTCACATTCTGGCTTGTGTCCCTGCAGGATGTAGGGGGCCAGATCCTGGGCGAAGATTGTCTCGTCCTGGCGCGACACAGCCGTGTTTTGCCTCTTGAGGAGCTCTGGAGGGACGTGGCTCAGCTCCACCGCCCAGAAGTTGCCTTTGCCCTGAGGCTTCCCCGGGTCCTTTAGCACCTACAGGCAGGAGGGAGGATGGACAGTGAGATTAGCACTTGGCCTGACAACCTAGTCAGACAGGACTGACCAAGTTTCACTGTTAACCATCACAATAAAAGCTTAAAACTGGTTCAAAGGTTCAATCCAAAGCCCTCAAGGCGTATTTCAAACAAACCCCAAGCTGAACTCTTTCCATCAAGCTCACCGAAGAGACTAAATAGGGATTTAAACATGATGTTGTTTCACAGTTTCAACGTACCTTCACAAAGCAGTCATAAGAGGAGAGGTTGTGTCGCACAGAGTCCCGCCAGCCCTTGTAGTTTCCTTTAAAGAATGGGAAGAGAGTACTGATCTCCTTGAGGATCTAGAAATAAAACAAAATGTCAGTATGGCTGTCTGAAGAAGATGCTCCTCTTCACTGTATTTCAGTTTGCATTGGGCCATTGTTATCTAAATACACACTGATGTGGTGACTGATAACATTAGAGTTTAAAAGTTAGTGTAACTGAATACATACATGAAGTAGTGAATGCCAGCTACACATACTGTACCCTTCACCTGGAAGTTGTTAATAAGAAAAGAATATGATATTCAATGTGAGAATTTCAGTTGTAAGGTCAGTACTTTTATAGTATAAAAACATCAACTGAAAGGTGAGTTTACCATGCAATGTATATCACCATGTTATCACTTTCCTGATACAGATCAGTGTCTGGTTTCACTGCAGTCCAACCTTATCAAAGCAAACCAAGAATGGTATAGGGGCGGTAGTCACTCAAGTGTCACCAAGAGGCTGCTGTTTAGTGTCACTTTATGAACTGTAAATGGTCTGTCAGTGTGTTATCGATATATTTAAATTGAAAAGTGACAGTAGCTCTCTGATCATACTTACTTTCCTGGTACTACAGAGTATTTCATCTGAGAATTATTTCAATAAAATACTGCAGGAATAAAAAGAGCATCAGTAGCACTGTGCGTAAAACACACCATGCGCCACCTTTCTACCAAAATTCCCTCAGTACTGGGCACTCAAACATATATAAATACGTGAGCAATCTAAATTCTTTCTTACCTCTGATAACGTCAGTTTCTTCTCTGGGGATCTTTGGATGACCATAGCAATCATAGCAAGGTACGAGTACGGTGGTTTTGGATACCGCTGGTAGTTCTTTTTCTTCCCACCGCCGGTGCTACTCTTCTCCCGTTCACCGTTCCACGAGTCCTGGGTAAGGGTTTCCTGTGTGAAGTGGGCATCTTGAGGATCCGGGTAAGATGAGCCCGGTGGTACGACTGTATCCATGAATGGCGTGGCACCGGTGAGGTGTTCGTGGCAAGCTGCGGGTGTCTCCAAGCGCGACAACTGCTGAGGGACCATCTGAGCCAGGTGGCGAGGCCAATGTTGGGCTGGAGAGCTCCGCGCTACGCCGCTGGGAGGAAAACTCTGCTGCGCATTTCTGTGGGAGTCAAGTTGATTGCCGGGATGTTCTCCAGGGTCGGACCGAGCGGGTGGTGCCAAGAGGACCTGCTCCGGCCAGTGCTTTGTCATGCTGATGATCAGCCAGAGGGGGAAAGATCGGCCCGCACGTTTGGACAGGGGCGCGGAGAGGGGGGAGGGAGGTCAAAGAGTCGGTCCTTAACTTCTGGCAGACTGCTGGCTCCAGGCTGACTCTATTTGAAGAGCAAACAATTAACAGTTTCATGTAAATCCCGCTGCGTAATCGAGGGGAGAATGACGCGTTATCTGAGAGCAGAATGACTGATCGCCCCGGGGGGCTGGGGAGGGTCTGTGTACGAGGAGGGGCGAGAGAAAGACAGTAAACCTGTAAAATAACCCTTATGATAATATCAACATGCCACTGACAACGTAGAGATTCCGAGTTTGCTTTGGAATCAGCACTTAGAAGATTTACGCACCAAGGCCTAAAGTATTAACTTCGTATTTGGAGTAGATAATACACCCAAAACAAACAATATGTTTATTTTTAAAAATTCTAGAGACAAGGGCAACATCCTCATCTTACTATCTCCATTTAAATCATGTATCATGTTGTCTGGGCTGTATTAAAGGATGAATACTTTTCACTCGAGAGTACTTGAGCGCAGAGGCGAAAAGTAAACTTGTTGCGGGGGATGGGGTGGGGTTAACGAAAGAGAAGTAATTTCGATTGAAGCTTACATGCAATCAACAACTTTTGCTGAGCAATATACAAAAGGAATGGCCAATATAGAAACGTTGAAACATTAATGGAATAATTAATGAATCATTCCTTTTAATAGGCTGCATCAAAGTAATTAGTCTCAAACCATTTGGAGTCATTTTAGATTGTGAGGATGACAGTGAAAGTAGCCAAGTTGCATATGATATTTGCAGGTTAGCCTTATTCCAGAGAGCAAGTCATGCATATGTAAACTCCTAAAAAAAGTTTTCAATTTTGAGGAAAATTTACAAATTGTAATCAGCTGACGCAGAATAAATCATTTGGAGACATTATGGTGGTGCGCAACATTCGGGGGGCTGTTTTACGCACAGCATGGTCTCCCTGCTGACTATGCAGGATGCTATTCAGCGTTGAAAGAATAAGTTTCGGGAATGCACGTCTTTTGTTCATGTTAACGTAGTGCTAATGTGCAAACGCTTTCTTCCCAGCAAGACAGTGAAAACAAGTTGGATTAGGAGGAACCCCATTGGCGAGCTGGAGACTGTTCCTGCCCCCAAAGAAAGAGCTGCTTAGCATGTGAGGAAATACGGGGGCCATTCAACACCATTTGTGGGTTTTCTGGCGCTTACAAGCTGCTAAGTGTCGTTGTTGGGTAGGACATTCACACCTTGAACAGGAGCTATTCATGTTTTCCTCAATTGTTGCTTCAAGATATCTCTCAAACATTTACTCAATCAAAGAATCAACAACCTACAGTAACTTTCTATATTGCCTTACACAGCACCAACTCTGACATTGAGTTGTATTTAAGTTTATTTACTCTGTCTGGAACTCTTGAATCAAGTGATTGTACCACCAAGATTTGTCACCAGAAAGAGAAACAAAAGAATTGGAAACAAGTCGATTTTCACATTGTGAGACTTTTCTAACTGGTATCACACAACTTATACCGTGCTGCAGAATCCACAATTAGTGACAATTAACCTACATTTTTACATGAAGTGTGTAGTCGTTTTCCCTTTGATGACACCAAATAGCATTTGACCACTCCATAATTTAGCTTTACCTTCCAATTCAAATGGAGCAGACCCTGTTTATTGGGTGATTGCAGAAATAAAGACTATTATATTTTAGTAGTCTTCTTGCACCGATGCATCAATTTCATAAATAATTCCCCCTGTGTGAAAAACTTACCACGTGGATTTTCAGCTTTTGTAACTTTTGCAGTAAACCACAAAATGTTTGAATTTGTTTTCCAGGTCAGATGGCTTCCATACCATGGTGAGTGAGCAACAAACCTCCTTCACCTGCTGCAATTTGCATCAGTGATTTTCTTCTCTGGTTGGTTGCAACACTCTCTGTTGCACAGTCATAAAGTTTGTCCCCCTCTAGTGGTTTCACTCAAAAGTCAGTGAGAAGCTTGGCTCACTGATAATAAACAAGTCTCCAGAAATCACTGAGGAAGCCTTCTCTGTTCAAAAAGTGAGTTTGATGGAGTCAATGAGAATTTTTTTATATCTTTGTGAGCTGGAAAATCAAACATGTACAGGGAAACCCGCAACGTTTGGACCCAATTTACATGCCCTCTATATAGAGAAGTGCTCACACTGATTTAAATACAAACTGTCATTCTATCTCTTCCTGTCTGCAGGAGTGCCAGTTAATAGGTTGCGCCTGGATTAGTGAGCCACGCATGAGAAGAATGGGAAACCATATGAATAGGATAGCACCCAGGACAAGGCTGTTCACGTTAGGCTTATTGTGTCTGGACAAATCCCTAATAAGCTGCCCTGGGATGCATCCTGAAACTGAGAAAGTCTAGCCCTTTGTGATTGAGACAGAGAAAGTGAGAGGAAGTTTCACGGCTTCATTACTGCAGGGCAGTTATTTTTCCTTTGTTTTGCTATTAATTAGTTTTATTTTGTTGTTTATTTAACAGGGACAATGCACAATAAAGTTACTGCACCAAATATAGCTAAAAGCTTCTGTAGTCGCTGTCCAGAGGCTACCAGTGATGTGCAGGTTGACAAAGTGTTATAATATACACTAAAAGACTTATTCTGGGTATTAAAAACCTACATCAAATGTTCTTAATCCTTTGTTTTTTAAGTTTAGAGACATTTGTGAAATAAAGTTAGTGTCTGAGGTACCCGGCAGAAGGGTCTGCATCTTGCATACTGTATTAGGCTATATTGTAAGGGTTGGTTCACTCAAATTATGACAAATACTCTTGTTTTGCTTCCATCTAGTGGTATCTAGGCATGCAGCTTTTGAGATGTCAGACTCTGAATCTATTTCTGCCACCACCACAGTATAATGGAGGTTCTCAGAGCGTTAAAAAGTGATATTATTGAATAAATTCAGATGGGTAATCCACAGAACACACAAGAAGTTCTCAAAGGGACTATTTTTTCAGTAGAAAGAAGTTCCAATGATGCAAAGTCTGCAGATTATTTGCAGTTCTCTGGACACAGTTTCTGGAAAGATGCATTGCTGTCAAATTTTTTAAATGCTGTGAGCGCCACAAAAGAAATTCCATTTACCTTAATTCTGTTGCAGTGAGTGCAGACATATCAAAGACGGATTTCACATAAAACCAAAACTTTACGCAATAAAACAGTCTAGACAGCCATTTTTAAAGCTGACCATTGATACGTTTTCTTTGCTCTTTTGTTTGGTAACATGGCAACATTTCATGCAAATGTATCTATATTTTAAACACTATAAAAGTACTGCATTGTATGTTATCCTGAGGACCAGAGATGTAACAGTAGCTCATGCTCCCAAGCTGTTTCCTCACTGCGTCTCTGCAGAGTGTCACCGCCGTGTTGGTTGGTCAGTTCACTGCAGGGGTCAGCAGGTCACAGGGTCACCACTGTCTATCTGTTTCTAGGTATTAGCAGCTGATTCTGATGCTGCTTCCTTTGGACAATCAGACTTCAAAACTGTTCTACTGTACGGTTGGTTGACTTTGTTAAACTGATATGTAATTATATTATGGGGATGTTAAAGGAACGTGTTTCATGCTTGAGTTGAGTACATTTTCAAGTGAGACTGTAATAACCAAGAGGGTAAACACACCCTGACAGTTAATTGTGAAAAGACTGACGTGCGTTCATGTTTGTCAAACCAGATATACAGTATCATATCTGACATTAACTCTGTGGCAAACACATACTTATTGCCACAAACACACCCTTTACATTCGGTATGTGTGTGCATGTCACACACATTTGTTTTTTCTCTTTCCTCATAAGCACTTACTTGTAAAAAATAGGATATACAGTAGGTCGGTGTTGTCACATAATTCCAAATAATATAACTACTTTCATTTAAATATTATATAAAGCGCTATTTAAGAATTGGTCAGAAATTGTCTTTTTCTCCTCCTCACATTCTCCCATTTCATTCCTTACTTCTACTGCTACAGATAATATTATGTAAGCATTGATCCTCCTTGCACCAAGGTGGCCTGTCCTGTGTAATGTCTGATGATTGTAGTTGAAGTCTGTTTGTATCTTGGCAGCAGTGTCTCTTGATTCTGTTGCACTCTAAGATTTGCTTTAAAATACCTACATGTTAATTGTGATACTGCAGCAAAGTGCTATGGTGCTAGACACGGCTGCAATGCCAGCTCCAACTGGGATGAGGAAAAAGAAAAGAGATCCATAGAAATCTTTTTTTTTTTTTTTATCCATACCTCAACTTTAATCAGCACATTAAGATTATTCATCAGTCTTGCTATTTGCCAGAGTCAAAACCATTGCTTCCCCTCAAAAATCGTTGAGCAACTTATCCAGGTCTTCCTCTCATCTGGACTCCTGCTGTTCATTATTGACCTGCTTCAGTGATACAGCAAGTGCTCATCAGCAGCAAGCTTTTGACAGAGATACATGTCTCTTCAGTCTGTCTGGATTAAATAGGGATGCACCGGTACCGATACTGGATTGAATAGCTGGATCGGTTATCGGTGACAATGGAGCCGATCTATTCAATTAAATTCTATTTTTATATACTATATACATGATATACTGTAATTTTAATTCCTGTTTAAGGTTTGACCAATTTGTCGCTGCATTAAAAAGGTTAACACTTGAATTATAATTCCTGTTAATTTTGAAGATTTTTTATTACCAAGTTGCTGGTGGATAATTTGTTAGTTCAATAACAAAGAACAATTAAATAAACCTATATTTATGTATTTATTAGTCACATTTTGTTTTACAAAGTTAGGAAAACAATGTTTAAGTCAAGCCTGATGTTTCCTTACACATAAAAGAATGATCCGAGTCACTTCCACACAGTGAGACATACAGCTTTTTAATTAAACACTAGTATCGGATCGATATTTGGTATCGGCGGATACCAAAAGCCCAGGTATCGCTATCGGTATCGGGACTGAAAAAGTCAGATCGGTGCATCCCTAGGATTAAATCAGCTCGCTATTCATGGTAGAATTCAGTTTCACTTCAGAATCAGAATCAGAATCAGAATCAGAAACTCGTTTATTGCCAGGTGTATGAGGTTTACACTAGGAATTTGCTTTGGTGAGTTGGTGCAATAAAACAGTAAAAATAACAGTAGGATAATTAAGTGTTAGAATAAAATAAGAATAACAAATTGAAATCTACAAATATACAATATAATATATACACAAGAATTAAACATAGTATAAAAGTACAAACAGATGTGCAAAATTAGTGCAAATTATTGACAGTTATGCCAGTTTATGGTTTGGTTCCATTATACTATATATTTCCAATATTTTAACACCTTATTCTGCACCAGCAAAAATGGTATCAGTTAAGATGAGTGAGTCTAAATATTAAAACCCTGTATAGGCTGGCATCTTTATAATTTATTACCCCAACAGTTGTACATTGTTTTATTTTTGTTTCTATAATTGACCATTCCCTGAAATTCTTGTTGTATTTAATGGTATTGTATTTTATGTGCAAATGTGAAGGACATTATAACTGTGTTTTTCAAAGGTGCAATAGAAATAAAGTTTTATTCACTTATTAAATATCAGTAAACAACATGAGTACAGTCCTGCAGACCTGCACTGCCAGCTTGGAGACTCTGTCGCCCTCTGGTGGAGGGAGTCCTGCGGGAGGAGAGGGCGCAGGTCCGGTTGTTATGGTGAAGCATTTCCCCTGAGGGCTGGCTGAGGCTGCAGCAGGAGCAGGAGCTGGGGACAGCAGCTGATTCAGTTTCACAGCCGCAGAACCTGCACAGGAGCTACAACTGACAGGTAACATGTCGCCACGTTGTTTTTTATACCATTTTACATCGGTATTGTGCACCCTATACTCGCTTTAACGTGTGTCACTCAAACTAAATTGTCGTCGAGGTGACGTGAACATTTAATTCGCTTTAAAACACCAGCGCGACTCTTGACTGTCGTGTAGCAGAAAAGGTAAGCTAAGCTGAGGCTACAGGTAAACGTTAGCACGACACAACAGCAGCAGAGGTATCGCAGCTCAACAAGTGTTCTCACTATGTTTTAACATTACAGTCTGGATAAACTCTTCGGTGTTAACTTTATCTGCCACCTGGACGCCGTGAACGCACCTGAGCCAGGTAGCTTAAACGAGCTGTTTACGTTAGCCACCTGTTGAGCCAGTCTGTGGACCAATAGGTGGGTTAACGTGAGCTAATCTGCTGCACAATGTTAATCCTACACACACACACTGTATGAGACAACAGCTGTTGCTGCTGTTCAAGCTCTCTATGGCCATTTGCAGCTGTTGTACCACACTGTTAAAGTAAATAGTTTTCCCCTAAATTCACTAATTAATATCTAATCTATCACAATATTCGTGATAGGGCAACAAGTGCAAAGTCTTCTTATTATCAGGTACATAGGCTGACATAATGGTACAAGCTGCAGCTCATAGTTCAATGCCATCCAGACAGTGCTGTAGACCTGTTGTTATATTGGTTTATATTGTAAAGTGGTTGGACAATATGAGGTTTGAGTAATTTTTTTAAGAACAAAAACTAAAACCTCTCTGATTCCAGCTTCTTGAATGTGAATATTTTCTGGTTTCTTTACTCCTCTATGACAGTTAACTGAATATCTTTGAGTTGTTTCACCACATTTTTCACCATTTTCTGACATTTTGTACACTGAACAACTAATCGATTAATCGAGAAAATAATCGACAATGAAAATAATCGTTAGTCGCAGCCCCAATCAAGTAGTCCTTTGACAGACAATTGTCATTTATCAGCAAAAATGCCAATCGTTCTCTGGTAATGTGAGCATTTTCTGCTTTTCTTTGTTATATATGACAGTAAACTCAATACATTTTTATTGTTAATTAATCGATTGATCAAGAAAATAATAAACAGATTAATCAATAATGAAAATGTCAATTAGTCGCCACTCTAATCTTCCTATGGAGATATTGAAAAAAATAATTAGAATCATTTATTTTTGTTTGTCTTGGTGCTTGTTTTCCATCTGATGATCACTGTCAGGATATACTGTAGTTTACTGACTTTAAACTGACTTGTTAATATAAATAAACTAACAGTCATCTATTCTTGTGAAGCCAGCCTTGCCGGTCTTGCTCACAAGTATTTCCACGTGTGGTCAAAGTACTTCTTCAATAGCATTTCCTTGGCATGTATGGTCAAATATTTGCAGGTTTCACAATATAGGCCAAGATTAGCTTGTAGGCCCCTTGATACACAGCAGCGTGACGGCACACACGCACAGTCTTTAGTGGTTTTAAAGATCTAAAAGGAAATCATAAAAACATTTCAACACAGTACTTGCATGTATACTTTAGTGGACTGTAACTTGGGATCACGGATAGCGATAAAAAACACTCACACTAAGTTGAAGGTGAATTTTATTGGAATAATCGTGAATATCCTCACATGTGTGACTTGAAAAAGCTCGCTATCATGGTAGAGAAGTGGAAAAAATAGAGCCTGATTGAAAAAATACAGGAATTATCATGTAAGAAAGAACAGACTCACACAATTTTTGCTATTTTTAAAAAACAAAAAAATAATTTATCCTTTATTTATGCAGGGGGACCTTTTGATTTATGATTACCTTATTTAAGATTGTTTGTTTTTCGCTATAAAGGATGTTAACAAAATGTAAGGTAAAGTGATTTCAGTATGCTTTAGTGACATTTTAAGAGCATATTTTGATAATTATCAGGATAATATCATGAATATTTAGGCCTGGATAATCGTGACATGAAATGTTCATATCGTCCCAAGCCTAACTGTAACCTCTGTGATTGAGTTTAGATCCAAGGTGTGCATCCTCCATTGCGGCAACAATCCATTATCTCAACTGAACAAGCACTTTATTAGATACTGTAGGAGGACCTGAACCCAGTGTGTAACTTGAGTTAATCATTACAAAAAGATTTCTTTGTCATCCTAATATAGTTCTTTTTTCTTCAACATAAGATAATAATAGCTCAAATGACCCTAGCAGCTCTTTAAAGGTCAAACTGTATTTGCTAAGGTTTGGCTCTCTGTTAACATTCCTTCTCTTGTGTATAAACTCCCCCTCGTCTTTTCTTACTGAGGTATTTCTTCACCATCATGTGTAATGTGAGAGATTCTGCAGGCGGATGTCATATACTGTACATCATCTCATCCTGTGGGCACCTTAAAGATAGTTTATCCCTATTTTTCTCTCCACCTCTGTGCCAGCATGACACAACCTACTTCCTGCTTAGGAGGAGTTAAAGTAGGCTAGTCTGTCTGTCTCCTCCCCATCCTTCCTCCTTCTCCTCATGCTCTCCTCTATCGCCTTGACATTATTTCCTCCACATCCTCTTGCCATCTCATTCCATATCCTGTCCTCCAGAAAAAGCCGTGACTCTTTGTCTATGCATCTCCAAAACTCCCATATATCTTCATCATTCATGCACACACTTTTTTTCCCATGGTCCCTTGCTCTCTCCCTACTCTGGCTGCTCTGCGGCATTACTGAGATTGCTAAGTGATTATATGGAGCTGCTCAAACCATTACACATGACAGGACTTAATGTGCCCACCCCTTCTCAAGTAGATCCCCCTCCCACTCTCTTTTGCAGTCATTCACATTCTGTCCTTCCCACGAGGGCTGCAACCATAGACCGTATATAAGAAGTGGACATAGTCACCGTGACGTCACTCATTGGTTTGTGGACTGCCGTTTTGAAGCCTCAAGTTTGGCATTTTGCCCGTCGCCATTTTGGTTATATTGCAACCAGAAGTGACACGAGATGGTGGAGTTAAGAACTACCAAATGCTGAAAAAGACATTTTTAAGCGACCAAAATGTTATAATTAACTTTCATGAACTGAAGACACACTGTGAAAGGGTTAAAGTTGTAAGACGAAAACACAGACAACTCCCAGACCAGACAATGCCGTGGTAGCGACCTGTCAATCACAAGGTAGCCACGCCCTAAAGCATCCCTCTAAATGGGACCATAATTTACTAAATGAACATCATGCTGTATTGAAAAAAGACTTGAAACTAGCGATTGAGACCATAAAGTCATGCTTACAATGTTTACTGAGGTAATAAATCAAGTGAGAAGTAGGCTCATTTTCTCATACACTTCTATACAATCAGACGTCTTTTTGCAACCAGAGGAGTCGCCCCCTGCTGGCTATTAGAAAGAATGCAAGTTTAAGGCACTTCCGCCTTGGCTTCACTTTTCAGACCCTAGAGTTGCCCACTGGCTGCAACTAATGTGCAGATTATTTTCTTGATTAACAGTTTGGTCTATAAAATGTCAGAAAATAGTAAAGAAACGCCTGTAGTTTCCAAGAGCCCAGGTGTCGTCTTCAAATGGTTTGTCCCACCAACAGCTAATCAAATCACAGACAAACCATTTCAGCTCTACTTCCTTTATAAGTTAATTTTCAGTTGTACAGTAACAGATAAAAACAACCTTTCTGAATATTAGGCAGGCAGTTTAGGTCACTTGGCATTGGTTCAGATAGCAGGCGGGATTGTTCCCGAATCATCAAGCTGCATTGACTCAGCATTGTTTGTTTCAATCAACAGGAAGGTCCCACAGGTCACATCAAACAGCACAACAGCTGAGCAATGTCATTCTGTGATGGCAAACCGTGAATGAATCACATAGCGCCGTTTGTTTGCCTATTTCCAGTATAGCCAGATTTAAGGCTGAGCAGGAGTTTTAGCTGTTTGTTCTTGTAAATTCAGTCACGAGCTTTTACATTTCGGTACCACCCACTTGATGAATATATGAGCGTCAGGTTGTGTGTGTGTGTATTTATACTGGTCTATTCATTCCAGCTGTTGAATGAAAGTTTATGTTCCTCAGCAGCTGAAGACAGCCCTTCCTGTTAGGTCATCTGGTGGAAAATGTCGACAAATGTCAGATTGATGCTGCAGGGACATTTTTCCAAACACACAACATGTTTAGTTGTATTCCTCAGTGTGCGTGTGCTGTGCTGCCGTGCCAGAGTTTGTACAATAACCGTGATCTCACCTCGTCTTTTCCCGTCTGTCTGGGCTCTGCCTGACTCAGAGAATCACAAGGCTCTCACACAGTTTAGCCACCAACAAATTCCCCATTCTGCGTTTGTGCAGGGGCTTAATTTATTTGGGACAAAACTAACTGAGACTAATGAAATGCTAGCTTAGGTTGCTGCATCCACTGATAGCAGACCTGTTAGGGTACAGACTGTTGATAAGAGCTACATTTGCAAGACACAGACAGATGAAAGAGGTAAGATCTTAACATCACAGAGAAATTAATGTTATTTTTTGCTGTATGTTTTTCCATTTACTATTGAATTGATTTAATTACTTTCCCCCAAAGTAGCCATTTATCTTTATGTATGGGTGTATAAATATTACGTGTTAGGTCAGGATGTATTGTTGCTCTTGTTGGTGTAGAAAAAGCCATTTCGGCCTCATCTGTGATGGATTTCTCCTCGTTTGTTTGTTGAATATTTACAACAAAATTCCAGATTGAGGAAAGAAACTCTTTTTCTGAGCAACTGGGTTTAAAACCTGATGTTGAAAATATAGTTTTTAATCACTACACTGACATTGTGTTGTCTACCTTTGACCACAACCAAGCTAAATGTACCCAGAGATGCCAGTAGCTGTTTATGGTTCACTCTTGCCAGTTAGCTGCTGGTAAGTGAGGGACAGTAGGCTGATTAGAGCCAGACAGCAGGCTGAGACTGACTGAGCTGCTCGTCTGTCAGACCAAGACAGCAAACTCATGCTGAGAGGATCTTGAAGCGCTTTTTTTTCCCCTTTTTCACCACACCCTGGCTTTTACTTTGTTTAGTTCCGTCCAAATGATGGCCCTCAACTCCAACTCCTCGAAGCTACTCTCAGACTTGTCTCCACTTTCAGGCCCTAAAGCATACACTGAACTGAAAGGTTATAGTTAAGAGAGAGTCAATTTTAAAATAAGAACACATGGCATGTTTGATATAAACACTTGTGTTAAGTATTGGTTTACACAGACCGAGGCCAGAGAGGAGAGACAAAGGAGGAGTGGTGACTGACGTACAGTCGCCTGTTATTTCTATTTTAATACATTTATTTAATATATTTGTTCTCTACTATGGACACCTAAAATATGTAAAACAAAATAGCCAATTTCCCCTTATCATTCACCCCTTCTCCATTCTCTTAGGCTCAGTTATTGGCCCTATGGGGATATAACAATATTGTGTAGGATTTATTTGACAGGGAAAATTCTGGGTTGCATCCCGTCACATCTGAATCAGTATGGAAGCAATGACAGTGTGTGGGTCATCTAGAGGTAGTAGAGTCCTGTTTCAGGCATGTCAAGGGGAAAACATATTAGTATAGTAATATATCTTACTCTCTATTACAGCATGTGGAAGCAGAGCTGGTGTACTTCCATGATGATGGTGATGCAGGGATTGTAGGATTGGCCGGACCTGACAGTTTAACAACAAGTAAGTGTGTTTATTTCTATGTTCTTGCTGGGACATGACGTGTCTGTCATGTTTGTGTACCTGGACTAGCCAGTAAACATCGTACTGTCTGATCCTCTGCCTCAGCTCCATTCCCCCGATACCCTGCACTGATTGGCTTTGGCTGAGATTTGACTTGTCTGGATCGCTCTGCCAAGTCAGTCTCCTAATCAGGAGACATTGGCCTGAGCCCTGAGTGTGTATGTGTGTTTGTTTTTTTTGCATGTAAATGTATTATGAGTGGGAGAAAGAGAGTATCTGTGTGACTTTGCATGTGTGTGTGTGTGTGTCAAAGTTGGCCAATGTGTAAGCATGCATGTCTCATAACTAGGGCTGTCCTCGATCAAAGAAATTCTTAGTCGTCTAACACTCATCCGATTTTGTCGACCATTCGATTAGTTGATTTAATCGACAGATCTGTGAAACTGAGTTTCTCCACAAAGAATCACACAAAAGCACCACTTCAAATCTTGTGTTTACCAGAGATGTGCTCATAATTTCTTGGAAATAAGTCATTCAGCATGAAAAAGCATAAAAAACGACTTATTGACTAAAGAAATCTTAGTCGACTAAGACCAAAAGGACTGATTAGTTGACTAATCGACTAAGAGGGGGCAGCCCTAATCATACCAGCTTTTTTTTTGCTTTTTAAATCTCATGTTATGAAATGAGCAAGCCTAATTATTATTGCCACTTACCTAACCAATGACCCATCAAATGATTTTATAGACCCACATACTGCGAAGCTGATCGCTCGTCTAATGTACCAGCATATCAACAGGTGTAATCTACCTTAGCTTGCTGACACAGCCTCTACGAGGTCTATTGTGGTCCATTAAGAAACACTTAAAGGAGTCTATGGCTTTTAAAGGCAGATGCTTGAGTTCTCGATAAGATTTTTGTCAGAGTATCTAGACTGAGATTGTTTGAGAGATGATATTTGAACCAAAGCTTGACAAATAGAAAAGGTCTGTGTTGTTGTTGGTGCCCTTTAGAATATCCTGATGCTTTGAACATGGGCCAGAAATGAGTTTATATGTAAATAACTTCTCACCAACCAAAGCTTCACTGTGTTTGCCTGTTTTGAAGGAACACTAAAAAGTCTTTGTGATCCAACATGGCATAGGAGTAGTAGAATTGCCAGTAATTTCCTAATAAAAGCTTTATGATCACTTCACAGATCTTAGATTTTAAAGTAAGTTGGATTTCTGTACGTCTGTGCAACACATTATGATCCTTACAGCTAAGTTCAGTGTGCAGTCAGGTGAGGCAGTGCGCTCTGGGTCAGGGTGGAAACACAGTAAACCGGTTTAATTGTCATGATCACATGATCTGTGATTGGTGCAAAAAGAAAAATAGATGGAGACAATGGGACACACACTAGTCGTCTGCTCAGTATGTGGCCCACACTGTAGTCTGCAAGCTGCTTTGTACATTAATGAGAGTTTGGAGTTTATTTTAGATTTACAACACAGAAATATCATTCACTTATAACAGAACATTACAGATTTCCAACGAAGGCAGCCTTCATTGTCATAATGCTAAGTAATAAGGTAACATTCAAATTCCAAATCAGGCACACTTTGTCAGTGCAAAGCTATCAAACTAGAGGCCTGTATGCTTTAAATTCCTGCCCCTGAGATGTTCACTGTCATCAAATTGAAGCTGAGAGAACATTTAACACTGCTTGTTTGTTAAAGCCAATTCATTCAAAATCTTTAATGGACTCCTGTCAAACAATATAATATAATCTAAACATTGGTCTTGTTCGCAAAAATGTTATCCTTTATTGAAGCTTCTGATTTGCACAAATTAACCAAAGCGCAGAGCAGCAGATGAATTAAGCGGCAGTACTGTAACATGTGGACGGCCCAATCTGTGTTTTTGTTGTTTATGTCTGGGTCTGTTTGGAGGCCATTTTTTCACCACTGCATTTGACATGAACTAATAAAAAAAAATTGTCTGAGTCATCTGGAATTTGGGTCAAATTCAGCCTTATGAGAATTTATTCTTTCAAAAATTAGTTTCATTTGTGAGCTACACAATACTAACGTATAAGCCTGGGATCCTTATTCTGCTGATCTTTCAGATTGTGTCAGGCATTATCCCACTAATACAGCAGTTAAGTTCCTGCAGGGATTTTCCCTATTTCTGCCATCCTTTCTCCCTTTAAAGCCCCTTAAAATGCCACAAAACATGCTCCTTTTTCATTTGTTAACCGTGGTTGAAAACACTGACCAAAAATAGGTTCTCTTACTACATGTAGGCCTAGCTCTAATTGTTCCTTAAGGCTTTCTTTCTTTCCTGTTGACCTTTTAACAAGAACAAGAACATGGACTTTGGACACCATGTTTTTTTTTCCTGTAGGAGGAAGACAAGTTAAGTTATCTCATGGATCATTGGCATTATAAATGAACCCAGCATTCATCATCCATGTCTCAATCCATCGCATTCCAACCATGTTCATGTGTGTATTGTCTGAATGAATGATCCACGTAGTGGCCTGCAGTCTATGGGGGAGAGTTAAGCTTATTGCCTCAAACTAAGGAAATCCTGACATTGTAGCTTGTGACAAAGGGTGAGAGGTTAGGTATCCTAAAAATAGTAGGAACACATAGTAAAGGAACAAATGACAAAATATGTCTGTCCTCAAGGCAAGAACTATTAAGATTTTAGTTGGCTAGGAAATTGGCCCAATGGAAACTGTGACTGGTAGGTCTCTCTCTCTCTCTATATATATGTTTATGTACAGATATAGCCCTCTATTCCAGACGTGACATGTTTTAGTACTACTTTTTAATAAGTCACCATTTACAAAGGAGTTGTACTTTGTAACTCCTGACTTTATTCGTGGTTAATAACTCCTGTACTAATGCTTTATATATCAGTTATGATAAGTCATCAATAAGAAGAGGCTTCGGGTTTCTCAGAGTCCAAGGTGATGTCTTTAAATGTCTGTTTTGTCAGTCCAAAACCCAAAAATATTCAGTTTATTATGATATGAAACAGAGAAATGCATGAAATATCCATATTTGAGAGGCTGAAAACTGCATTTTCTACCATTATTGCATGAAAAATGACTTTAACGATTCATCAATTATCAAAATAGTTGTCGATTATTTTTCTGATGATCAATTAGTCGATCATTAATAATCATTGCAGCTCTACCACCAGTCCAATTATCAACCCACCAACCAAATAAGAGTAGATGAAAAGTTGAACTTATTCTTATGGATGCAGGTTGGTGTAGATGTGTCTAAAAACCTTGATATAATTACTTTCCTCAATAAATACTGTAAGTTCCATGTGAGGACTTTATTTAGCAGACTAGACTAGGCCTGCATTCATTTAAATTCATCTGTTTATCCAAACAAATCTAAAATGAAATCATAAAAGTCAACTAATGGCTTTATTTATTGAGAAAGAATCTTTGGAAAACTCATTAATTGTAATTTCCTTAAAGCTTTAAACCTGTTATTTTCACCTCATTGGGATATAAACCAAAGAGGAACTCTGTAAAACTGCAGCCTGGTTATGATGAATTATCCTGCATCTGTTTGCCGTGTAATCATCTGATTTATGGAGCGCTGTGGTTTACCCACCTCCCATCTTCTCAGGTAGGTGGCTGCTTGCAGCAGTAGTTCTGTGGCCCGGGACTACTGTCTTGTCAGTCACTCTCTCTATCTCACTGAGTGCCTCTAGTTGACCTTCCTCTCAGCGCTCACAGGCCCAGGCCTAAATAATAAATGAGTAGCCTGGAAAGAGCCGAGTGTGTGTGAGCCATGTAACTCACCTGGGAAGTTAACGAAAGGTAATGAGAGCGAGGTTGCCAGGGTTAGTACTTGCACTGAAACATGTCACATACCAGCTATTTAACCGCTTCTCCACTACATCCCTCGATCAGTCTTGCCTCGTGGGTGCATGCCAGTGGCAGCAAACTGTGTGTCGGGCTGCAGGGTGTGTCAATCATTAATGAAAAGCGTCCCACCGTCTCAGGTTTCCTTCGGGAGAGGAGTGGGAGAGGAGGGAGTAGGTGGAAGGAGCTCAGGGGTTAAAGATAACAGGGTTAGGAGAGCAGCGTGCGTACATTATACTGTAACACAGCACTCACATTTTCACTCCGTCTTTTTCTCTCCTCTTTCTCTGCCCACAGTTGCAGACAGAAGACATTGTCGTCGAGGAACGAATCATTTAAACCTCCGTTTCCAGTTTTCTTCTTCTGAAGACCTGCCAAAAAGTGCACCAACAACAACAACAACAACTTTGGAATAGTCTCCACTCACCACCATGGGATACTTGAATCCTGTCACTGCATTAACTAAAGTGGGCCTTGTGTGAATCCTGCGGATGCCCCTTTATATTGTCGTTACTTAATCTCCCCCGTTCTTCCTACCTTGTGGGTTTGTCATATTCTCACTATGGATTCTCAAAGACTTGCCCCTCTGTTGGATCCAAGTCTTGGACACCACTTTGGATTAGAAACTCAGATGAAGCATCTAACCTGGAGAAAAGTTTGACTCTGCCTTTTCTAGCACTATCTTTTCTCTCTGTGTCTCTTTTTTCCTTCAGTGGATCATTGGCCAAGTTACCAACAGTTGATATGGATGGGAGGACTGACAGTCGGTTACAATCCACAGCTTGGATGATAAAGTTTTGGACATCTTTCTCTCTCCTTTTTTCCACGGCACGATAAGAGTTGTTATCATCTGAAAGATGGGAAAGAGACATTGCAACAATTCTACGTGTTGCTTACTTCTGACATCATGGAGATATCCGTCACCTGATTGCACAACATAAGTTGTTTTGTTTCATCACACTTTGGATATTTTTGCTGCTTGCTTGAATTATTGTTTCATATATTTACAGATAAACAGCAGTATCTGTTTGTGCTCTCCCACAGGCCCTAACGTAGGCCTGTTTGGCCTTACAGAAGGGCCTCTTTAAGGGAGGCTATATGAGGAGTTTGGAAACCTGAAACTTTTATATTTCACATCCGTTTGGACTAACAGAAACAAACAGGACATTAGTTCATAGTGTTGTGGTGGCATGGCAGCGGAGCACGGCGAGCTGCTCGCTGAGATGGCCACGGTCGGGCGTCTGAGTGCCACCGAACGCCTGAAGCACGCCCAGAAGCGGCGCGCTCAGCAGCTGAAGGGATGGGCGCAGATGGAGAAGGACTCAGCACGAGGGTCGAGGGCCAAAGCGGATAAGAAGAAGGCGCGCACCACCAAAGTTACATTCCCTAAAGCCATCACCCTTCTGGATGCAGCTGCTCGCAATGACCTGGAAGAGGGTTGGTAGAAACACACACACTCACAGAGAAAACTCATTTAGAGAGCCTTAAATGTTACGGACTGTGGAGCTTTAACACTTCTCTTTATTAAATTAGAAGTAAATCGGTCAAAGGAACTCAAGACAGGATGACAAGTGATTTAATTCCATACTAGACTAATCCACATCCTCATCCTGTGAAAGCAGCTCCACTCGTAAAGTCGGGGGATACTATGACCTCTGCGTTTGGCTTCTTTGTCTTGTGTTGCTGTTGGCCTTTCCTGACATAAAGCACTTATCAGCCGGTGGCATGGTGCTCCGTAAAATGCGATTCAAAGGAAGTGATTGATGCATAATTTATAGTGGATACGTCACATTTTAATTGTATTAAGAAAGGCGTTTTGTTTTCAGTGGCGTTATTGTCATCCAGGGTCAAGGCTAATTATAGTGGCAAATCTTTTAAGTTAATTGTTAACACACAGACACAAGAACGCCGTATGGGTATCGTTTCTTATATCTATTTAGGGCAGACGGATACGTGCCAAGTGTTATAATGTTTATGTGGAAAGGACTCTGCCCAGGTGGATAGTCATAACGCTGCATGTGTGTGTGTGTTTCTTCTAGTGAGGGAGCTGCTTAACAATGGTGTCAGCCCAGATCTGGTCAACGAAGATGGACTGACAGCCCTACATCAGGTACACACACACACACCTAGTTGTGTCTTCAGTTCAGTGACAAGGACATGATCCCTCACTGACCTCCCACCTACGAACACTGCCAATTGTGTTTACTGGAATACACAAGTAAGCCAGTGATATGGTGACAAGGGAAATATAGCCCTGTGCGACGTGTGTGCCCCACCTAATTATTTCTTTATAGAGAGGCAAAGTCCCTCCTCGTCCGGTGGACCCTATGGGACCATATTTCGGAGAAAATATATATGGTAGTCAACGGTGAGAAACAAATAAATGTTTTATCCCGTTTGAATTGTGGCATGAATTACACGTATCATGTTTGTCAATTTAAAAGAAAAATGTGCAAGTCAAGAAAGTTTCGTCTCGTACTATGTACGTCACCAACGCTAGCTAGCTAGCTAATTTAGCTATGTTCCACGCACAAATGAAACGTTATCTTACCTGATGTGTTTTATCCAGCGACTCCTGTTTTTTTTTATCAGCCGGGAAGAGAAAGAAAGATCAGACCCGTTGCTTGTGTGAGTTCATCCCAGTACGAAACACACAGGCATCGTAGCTTCAGCGAGAGAGACGACACTTACGTGACTTAAGGGTGTGTAGTCTTTCTAATAACCTATTTTCACAGTCTGATACTTCAACAGTTTTACGACAAACTGCGACTTTCTTGACTTGCAAAATCCATCCATCCATTTTCTTCCGCTTATCTGGGGCCGGGTTGCGGGGGCAGCAGGGTAAGCAGGGAATTCCCGACGTCCCTCTCCCCAGCACCGTTATCCAGCTCTTCCTGGGGGACCCCGAGGCGTTCACAGGCCAGACGAGATATATAATCTCTCCAGCATGTTCTGGGCCTACCCCGGGGCCTCTGACCAGTTGGAGGTGCCCGGAAAACCTCCAAAGAGAGGCGTCCAGGACTGGCAAAATTATCTTTTAAATTGACAATCATCATGTGTGATACATGGCGTAATTCAAACAGGATCAAAAAAATATTTGTCTCTCGCCGTTGACTACCTTTCATATTTTTTCCGAAATAAGGTCCCATGGTGGTCCACCGGAAGGGGCGGGACTTCGCCTCTCTATATTCATCTAGCACCTCATTCACAGCGCACCTGGAAAACTACAACATCACGCATACTGTACATACACCACTGCCAGCATTTAGGCCGTTTAAGTGCCTGGCTGTTAAACATACACAGGTACCCACTCCCACAGCAGCTTACACAAGCACAGCCTTCCAGTAGATGGGACGAGGTTACCTACACACGTTTACACCAACGCTGTGTGACCTTAACGAGGCAGGTCACCTTTTGAGCAGCGTGTGTGTGTTTATGTCGTGTGCGGTCAAAGCGCTGAGCTCACCAAGTACTGTTTGCCTTTATTTTGTCTGAACCGTAACTTATCTTAAGTCAGTTTACATGAACACACTGTTTCATTCCCACCATTTTAGCTCGAGGGCCGGCGCTTTGAAGAGCGAGGGCAACTTGCTTACATTCCTGTCCTGAACAGTTACAATCGGATTTAGAAGAAACCATCTTAAGATTCCCGTGTGTATAATTATTCGAGACCTTGAAATCTTTACAATTCAGACGGGCACTTTCTCTCCCTTTCTGTCTTGTTCTCTGTGTCGCTTATTTCTCTTTGTAAGTGAACACATACACATGCTACTATAAATTCATGAGAGGGGTATTTGTGAACACAGAGAACTCTTTATAAAAGCAGTTGCTCTTCGCCTTGGAAAACTTGGTGTTTGCATAGCAAAGGGCTGGGCCATGCATGCAATTTTTTTCTATTAATCAAGCCAGTGTATTAGTTGCCATAAATAATAATGCATAGATTTATCCATTTCTCGTAATGCTTGTTTGCGTCTGTGCCTATTTTGTGCTCTGTCTGTACATCCCTTTGCATTCATATGTATATACATTTTCCTACATATCTACATCTGCCCTCTCCTCTCAGTGCTGCATTGATGACTTTGTGGAGATAGTGCAGTGCCTGCTGGACGCTGGTGCCTGTGTGAATGCCTGTGACAGTGAGCTGTGGACACCGCTGCATGCTGCTGCCACCTGTGGACACACTGGATTGGTGCAGCTCTTGATTCAGGCGTGAGTTTTCCCATGAATTTCAGTCCCACATTTATGCATCCTTTATACCACAGAAGGTCATAACAGTCAAAATGAAAGTGTAGAAATTAATGAGCTGATATATTGTGGAGTTCTGTCTCAACTGTATTAGGATAAATGCTGCTTTATCCTTACATTCAAACAGAATAGACATTTTTTCTTAGACCAAAGTATTAACAGACTGAGAACCTTCTTGACTAGAGACTAGTTTACATAAACAATGCAAATATGGCTGCAGCTTGACTCTCAAAACACTTTGCAAGTGTATGAATTTTCCTGAGTGGCTGAGTACATCGGGGTGTGGCACTCTAATCTAATTCTCTTTGCATACGGGTGCATGTGTGCTTGTGTTTGTGTATGCATGCTTCTAGTGGGGCTGACCTGCTGGCTGTCAATGCGGATGGCAACATGCCCTATGACCTCTGTGAGGATGAGGCCACTCTTGAGCTGCTGGAGATGGTTATGGCTGAACAGGGTTAGTAAGATGAGTCATATCCAAGCTATTGAATTGTCAGAAATTGTTGTAGTTTCTTTAATTACTAGCAATTATTTGAAAGTTATGTAGTCTTCCTCTTAAAAAAGATGCATGAAGGCAAAATGTCACATTTGAAATTAGGTGGCACACACTAATGACCATATGCTCAGGCTGTTAGTGTGCTAACATGTGTCATTGGTTCTGTCCCTATGTGTGTGTTTGTATTTGTAGGGATAACTCAGGACCGTATAGATGAATGTCGAGGGGCTAAAGAGGCGGCCATGCTGGCTGACATTCGGGCTCTGGTCCAGAGCGGAGCAGACATGAACGCACAGGACGCCAATGGAACAACACTGGTGAGACAGAGGGACATGCACTGCATACATTAAAGAAATTATAAATTAGGATGTGGCAGGCCAAGGATTTTAACCACATCTGTGATCCCAGGGTACATTCACAAATGTTTGAATAACCAACCAAAATCATAAAGCTCTGCCAAGAAAATAAGGGCTCGACAAAGTATGATATTTTTAAATCAAAGATTGGTTGGACCCTTGTATTTTGGTTCATTTTTCATTCAAGAACTAAGAACAGGGAAAGCACAAACTAAGCTGTGTTTTTAGATTCTCAGAAGTCTGAAATTTTCCCCCTTACATTTTATAAATCAGTATCGAAACAAGGTAGTGTTATTAGTCCGCAGCAAAGTGCTGGTTGGAATTTCTTAAGCATCTTACTTGGAATGTCTCCAAAGACGGTCTAGACCAGGAGTATAAATGACTTTGCAATGTAGTATAAAATGCAGCAATATCCGTTCTATTAAAGACTTTGATCAAGTTTTCCAGCTTTTTCTGAATGCATTTGGACATTGTATTTTACATGAGGTGTTTTTTCTGCCTGATGGAAACTACACTTCAAGTTAAACCCTAAAATTTGGAAGTGCCTCCCGCTTGGACAGCACTTAAATGACCAATGTCTCTCCCAGCTCCATATAGCGTCTGCTAACGGCTACGTGTCCGTGGGCGAACTGTTGCTAGAGCACGGAGCTCAGTTGGAGGTGAAGGACTCTGATGGCTGGACGCCGCTACACGCTGCCTCCTGCTGGGGACAAGTAAGTGCTGCATACAAACCAAAAGATAAGAACCTTCCACTTTTCTTAAATGACCCATTAATAAGGTTGTTTATATTTGTTCCATAGATCCAAATGGTGGAACTGTTGGTGGCCCATGGAGCCAGTTTAAACACCAAGTCTGTCCTGGAGGAGACGCCTCTGGGTAAGACCAGAAAGCCTTTTTGGTCCTGTATTGCCTCATAGCAAAATGATGTATATGACCGTACCTTTCACCTTTAATGATGTAATGCTAATCCCCTGCCTCAGGTGTAATAGCAGCCTCTGTTAGAATAGGAACTAATTACCCTGACCTATTTCTTAAATGTCTCCCAATTATAGCTTTCTTGTTAGCATCTTTCCTTTCATACCTCCCAGTGTCTAACCTTTGCTGCTACTGCCCTTTCAGACGTGTGTATGGATGAAGAGGTCAGAGCCAAACTGATGGACCTGAAGCACAAACATGATGCCATCATGAAGAGCCAGGACCGGCAGAAGGGCACGCTGCAAAGACGAGCCTCTAGTACTGGCAGCAGAGGGTGAGAGGGGACGTTAGGCCAGAGAGCTCAAGGGAAAAATGTACACATAAACTTGGAGCGGTTTAGCGTTACTGTTCCCGTGTTTCTCGTTTGTCTATACAGTAAGGTGGTACGTCGTGTCAGTGTGAACGAGCGCTCCAGTCTGTACCGACGGGAGCACCACAAAGAGGCCATGGTGTGGCAGGAGCGCGGCCGACAGCCGGAGCCACAGGACGACGATGAGGACAGACAAACAGACAATGAGTTGCACCAGCATGCCACCATGGTGAGCGACCTCAGTGTTGTGGAAGAAAATGTATCTCGTTACTACTGTTTTTTTGTCACATTATGAAAGAGTCGAAGCTAATTAAACTACTACGTGCTCTTTAATGTGTTTCAGGTTGCTGGTGGTGGAGCCACATCACGTTTAGAGGAACTGGAGGCTGCAGACAGGAACATTGTGTCCAGTCTAGGTAACGGAGGGACCTCTGTTTCTCTGGCCTCCTCTGTGCCCGGAGAGCTGTGGACCGGTGGAGGTCTCATGGAGCGCAGCGCCTCGTACCAGCTGAGCCCTGCGTCCGGAGCTGGGTCTGCAGAGGGAGAGGGGGCAGACAGTATGACTCGGGAGAAATCACACCACACCCTGGCTGACCTAAAACGCCAGCGGGCAGCTGCCAAGCTCAATAAATACCCTGCGCCTCCCCCACCGCTGCCCCCTCCCTTAGAAGAGGAGCCTTCTGTTGCAGTGGCTGAAGTGACGACCACTCGGGCCCAGCCAGAGCTCCAAGTGACCCCCAGTGCAGAGGAGGTAGCCTCCCCGAGCCAGGTGTACTTCACCCCAGCCAGCGGAGACCCTCCACTGCTGAAACTCAGAGCGCCTGAGGAGGACCAGTCTAACAATAAGGAGCCTTGCTGTGGACTCATGTAGACAGCCCGACACGCACAAAGACACACACACACACTGCCTACAGAGTAGAGAAGCATTTTACACTCCAAAGTGGCAAAAATCAAAACAGACATGCTTGAAATGAATCATTGAAGACTGTAAGTTAAGGCCACATGCCAATGAGGGTTTGATCTACACTGCATTTCAGTGAACTGAAGTGTAATCTTTGTGCTCATTTCCCATTTGCTTATTATTATTATTATTATTTTTTTTATCAATACGATACACACCTTACACTAAAGTTCCCAGCATTTCCTGTTGCTCCGTTATTTAGCAACCGCAAAATCTGTTGGCTGTCAGGTGTCCATCTAGTGACTCACAGGAGAACTACAGATTCCAGTTTTGTAATCACAAGCAAATATTTACTTTCCTGTCTTTGTTCATTACTTTATTTATCGCTTACTACACTACTCAACTACTGTAGATTGACATTTCATTGAAAAGCCTTAGAATCATGTAAAAGTTGGAGCCGAATGAAATTGAATAGCAGTTAAAGGTGATTTGTGTTAAATTGAGAATGAATTTAAAGTTCTGTTTTCTTTACTGAGTGCTATGAAGGGTACGTGATCTGCATTTGCATACATTTACATTATAAGCCAGAGGTTATTTATGGTTAACAGATTGCTTGGTTATGATAGTTTCAGTATACAGCATAGCTACTCTGAATTTACATTTGCACAGAGATGAAAACAAGAAGTGTTTCCTTGCTTGATTTTTTTATTTTTTTTTCTTGGACTGAAAATATGCTTTTTTTTGTTACTTTTCCAGTGCACAGAAGAGCCTACAATTCAACATTTGTAATGGTGCAATTTGTAAATTACGTTTTTGTGAGATCATCTACGTATATTTAAATCAAAGGATAATTTACTATCATTATTATCACTTCCAGATTTCTATTTTTCTGTCAGTATTTCTATTTTTCTACCCTCTGAATGGAATCACATTATTTATTCTATCTGATACTGAATATGGCTGATGGTGTACAGTTAAATTTTTAAAGGATAAAAGTGTGAAGGCAAGATATTTATCAAAGAGATTATATATAGTTTTTTTTGTCAAACCAAGTAAATTTGTCATATGATTATTTGTCAAAGGTTGGTGCCTTCTTTAGGTGGCAGGTTTGATGTAGGTTTGCAATGCTTGCACAAAGTCTCACATGTAAATTTGGTGAGCAGTGGGATAAAATGATCTATCGTCATCCAACTTGATGTGCTGTCAGTGCACTCTAATTTCTGTAATGCAATTCAGTTTTGTTAGTGATTTTTACTGAGCCCTGTTTAGAAAAACAAAACATAAAAAAAACGTTAAGTTTCACACATGATTTTTGTATTTTTCTTTTATGCAAGTGGATTTATTTAATGGATCTGGACATTATAACTGTTTACATCTCTGGGTATTGCTGAAAGGGAGGGAACCAGATAAACATGTTTGTAAGGAAAGTTTTTTTCTTTTTATACATAATGTTGGAAGCCAGTAGGGTCAAAGAATGGCCTCATGTTAAGAGAAGGAGACAAGACACTGACCTTTATCCCTGGACTATTTTGTTTAGGATTGATGACTTGAGGATGTCTCCCCCTTGCGGTGAGCAGCATTTTACACACTTCTCTTCCTCTTACATCATGCGGTCACTCACTTTTCGCACATCTCAAATGTCACAGTCCGTTCTGATCCACCTGCCAGGGCAGCACATGATACACGTAGTAAACACTTCCGTACACATACTTTATAAGAGTATTACATGTAGATACTTCTGTTTCAAGTTATTATAACATTACAAGTCGCAGCCTTATCTTTGAAAACTCCTTTAAGATACAATCACCAGAATTCCAGCTCTATCCTTATCCACACACACAAACTTTAACATAGTCCAGGACATGATGTATGTGGCCTTGGTAACAGCTGTGCCTGGGGTGTTTTAAAAATGGAACCAGCTTATGTTCAGACATGTTTTGACTGTGAGCCAAGGCTACTGAGCAACTAAGAGAAAGCTGTTTAAAGTATTTTCTAGTATACTATGTCGATCTGTCTTTTAAAATTAGGTATAGGCGAACAGACTTTCGTGTGATGGTGCCAAAATACGCACTGCTTGACACACGAAGGTCACCAAGGCATCACATGCTTATATGTGAACTGTTTTAGTTCGGGATATCAAATGTCTTTCTCAAGCCCTTTCTAAGACATCCGGGGTGTTTCTCTTTCTCACACGATGTCCTTCTCACACGCAGACCGCTAATTATGTAGCTCTCTTTCTCTTGCCCAAACAAAAGACATGCAAAGGAAGATTTCTGCATAACAGCGTCTACTTTCTTTGAAACCCTGCCCTCTTGTCCCTCTGCATTCTTGCCTTACGTTTTTCCTGGTGTAAAGGAATCCCCTTTGCTGTTCCCTTATTGCTGGTCTCTGACTGCCCCACACCTTCATTCCAAAACTGTTTATCAGTCTAATCTTGTTTCAAAGTCTGTCTGTGTGTGAGCTTACAGTTATGTCTATATTTGGCTACTTAATTAGGCTACTTAATTATATTAATAATGTAGCAAAATGAAGAAAATGCGCATTAACTTTTGCAATCTAAGCGACTTTCTCATAAATCTCCTTGTTCTTAATGCAGGGCACATGATGGATTAAAGGACCCCTGACATAACGCTGCCCCATGATTCCTTGCAAACCAAGGCAACGCACCCAAGCAGTGTTGTAAGTTACACACTCTTATGTCACAGCGCTCTAAATGTAAAACTCCTCAGTGTTCATGTTTGTACAAATTAGCCACTGTTTGCCATTTATAAGTTGTTACCATGTTGTGTTTTTGGCTGCCTCCAAGTGGCAAAAAAATTATATGGGAGTTTAAGTTTTGAATGCAGCAGTGTTTTTATATTGTTGTACTGGTACTTTTATAATGGCTAATGATGTACTTCTCAATACTTCAATACACAACTGCAAAACACTTGAATTGCAGCTCATAATGAACAACCTATTTCACCTATTTTGCAGTGACAACTGGGTCTCCTTATCCCTAAAATGACCTGGGCCATTTTGCCAAATTGGTGCCTTTTCTGTCCCCAGGATATTACATGCATAAATATGCATGAAAAGTATGTGCAATACATTACATTGTCAAGCAAAATGTCCTGCAATTTGTCATAATTGCAATTTGAAGATACATCATGTAAAACCTTAATAAAAACTAACTAGAACACTGAAAAAATATGATTTTAGCCTTTCCTCACGCTCTAACACAACTCTTCACCATGAAATATAATTAGAATCCTTTAGAAATCAGATTTTTTTGTATTATTATGTGAGTCTATTTTGACATTGACAATTCATAATATGTTAGTTAAAATACATTTAATCGTGTCCCCAGGTTTTCAATCCTCCAGTTACCCTAAACACATCCACAAGTCACATGATCAACCGGAAGTAGCATCATTTGTGTCTCCTGAAGTCCACGTTAAGACCAAAAGCAAGTTTTCTCACTCTATTTTCTGTATTTTTTATTTTTTTTTATCATATTGTAAGTATGACTGAGAATGTCAACCTCAACATACAGTCATGTTGCCTAAATTATTTCTTAGATGTTATTATATTTTGTTTAAAAGAGTTTTTAACCACTTGGAAGTGCTACGTGTTCTAATGCTTTTTGCATTGATGCCATGCAGCTACACATTAATGATTTGAATCCTTCAGAATTTTTTTTTTTTTAGAATATGTGAGTCTATTTCCAATTTTGACACACAAACATATTTTCTCATCGAAAATTCATAATGTGTTTTTTTTTTCGTATCTCCGGGTTTCCACTCGGTCCTGTTACCCTAAACACAAGGGTCAACCGGAAGTAGCATCATTTAAGTCTCCTGAAGGCCATGGGAAGACCAAAAGCAAGTTCTCTCACTCCCATTTTATGTATTTTTTTATCATATTGTAAGTATGAATGAGAATGTCAATCTCAACGTACAGTCCTGTTACCTAAATTATTTCTTAGATGTTGTTATGTTTGTTGTTTTGAAGAGTTGTATTAAACCAGGTGGAGGTGCTACGTGTTCAAAAGCTATGAGCATTGATGCCATGTGGCTTCATTTCATGTATTTGCTAATGCTGTGCTAAAAAACTCAACCATGTTACTTTATGAACCATCTCCCATTTAGAAAAAACCTTATAAAATTTTTTTATAAAATAGCCTGAGATTGAACATTACACATGTTGAATAGTTAAACAGGTGTGTTATTAGATACAGTGCTGAAAAAAAAATAAGTTTGAAAAAGTTACAACATGCAAATGGCACCGATTCGGTTGAATGGTTCAAAGGTCCCTTGAGAGAAAAACATTTTTTCCGACAGCACTTAAAGGCGTCATTTGGCACGCTTGAAGCCCGGAGGCGAAGTCAATGAGGAAAATCCAGCCAATCACGAGCCGAGAAGAGCAGAGGCGTGGTCATCGGGTGGCAATATGAACACTGAGAGACTCCAACTATCTGTTGAAGCTCAGAAGAGCAGGAGAGGAAGTGTAAACACGCCTGAAACCGACTCCTATTGAACAACTGGTAACAGCTGATACACTTTGTCTGCTCATGCATGGTCGCTGTTGTTCATTCTTGATGTTTCTGATCTTCTTTTATGTTCCAGATATCCAGTCCAGTGTCACGGTGTGACATAACAACAAACATGTCCCGGCAGGCAGCGAACGGGGTCCCGTGCAGGGGCAAGGTGCTGACTTTGGACAACATGAACCCCAATGTGAGGCGGGTGGAGTACGCGGTCCGGGGTCCCATAGTCCAGCAGGCTCTGAAGATAGAGAAGGAGCTCAAAGAGGTAAAGTGTGGGGGCTGCAAACATGCTCACAGCAGTCAAGTTTGATAATGCATGCATGACAATGTTAATATTAGTGCTGATGTGTCACTCAGTAGAGGACTTTATAGCACAGATTCTATAGAAAGTTGATGCTTTAATGTGGCACATCACATTTGGGGGGTTTTATCCATCGGGTAAAAGCAGATATGTTGTAAATCCAAAACTGAATGTATGCAGACGAACCCTGTGAGTGTCACATTCTAGTCATTTTTGCATAAAGGTGACACCTTTTTTCCAAACATCTTTTGGAAATTAGCTTTTTTTTTATTAAAAAAAAACACTGCAGCTCCAAGAATATTAGAATCACAATCAGAAATACTTTATTGATTCCTGGGGGGGGAAATTGGGGCGTTACAGTTGCTCTTATATAAACATAAAGAAATGTAAGAAAATAGAAATAAAGGGGTGTGCAATAAGTATATGATGTACATAATGCTACTATATAATAACACAATAATATGTAGAGAAATATGAATTAAAATGATCAATTAAAAAGCCGCTAAGAGGCTTAAGTAGGATCTTGACTGTGTGACTTGTTCCAAAAAGTCCAAAAGTCTAGATGTGATTTACTGTTTATTAAATTAAAGGAATTGCAAACATAACTGGAATAACTAAACGTGAAGTGACGGTCAACAGAAAATATCCAAACCTATCTCACCCTCTTTGTCTAACTCCCGTGGTCCAAGTGAACAGGTAAAAAAAATAGGTGAAACCACACCCCTGTCCCAATTACCGGAAGTGATGTTAACGTGTGTGTAATAATAATAATAAACAACAGGCTAAATAAGTACTTTGGCTCCGACATGCAATATATGACATTAAAAGTGCCTCTTAGTGGATTTCGGCACAGCTACTGTAGACAGTGAGCCAAAAGAGTGATTTCCCTGCTCCTGTTTCCTCAGGATGTAAGAAATTAAAGGGTGAGCAAAGAGATGTTGTTTGCTCTGATCAATAAGTGGTTTGCCTTGGACAGTTTTTGCTGACTGAGAGAGCGGAGGCAGGGCGTAGACAGTATGTCGACTTTTAAAAGCCCTTGCATGACAGCAGCGGTGGGCCAGTTATGTTATGCAGCACTCAACTCACATTACATTCTGCTGTGGTAATATTGATCCACCCTGCGTTCCTAAGGAAGGGCATGCAGGGTGCCTTTAAAAGGCTGTAATGCAACCCTCTAGCAATTATGTCCTCTTCACAAGACATGTAACAATCTGGAGGGGGCAGTTCTAGCCAGGTTTGACTACTTTTCTACCGTCTCCTGAAGTGGTCTGAGACGATGTGCATATCGTGGAGGGTTATTATGTAAGATGAGAGAGTACATTCTCTGTCTTCTTTTGTCTCTCCGGGTTTGCTCACCTCCCTCCCTCCCTCCCCACCGGGGAGAGAGTTCATTGGACGGAGCTGCAGCTGTGAGGCCCTGTAGCGTCACTGGCCTTTTCTCTGCAAGGAGGTCCATTACAGGCAGCCCCAGTTCTGCTGAAAGTGCTCGAGTTCTTGGTAATCCACTTGTTTTTTCCCTCCACTTTATAAAAGGAAAAAACCACAAAACAAACCTAATGCTTAATGTTTGTCCAGAATAACTAGAATCATTTGCTGCAGCGCCGTAAAATGTGTGCAGGTTTATTTTGGACAGGTCAAATCCAAGCTCCAGGGAGAGAGAGTGATAGAGAGAGTGTAATTTTAGACGCATACATTAGTTTAACCAGCTTTATACATGTATTATGCTTGCTTGCAGCAATGCAAATGCAAGTGAAAGCAATCTGAAATCCAGGAGTTTTTCTGAGGGGTCAGGAGGGTTTGCATCACTGCAGTTCTAGTCATCTACTTCCTGTCAGATCTGTTACTGGAACACTTTTACTGACGGCTCAGCAGATTTTATGCAAGTGTGTTTGTGCATGCGCGCGCTGGTGTGGTGATGACCCTTATTTATCCTTACGCAGACATCTGGAAGGACAGTGCCTGCACTGCAGTAAGCTTTTTCAGGCTTCGATCTGGCAACTTGGTCGGCATTGTCAGTGACAGTGGAGGGGCGACATTATAGAGCAAGAACAGAGGTTTTATCGAGTTCTGAGTTTGTTAAATCACAGAGGGTGATTGGGAGGGTTACTTTCCTCTCTTGTTAGAAATAGTATTGAGTTAGATATGTCACATGAGCAAAGCAGCAATGGTTATTCATCAATTTGCATCAGAGAGAGCTTGAAATTATTACAGTTCCAATTATTTTAGCATGACTGAACTCTGTTAGAGGAATGTCAGTTTCACGTTATATCATAAGACCAAGATTCAGGTCAGGCTCTATTCAGCCCGGTGACCCAGAGGGTTTCTTGGCCTGGCTCGCTGGTCTGGTCTGTAATCAGTGCCTGGTGCTGAGTGAGCAGGAGAACGCAGCGCTGAGCCGGGGAACCGACTGGCTCCTCTCTTTTCCCCGAGAACAGCAGCCTCTTTGTTGCTGCTCGAGAACAAGGCAGAGGGACGAGGACTAAAAAAGAAACGTGCTGCATCTACTTAGGCTACTTGGATTTCAATCGAGCTCGTATCTGATTTAACATGAAACCCTCGCTCTTGCCGTCAAGCAAGACCTTGCTCTTGCCGTGAAGGAAGGTCATAAAAATGATAATGTTATTGACTCAAAAGGACAGTCCTCCCTGTGCCCTTGGAGGCCTTCAGTCTGGTATTTTATCATGTAGAATGTGCTGAATCATGACAACGATCATGTGAACAGCATAACTTTTATCTTATTTTTTTAAATCGTATTGTATTGTAGTTTTTTTTGCAGTCGCATCCTCTCCGGAGTGACACGGAAGACAAGATTAGTGAAATGTTTTGAAGAATGTAAGAGCTTAAATGTAGGTTTCTGTTTTGATGAGTTCTTCTGTAGCTTTCTGTTGGTTTCACTGGATGAAATGAGGCATCAGTTTGATATCCGTTTGCACTCACCCACCTGAGACAGGTTTCAGCAAAGAGATGCATCACATTTACGTGCTGGCAAACGGTAAGCATCCTGAAGTCCCACAGGACCATTAGCTCAGCGCTCTTGGTTGCCCACTGTGGTGCTGGAGTAGCGCTTCTAGTGACCATAGTCTTTCTGGCTCCGTTCGCAAGTGTATGGGGTGGCTGGCTCTTTCATATTGGCTTCTTATGCTTCTGTGGGCCCTCTTCTCATCCCAGTGAAGCAGCTGTTGTTCTTTAATGCTCTGCAGACTCCTCTGGATTTCAAACTTCCAGGTGTCTCTGCCTTTTTTCTGAGGCTTCCCAAGTATTTGTGTCAGTGTTGGTGGCTTTCAGCTCACGTTTACATACGTCTTTTAGCGTAGCTTTGGCCGCCCTGGTGGCCTTTTTTCCCTGAGGCGAGCTCTCCATGAAGGAGGTCTTTAGGGATTCTGCCGTCCTCCTTTCCTGGTGAGCTTTGAGTGTCCGTGTCTTAGCTGGCATAGAGGAGTGTGCTCACTGTACAGGCCCTGTACACCTGCGCTTTGGTGTGCTCAGTGAGTTTATTGTTTGTCCATACCCTTTTGGTCAACCTTGCTAGGGTGGTAGAGGCTTTTCCAATCCCTCTGCTGAGCTCTGTCTACAAATGCTGGCAAACAATAGACAAAACAAGTTCATAACAAGGGGGATAAACAATCTAGCACGGTTTTCAGATCCATGAAACTAATGAACAGAGACACAAATACAAGTATTTTATTTCTGTTGATATTTTACATTTGTGTGATTTTTATGTGTAGACATTGTGCAGCTTTTGGCTTGACTCGAAAAGGGTTGGTAAAAACGAATATACGTGTCTATACCTGCGCTGCACAGGAAAGACCAAATTTGGATGTGTGTGGTTGAGACATTTCCTCTGTGCTCTACAGCAAGAGAAGCAGCTGGCTACATGTAGAGCTGTGTAATAACTCACAAATATGGTTCTCCTTTTGAGTAGAATTTTATGACAACATGATTGTGCTGTGCAATTGTGTTTAAAGGGAACATATTATACTTTTGTGCTTTTCCCCTTTCCTTCAGTCTGAGAGAGTTTTTTGTGTATGTGACACATGATGCAAAGTTACAAAGCCCAAAGTCCTCACCAAAGGGAGTTACTCTCCCCCACAGAAACACTGCTCCTGAACTGCCTGTAAAGTCCTGCCTGTTCTTGCATAACGTGGTGATGTCACCAAGTGACACATTTTAATAGGTTCTCTTTAAAGTCAAGTCAAATATGACTTTCTTTGAGCATTTTCAGTTTTGCATACCATTGTATTTCCACTGTATTTCACATCAGCATGCAGAAAAATTTAATGATTTTGAATACACAAATCACAAAGCCAAAAAGGGATTGATGTGATTTATTACGATAACATTATCCCTTTAAACCTCATTGCTCGGCCCTGGTAGGAAGTAACAGGGGACATCTATTGTCCCATTACCTCATCTGATAAACAGCCACAGCTGCAGCATGCTGTGACCAGCAAACAGACCTACAGGCACCAAACCAGAGTTTGCAGGCTCCAATTAGGTCAAAAGAGATGAAGATAAAGGACTTTCTGATTCAATGAAGATGAACATTGACTTGATAGAAGGAGCAAATGGTTTAGATGTGGAGAGAAATGTAATGAAAGAGCCTCGAGCTTGTTACGCGATTGGATTAAGCCGGCGATTCTTGAGTGAATCCATAAGCAGAAACAGAAGGGGTTTGTGTCTCCTGTGAGCCGCAGCAGCAACATCACCCCGGCCCAGGCCTGGGTGATGGGCGGGCCAGCGCTTCCCGCTCCAAAAGCCAAACCAGACTCTGTGCCAGGGTCTTTGCAAAACAAAAGGGGAGCTACAGAGAGAAGATGAATGTGTGAGATTTACATGCTGAGCCATCAGGTGGTAACAACACAGATGTGATGTTATTAACCTTCTGTCTCTGGAAGATTTTATTTTCCCACCACAGAAGGCCTTTGAGAGACAATTTGAAGCTCTACAAGTACAAAATGTTCCTTAGCGTGATATCCTTTGAGATTTGAAACACAGATGTTAGAAGAATGTCCTTAGTTCTGCAGCCAATATCAATGAATCACATTTGTATTCTGAGGTTAGTGATGTAAACCGGTTGTGCAGAAAATGCAACGGCACAGTCAAGAAAAGATGTTATAACATGTTATTCCAATTATATTATTGTATATATATATATTATTCCTTTATTATATGAAGAAGGCAAAAGACAGAAAGAGGGACATCTGGAGGGGGGAAAAAGAAGCCTAACTTTTCTCAGTTCTCTGTCTTTTTCTTTCCAGGGAGTCAAGAAACCTTTCACAGAAGTCATCAAAGCTAACATAGGCGACGCCCATGCCATGGGTCAGAAACCAATCACATTTTTCAGACAGGTAGGACGGCTTTCTACAGTTTGCCCTTGAGTCGTTTGAGCTCTTATATTTAATAATCGGGCAGCATTCACAATTTCAAGTAAAACAGGATTTGCTACATGCATACACATGGAATGTGCCAGTTTGCCTTTAAGATAATTTTTTTGTCCTTCCCTCTCAGGTGTTGGCTCTGTGTTCTTATCCTGACCTCCTGAAAGAGGACATGTTTCCAGAGGATGCCAAGAAAAGAGCGCGGCGTATCCTCGATGCCTGTGGAGGCCACAGTATAGGTCAGACAACTCCCCCCTCGCTCCACCAACCACATTTCCGCCCCCCCACACGTCACTAGCATCCACCTCAATTTGTCTACTCATTAATAATTGATTTGGACAGTACACTATTTAAATAGTGTGTTTTTGTTTGAGTCAAAGTTCATTTTCATGTGTTCAAGGGGCCTACAGTGCTAGCCAGGGCATTGAGTGCGTCCGTCAGGACGTGGCGCGCTACATAGAGAAGAGAGATGGTGGAATCCCCTCCAACCCCGACAGCATCTACCTCTCCACTGGAGCCAGTGATGCCATCGTGGTAGGTGTTACACTTTTTATTGTCTCTTCTCCAGAGTGCTGCAGCGGACCAGGCGTCTCATTTATAACCGTTGCGTACGCACAAAACGGGGCCTGAAATGTGCGTACGCCACTTCCCACGCAAAAGTTGTGATCTATAAAAACAAACTTGACGGGAGAATGTGCGCAACCTGTACGGAAACTTTGACCCATGCGCACGCACATTATGGAGACATTAAGGGAAACTGGCGACGCGGATGGTGAGGTGGTGAATTGAAGCCAGACTGTAGAAATTAAATGTGAGAGTCATCATTATACGTATAATGACGCCCGTCACACATTTAATTTCACTTCATACTTAAATCCACTTTATCATATACATTTAAACCAGCAGTTTTATTTGTGCTAGTGAGCCATAACTATTCCATAAGCACCTTACAAATGTCAAAGATATAAGCCAACTCAAATCTCAAATCAAATTCCGCTCAATATTTCATAAGCGCTGTCTCACCATCACGTTCCCTCCACCTCCGGAGCACAGAGGAGAGGGCCGGACTACCGACACTCGTGGTCAGCTGTGGAGCAACGCAGCTGTTGGAATCATCATCGGTTGTAGAAATACAAGATTATATCAAATGGCATTAAAGAATGGCAGAACAGAGCGCCAATAGTTTTAATAATATCTTCTAATAGCGTGCAGATATCACCAAGTACGATATTAGTTTTCATAAAGTTGTTATGTGTTAAATCGCTGCAGTGAACAAGACATGAATTTATTTATGGTTTATTAGATAGGGACAGATACAGTATTCATGGACAAAATGAAAGCAGCTATCCGATGCAACTATCAGACTGTCTCCAGTTCGCTACTCTTCTTCCTCCAGTCACCTCCACCCGGCATATCTTCACCAGTATGGATAGTGTAAATTAGCAAAGTGTGGAAATAAATCCAGTGACAGCTCTCGCACAATCGTTAATCTCCATATCCTCATTATCATTATTAGTCTAAATCATAATGCAGGCCAAGTTTCCCATAAAAACTTAACTAAATAAATAGTGTTCACCTATCAAAGTTCCCTTTTCAAATGATATCCAGGGTGGGGGATATTACTGATTGTCTTGATCATTTGGCAAGTTGTGAATCGATCAGTCTGATTGCTGTAAACATATAAACACTACGGTCCTACTCTCGGTAGTCACCGTGATTCACCGTAAAGAACCAGTGATCAACAGGCTCATTTCTAGGCAGAAACATTCATGAGGTGCTTTGCTTTGCGATTTATGGCTGAATGTGGGCGTGTCGAGGGCGCGATAGGAGGCTGATCCATGTGTGCACATTTCCAGGTAGACTGTGATTTATAAAGGGAACACTGCCTGCAGGTGTGCGTACGCACAGTTTTATAAGTCAGATTTTTTTTTTTGGCGCACACCATTTTTGGCTTTTGTGCGCACGTACATTCTTAGTATGGATCCTACGCACTGTTTTATAAATGAGAACACAGACATACTTTTGGTATAATTGGCCTACCTTTATTCAACTTCTGTTAATTATATACTCAGCTGTACTTTGCACATCTGTGGCTTTACTCCACCCACAGACCTTTGTAACTGAGAACACAGCTTTCCCCAGTTTTACGCAACTTAATCAGGCTACTGAATGACCTTAAGAGACACTCAACTACTGCACTTCAAGATGGCTACTGTTGCCTGCAGTGTTAAACTTCGGCATTGTCCCTCATTGTAGGTGTGGTAGTTACCAGTAACCCTACAGCATGTGGCTGGTATTGTTTTCACCTTGGCATCGTGTCCGTGTTTGTCGTCATTGCAAAATGTGGTCCTGTTGAGACCTACTGTAAACACCATTTACCATTGCCGAGTTTGTGTTTATTGTTTGGATGGTATGATTTGCTGGAGTTCGGTGAGGAATATCTTTCAGTGTAATGTTGGGGAATATTGTTGAATATTTGGTGTGATTCCTGTATATTTTGACCTCTGTGAATTTTTGTTGTCGTCCTGTGCGGCTTCCCTACACATGTGACAAAGGGACAGGAAGTGAGTTTTATTGTGAAGTGGGGCTGTGTATTGGCAAGAATCTGGCGATACGATAAGTATCATGATACAGGGGTAACGATTCAATATATTGTGATATATTGCGATACTGTAAGCAAGGTGATATATTGCATTTTTTTTTTTAATTTAGGAAAACTGTCATAGTATAAAGAACACACCAGATATAAACTATTCATATTTATACTGCATGCAAAAAACGGCATGTTTTTTGCACCAAACTGCATGTGATTATCATAAAGTGGTCATGTCTGTAAAGGGGAGACTCGTGGGTACCCAAAGAATCCATTTTCATTCACATATCTTGAGGTCAGAGGTCAGGGGACCCCTGTGAAAATCGCTATGCCAATTTTTCCTCACCAAAATTTAGCGTAAATTCTACTTCTCGACAAGCTAGTATGACATGGTTGGTACCATCCTTAGGTTTTATAGTTTCATATGATGCCAGTAACTTCACTCGAGGTTTAAAGCTGAGCCCGCTACATCCTCCGAAAGATCGAATAGCGGCCGGGAACGGCAGCAGGCCGTCGGATTTTTAAGAGGTTAATTAAAAATCAGTAGTGTTTTGGGGAATCAATACAGTATCGCACAGCATAATCTCATTGTGGTCCCTGGAATGTGGTCATTGATAGAAAGTAAGGAGAGGATAAAGATAAAAACAATGAAGACTAAAGATAGCCGCTACACCTGCTGTAGCAGGAACTACCACAGAAGCGGTTTTGAGTACTTTGCCAGGTGTTTATATCGGTCTGTAGACAGATTTTGTCAACGCAATAGTGTAACCGTGCAAGATGCAGTCACGAACCTTTACAGGTGTGTAGTTGAGATCAAAATGAAGTGCGAGTTTTAAGATGGTTGTGGTCCCTGATTGCTTATACATCTACCTTCCTTATTAAATACTGCAGATACTTTTCTGACACTGAGAGGAACATCCTGCCAGTCTACATACTGTATGTTCTTCCAGATATTATCCTCTATCACTCCTACCACCTCAACGTTCATGCTTTCTTTCTTCCCCTCCTTTCCTATCTCCTTCCTCCCTCACCTTCCCTACGCATCCTAATCCCAGACCGTGCTGAAGTTGCTGGTGTGCGGCGAGGGTCGCGGCCGCACGGGAGTGATGATCTCCATTCCCCAGTACCCTCTGTACTCGGCCGCCCTGGCAGACCTGGATGCCGTGCAGATCAGCTACTACCTGGACGAGGACAAGTGTTGGGGTCTGGATGTCACAGAGCTCAAGAGAGCCCTCGACGCAGCCAGGCAGCACTGCAATCCCCGCGTCCTCTGCATCATCAACCCCGGAAACCCCACTGGTACGTCTGTCCATAGTAGTTTCTGTGTGTTAAGTGAAACAGTTGCTGGGATTGTGTCATTTTGTTGGTGTGTATGTGCACGCCCGACTTGTATCATCAATCTCTGGTTGTCCTGTGTGATAGGTCAGGTCCAGAGCAGACAGTGCATTGAAGATGTGATCCGATTTGCTAAAGAGGAGCATCTCTTCCTCATGGCTGATGAAGTAATACACCAATGTCATTTCTTCAATTCAGAAGTTTTTCACTCACAGCTTCTTCTGTCTTAAAGGTGCTATTGATAACATTCATAACATTCAGCCACTAGATGTAGCATTCTCCCTCCCCGTTCCATTGCGTTTACTTCACAACAAGTCGTTGCCAGGCACTTAACGTCAAACTCAGCCATTTATTCCTTTTTTCAACACCAACTGATGACCCAAAGATACCACGTGATACCAATGTCGTTTTACTGTTGGCTCACAAGCCCTGTTAGAAGTGGGAACCAAACGTCAGATATCTTCCACAAATAAAAACAAAACATTCATTTTGGACCCGCCAAATTTTTTAACATGATTAATTCACAAACATAATTTTTTTTCAGGAAAACCATACTTTTGTTCGGCACCTTTCTAAAGGCTCTGTGGATGTATTATTTTAAAAAAAAATATTTGTCTACATAAAAATGTTATCAATGAGGCCTTTAAAGAGCAAAATTAGTGACGTCAAAGCAGGTGTTTTGTTTTTCAAAGGTTGACAATCTTCTTTCACATCACTATCTGGGAAGCGACCAGAATTATAATAAGTTTCAACATCTAACTATGGCCTTCAAAATTATCACGTAGATTGAAAAAGTGAAGACAAGAATTTATGTATCTATCACCCTTGTTGTTGATTGAATACAAGGGCTGTCAATTGATTAAAATATTTAATTGCGATTAATCGCATGATTGTCCATAGTTAATAGTGATTAATCTCAAATCAATCTCACATTTTTTATCTGCTCAAAATGTACCTTAAAGGGAGATTTGTATGTATATATTTATTATTGGAAATCAATTAACACAAAACAATGACAAATGTTGTCCAGAAACCCTCACAGGTACTGCATTTAGCATAACAAATATGCTTAAATCATAACATGGCAAACACAAGCCCAACAGGCAACAACAGCTGTCAGTGTGCTGACTTGACTGTGACATTGATTATGACATGGTTGGTACCAATGGATTCATTAGGTTTTCTAGTTTCATATGATACCAGTATCTTTACTCTAGCTTTAAAACTGAGCTCACTACAACCTAAAAATCGCAAGTTGCGTTAATATGTTAAAGAAATTAGTGGCGTTAAAACAGATTTGCGTTAACGCGTTATTATCACGTTAACTTTGACAGCCCTACTGAATACGTTTCAATTTGACAACTGATTTCCAAAATATTGAATAAAGTTAATTCACGACTTTATGTAAATACTCACTTAACATTTGCCAACTCAATTAATTCATTACATTTACAGAAGTTAAATACACTATATCTTTTGCTATGAGCACATTTTCTTCATGGCACTTAAATGATCCTTTTTCAGTCAACTCTTGAAGTTTTACTGCACATTTCAGTTCATTCTTTTATGGATATTGACGTGTTTTTGATAAGCTGTTTTCCCATTTCAGGTCTACCAGGATAATGTGTATGCAGAGGGCTGTAAGTTTCACTCCTTTAAGAAGGTGTTGTTTGAGATGGGACCAGAGTACTCCAGTACAGTGGAGATGGCCTCCTTCCACTCCACCTCCAAATGCTACATGGGAGAGTGAGTAGCTAAACACACACACACACACACACACACACACACACACACACACACGCTCTCACACACAATTTGTCACTTGTACTAAGAGTATACTTTGTGTTTGACTTATTCCTTTCCTCTGTTTGCTTTTGCCAGGTGTGGATTCCGTGGCGGCTACATGGAGGTGATTAACATGGACCCTGAAGTGAAGGCCCAGCTTACCAAACTGGTGTCGGTGCGTCTGTGCCCCCCCGTTCCGGGACAGGCTCTCCTGGACCTGGTGGTCAACCCCCCGCAGCCTGATGAGCCTTCCTACAACGTGTTTATTAAGGTCTGAAAAACACACCTGCTAGCACGCATCATGGCAATGCCCTTGAGTGTATGCAAACACAGAATGTACTTATGTAAACACTTATAAACACCACACCATATAATCTAAGCGCACAAAGCCTGCATTGAGTGTGCTGAAGTTCTCACACCGCACTGAATAATGAATAATCAGCTTTGTGTGCTTGAGCTTTGCAAAGAAAATCATATAAATCAGGGTGTCCGCGGGGTCTTAAAAAGTATTTGATGTTGCTAAATCAATTTAGTGACAAATAAGGCCCTTAAAAAGTCTCAAACGCCATTTTCGGAGGTATTCAATCTTGTTTTCAATATGTACAGTATATTTGTCCAAAGAGGTTGTATGCTTAAGTTTGCGCGAATCATTGTGTGGGCGCATAGTGGGATTCTTTGTAGTTTATTATGGATTCCTGCTAGATTTGACGTAATCTGAAAAGGACAACATTTAGTGCGCTCATTGTGCGTTGCAACATTGTGCAAAGCTCCCTTTACGCCTGGGTGTTGAACTACCTAACTAATGGTTGAAAGGTAAGTTTTAGGACAAATAGTTTGAGAACAAGGCGTTTGAACCATGACTGACGCTCAGCGTTGCTAGATGTACGAAAATCATCGTATTTGTACAATGATTTTTGCGATCAATAATGCCACGATGTATGATAATTTGACCATTTTGTGACACATACTACACTTTGCCTTTTTTATTTTTTACACATACTATACTTTACCTTTTTTATTTTTTTGATATCATACTATGACTTTAAAAAATAATTTCGACATACTACACTATGACTTTAAAATTTTTTCGACATACTATACTATGACTTTTTTTTCATGAAAATTTTCAACATACTATACTATGACTTTTTTTTCATGAAAATCTTCGACATTCTTTACTATGAGTTTTTTTCCATAAAATTAATCGACATACTATACTATGACATTTTTTCATGAACATTTTCGACATTCTATACTATGACATTTTTTCACCAAAATTTGACATACTATAGTATGACTTTTTTTTCTACAAAATTAATCGACATACTATACTATGACTTTTTCCATGAAGATTTTCGACATTCTATACTATGACTTTTTTTCCATAACATTAATCGACATACTATATAATTACTTTTTTCGGGAAAATTTTCAACATACTATACTATGACTTTTTTTTCATGAAAATCTTCGACATTGTATACTATGAGTTTTTTTTTCCACAAAATCTATCTACATATTATACTATGACTTTTCTCATGAAAATTTTCGACATACTATACTATGACATTTTTTCATGAAAATGTTCGACATACTATACTATGACTTTTTTTTCATGAAAATTTTCGACATTCTATACTATGACTTTTTTTCCCACAAAATTAATTGACTTACTATACTATGCCTTTTTTCATGAAAATTTTCGACATACTTTACAATGTCTTTTTTTTCATGAAAATCTTCGACATTGTAAACTATGACTTTTTTTTCCACAAAATTAATCTACATACTATACCATGACTTTTGTCATGAAAATTTTCGACATACTATAGTATGACTTTTTTTTCGTGAAAATCTTTGACATTGTATACTATGAGTTGTACTTCCACCAAATTAATCGACAGACTATACTGTGCCTTTTTTCATGAACATTTTCGCAATTCTATACTATGACATTTTTTTTTCGAAAATTTTCGACATACTATAGTATGACTTTTTTCATGAAAATTTTCGAAATTTTAAACAGAGTTTTTTTTTCCACCAATTTAATCGACAGACTATACTATGCCTTTTTTCATGAAAATTTTCGACATTCTATACTATGACATTTTTTTACGAATATTTTCGGCATGCTATAGTATGACTTTTTTCATGAAAATTTTCGACTTTCTATACTATGACATTTTTTTACGAATATTTTCGACATTTTTTCACGAACATTTTCGACATGCTATAGTATGACTTTTTTCATGAAAATTTTCGAAATTTTAAACTGAGTTTTTTTTCCACCAAATTAATCGACAGACTATACTATGCCTTATTTCATGAAAATGTTCGACTTTCTATACTATGACATTTTTTTACGAATATTTTCGAAAATTTTCATGAAAATTTTCGACATGCTATAGTATGACTTTTCATGAAAATTTTCGAAATTTTAAACTGAGTTTTTTTCCACCAAATTAATCGACAGACTATTCTATGCCTTTTTTCATGAAAATTTTCGACATTCTATACTATGACGTTTTTTTACGAATATTTTCGAAAATTTTCATGAAAAAAGTCATGTCGAAAATATTCGTAAAAAAATGTCATAGTATAGAATGTCGAAAATTTTAATGAAAAAAAGTCATAGTATAGTCTGTCGATTCATTTGGTGGGAAAAAAACTCAGTTTAAAATTTCGACATTTTCATGAAAAAAGTCATACTATACTATGACTTTCATGAAAATTGACGAAAATTTAAACTGAGTTTTTTTTCCACCAAATGAATTGAGACTATACTATGCCTTTTTTCATGAAAATTTTCGACATTCTATACTATGACATTTTTTTCAATTTTTAAAATTTTATTAAAAAAATATGACAATTTTAGAAAAATTGAAATTATATTTGAAAAAAATTTTTACAAATTTCGAAAATTATGAAAAAATTTCATTAAATTTCGACATTTTAGAAAAAATATTAATTTTAATTTTAAAAAAAATTTAAATGATTTTTTTAAAAAATTCAATATAAATTTTTTCAGAAAATATAAAATGATTTTATTCAATTTGAAAAAAAAATTTAAAAATTATTTTCAAAAATTTATATATTAAAAATATAAAAATTAATTTTATTTTCCACAAATAAATCGACAGACTTTACATTTTTTTGAAATTTAAATCTTTTTGAATTTTTTCGAATTTTTAAATAATTTTTCAAAAATTAACATTTTAAAAAAATTTAAATAATTGAAAAATTTTATAAAAAATTTTGAATAATTGAAAAAAATTAGTTTAATTTCGAAATTTTAAAAATCATAAATTTTAATTATTTATAAAAATTTTGAATATTTTAAAAATTTTCAAAAAATAGTATACTTTTTTAAAAAATTTAAATTTTAAACATTTTTTTAAAATATAAAGTTTATATTATTTTTAAAAATGTAATAAATTATATTTTTTAAAAATATTTAAATTTTTTCATAATTTAAAAATTTTAGAAATATATATTTTCATAAAATTTTCAAAAAATTTATTTTATAAAATTTGAAAATTTTAAAAAATTTTAAAATTTGAATTTTATAAAAAATTTTTATATAATCTTTTCATAAATATGAAATTTTAAATTTTTTTAAAATATTAAAAAACTATAACTTTTTTTCATGAAAATTCATTTAAATTGAATTTTTTTAAAATTGACAAATTAACTAATTTTTTAAAATTTTACATTTTTATAAAATTTTAGAATTATTCTTTTTTTCAAAAAATATCGAAATTTCATAAAAAATTTCAATGAATTTGAAAATTTTTTAAAAAAATGTAAATTTTTAATACATTGAAAAAATTTAAAATTATTTTTAAAAATATTCGAAAATTATATTATGAAAAAATTTGAAATTATTTTGTTAAAAAAATTAGTATAAATTAAATTTTTAAAAAATCATTATAATTGTCATTTAAATAAATATTAATATATTTAAAATTTTTTCAAAAAATATAATACATCATTTTCATAAAATTATGAAATTTATATTTTTTTCAAAAAAAACTAACTTCTTTATTCAAAATTAATAGTTTTTTCTAAATTTCGAATTTAAATTTTTTTTATAAAATAATTACTATGAAATTTTCATGAAATTTTCGAAATTTTTAAAAGACATTTTAAATGACTTTTAATTATTTAAAAATTGAAATATTTTAAAAAAATTTATAAGATTCGAACTTTATGAAAAAAGTTTAAAATTTCAAAATTTTAGAAAAAAATGTCGAAAATTTTAATGAAAAAAGGCATAGTATAGTCTGTCGATTCATTTGGTGGAAAAAAAACTCAGTTTAAATTTTTGTCAATTTTCATGAAAAGTCATGCTATAGTATGACTTTTTTCATGAAAATTTTCGAAAATATTCGTAAAAAAATGTCATAGTATAGAATGTCGAAAATTTTAATGAAAAAAGGCATAGTATAGTCTGTCGATTCATTTGGTGGAAAAAAAACTCAGTTTAAATTTTCGTCAATTTTCATGAAAGTCATAGTATAGTATGACTTTTTTCATGAAAATGTCGAAATTTTAAACTGAGTTTTTTTCCACCAAATGAATCGACAGACTATACTATGCCTTTTTTCATTAAAATTTTCGACATTCTATACTATGACATTTTTTTACGAATATTTTCGACATGACTTTTTTCATGAAAATTTTCGAAAATATTCGTAAAAAAATGTCATAGTATAGAATGTCGAAAATTTTAATGAAAAAAGGCATAGTATAGTCTGTCGATTCATTTGGTGGAAAAAAAACTCAGTTTAAATTTTCGTCAATTTTCATGAAAGTCATAGTATAGTATGACTTTTTTCATGAAAATGTCGAAATTTTAAACTGAGTTTTTTTTCCACCAAATGAATCGACAGACTATACTATGCCTTTTTTCAATTAAATTTTCGACATTCTATACTATGACATTTTTTTACGAATATTTTCGACATGACTTTTTTCATGAAAATTTTTGAAAATATTCGTAAAAAAATGTCATAGTATAGAATGTCGAAAATGTTCATAAAAAAAGGCATAGTATAGTCTGTCGATTCATTTGGTGGAAAAAAACTCAGTTTAAATTTTCGTCAATTTTCATGAAAGTCATAGTATAGTATGACTTTTTTCATGAAAATGTCGAAATTTTAAACTGAGTTTTTTTTTCCACCAATGAATCGACAGACTATACTATGCCTTTTTTCATTAAAATTTTCGACATTCTATACTATGACATTTTTTTACGAATATTTTCGACATGACTTTTTTCATGAAAATTTTCGAAAATATTCGTAAAAAAATGTCATAGTATAGAATGTCGAAAATTTTAATGAAAAAAGGCATAGTATAGTCTGTCGATTCATTTGGTGGAAAAAAACTCAGTTTAAATTTTCGTCAATTTTCATGAAAGTCATAGTATAGTATGACTTTTTTCATGAAAATGTCGAAATTTTAAACAGAGTTTTTTTTCCACCAAATGAATCGACAGACTATACTATGCCTTTTTTCATTAAAATTTTCGACATTCTATACTATGACATTTTTTTACGAATATTTTCGAAAATTTTCATGAAAAAAGTCATACTATAGCATGACTTTTCATGAAAATTGACAAAAATTTAAACTGAGTTTTTTTTCCACCAAATGAATCGACAGACTATACTATGCCTTTTTTCATGAACATTTTCGACATTCTATACTATGACATTTTTTTACGAATATTTTCGAAAATTTTCATGAAAAAAATCATGTCGAAAATATTCGTAAAAAAATGTCATAGTATAGAATGTCGAAAATTTTAATGAAAAAAGGCATAGTATAGTCTGTCGATTCATTTGGTTTTTTTTGGGAAAAAACTCAGTTTTTAAAATTTCGAAAACATTTTCAAAAAAAAGGGGAAAAAGGGTCAATACTTTTTACTTTTTGACTTTTTTAAAAGAAAAAATTACATGAAAAT